>CM060339.1:42086262-42098762 GCA_030674155.1 Stramonita haemastoma | reverse complement strand
TTTACAGGATAGTGTTTTACAGGATAGTGTTTTACAGGATAGTGTTTTACAGGATAGTGTTTTACAGGATAGTGTTTTACAGGATAGTGTTTTACAGGATAGTGTTTTACAGGATAGTGTTTTACAGGATAGTGTTTTACAGGATAGTGTTTTACAGGATAGTGTTTTACAGGATAGTGTTTTACAGGAAGTGTTACAGATAGTGTTTTACAGGACAGTGTTTTACAGGATAGTGTTTTACAGGATAGTTGTTTTACAGGATAGTGTTTTACAGGATAGTGTTTTACAGGAAGTGTTTTACAGGATAGTGTTTTACAGGTACAGTGTATTTTACAGGATAGTGTTTTACAGGATAGTGTTTTACAGGATAGTGTTTTACAGGATAGTGTTTTACAGGATAGTGTTTTACAGGATAGTGTTTTACAGGATAGTGTTTTACAGGATAGTGTTTATACAGGACAGTGTTTTACAGGATAGTGTTTTACAGGATAGTGTTTACAGGATAGTGTTTTACAGGATAGTGTTTTACAGGATAGTTGTTTACAGGATAGTGTTTTACAGGATAGTGTTTTTACAGGATAGTGTTTTTACAGGATAGTGTTTTACAAGGATAGTGTTTTATACAGGATAGTGTTTTACAGGATAGTGTTTTACAGGATAGTGTTTACAGGATAGTGTTTGATACAGGATAGTGTTTTACAGGACAGTGTTTACAGATAGTGTTTTACAGGACAGTGTTTTACAGGATAGTGTTTTACAGGATAGTGTTTTACAGGATAGTGTTTTACAGGACAAGTGTTTTACAGGATAGTGTTTTACAGGATAGTGTTTTACAGGATAGTGTTTTACAGGATAGTGTTTTACAGGATAGTGTTTTTACAGGATAGTGTTTTACAGGATAGTGTTTTACAGGATAGTGTTTTACAGGAAGTGTTTTACAGGAAGTGTTTTACAGAGGAGAGTGTTTTACAGGATAGTGTTTTACAGGATAGTGTTTTACAGGATAGTGTTTTACAGGATGTGTTTTTACAGGATAGTGTTTTACAGGATAGTGTTTTACAGGATAGTGTTTTACAGGATAGTGTTTTACAGGATAGTGTTTTACAGGATAGTGTTTTACAGGATAGGTGTTTTACAGGATAGTGTTTTACAGGAAGTGTTTTACAGGATAGTGTTTTACAGGATAGTGTTTTTACAGGATAGTGTTTTACAGGATAGTGTTTTACAGGATAGTGTTTTACAGGATAGTGTTTTTACAGGATAGTGTTTTACAGGATAGTGTTTACAGGATAGTGTTTACAGATATTGTTTTACAGATAGTTTTTTACAGGATAGTGTTTATACAGGATAGTGTTTTTTACACATAGTGTTTTTACAGGATAGTGTTTTACAGGATAGTGTTTTTACACATAGTGTTTTACAGGATGTGTTTTACAGGATAATGTTTTACAGGATAGTGTTTTTACAGGATAGTGTTTTACAGGATAGTGTTTACAGGATAGTGTTTTTACAGCATAGTGTTTTACAGGATTTAAGGATAGTGTTTACAGGATAGTGTTTTACACATATGTTTTTACACTTATGTTTACAGGATAGTGTTTTACAGGATAGACTTTTACAGAATTAGTACTTTTACAGGAATGACTTTTGTATATTTGGAGTGATATCACTAAAAAATAAATTGGAGAAGGAATATAGAGCAGATAGAAAAAAAAATGTACTTAAAAAGAAACAAAAAAGTAATGAAAAAAAACAGACCCCAGAAAATTGAGAAAAACACAGTAAAAGAAGAGATAGAAATGTACCGAGGGAGAAAGCAAAAATAAAAGATAATGAAAGAAGAAAAGAAAGGAAGACTGATGGAGAGAACTAAAAAAGAAACAAACAAACAAACGAAACAACAAACAAACAAACGAACAAACACATAAACAAGAAAATAATCGAATGAATGCAAGAAAAAAAAAAAAAAAGAAAAGAAAGAAAAACAAACAGGTAGAAAATAAACCTTTTCTACTTTTCTAAATTTAGCTAGGCATCCTACCCCTCTTAAACAAACACCTTCATCCATTTAGGCAACATTTCTCAATGGAAATCACAGAACACTGTGCCTCATGCTGATAGACAAGATGACATTTGATAACAACAGTCCAGCAAAACGAATGATCTAGATATGCAAGTCTATCCACATTATAATTATTAGTCGTCAAAGTGGAAATGTGATAGCGGTATCCCTGTTTCCAAATGCCTTCAGCGTCTGGGCTTTATCCCAGTTCTTGATTAAACCATTGACGCTGGGGGCAACAGCAAAGTGAGAGGCTGTGTGATCAGTGGCTTTATCCCAGTTCTTGATCAAACCATTGACGCTGGGGGCAACAGCAAGGTGAGAGGCTGTGTGATTAGTGGCTTTCTTTCCCACTCATGGAATTCCACTTTACAGCTTAGCCTTTAGTGATCGACTAGGACTCTCTGACTAGGAGGCTTGACTTGCACAGTCCTTATGTGCTGCAGCCCAGGGGGCTAGTTAATTTTTGGAGAACATCTCCAACGCTGACTGTCCTTATGCCTACTTGGTCGAGAGAGCGGGGATGTACTGTGGGCAAGGCATCTCCAATGTAATCCAATTTCTGCCCCATTTCCGAAACAGCATCTGCCTCCTCTGCTGTTTTGAGGTCTTCGTGGAACACGACAGACAACGAAACAAACAACATCTGCCTCCGACTAGCACATCCCGTGTGTCCTTATCACACCTGTCTCTTCTTTCAGCGATGTTGTCATCCATTCCAACCCACCTGCACACAATGACCTACTCTTTCGAAAAGCGAAACAGGATTCAACGTGTGCACAAGATGTTCTGTGTGCGTTTGACTACAGGGCCTCAGTTTACAGTCTCATGCGAAGTATGTATGGTCCACAGTCTCCTCTTTCTGGGCTGACTGCAGCTGTGATGCTCTCCTGCACTGAGGTTGTGTGCATGCAACTCGCTTTTATCCGCAACTAAGGCAGCCTCACTCCGACTTCGGGGATAATAATTAATGAAATACTCCTCAAAATCTGTCAACTCGTGAAGAGTCCATCTTGCTCTTTTGGAGATCAGGTGGACTAGAGGTAACACGCCTGCCCAGAAAGCCAAAAGTCCGGGTTGGAGTGTGCCGTAGTTTAATGTCCGTTTGGGCTCAAAACTTTCCCTTCATCCATTAGATCATGAGTGGGGTGTAGGTCTGGGTGCTAGTCTTTCGGGTGAGACGATAAATCGATGTCCCGTGTGTTACACATTATTATTTAGCGCACGCAACGTGAAAGAACCCACGGCAACAAAAGAGTTGTTCCTGACAAAATTTTGTAGAAAGAAAAAAAACAACACTCACTCTAATAGGAAAACAAAATTAATACAGTTGCAGACAGGAAAAAGAACAAAAACAAAGAAACAATAAATGGGTAGGCCCTGCACTTGTAGCAACACGCTCTCCCCGGGGAGAGCAGCCCTAATTTCACGCACAGAACTCTGCTGTGACATAAAGTGGTATGAAATGAAATGACAGGAAAAGAATTCAGAACATCAACGGAAACAATGACTTCTTCACCTTTACCTGTCCCGTAGTCCTCTTGACCATAGGGGCACCACTGAAGATTTTACAACCAGCTTCCTCCACTCCCCACAGTCCTCCGCCCTCCGTAGCAGGTCGTTCCACCCAAGGCCTGTCCACTCTCTGATGATGTCTTCCCATCGTTTCCTCTGTCTGCCTCTTCGTCTCCCTCCCCTTATTGTTCCCTGTAGGACAGTCTTGGCCAGTCCAGATGATCGTGTGACGTGGCCCTACCCCTTTAGCTTGCGTTTTTTCACTGTAGTTAGGAGCTCTTCATATGGTCCGATGGCATTCTTTATTCTAGTTTTTACTTCATTAGTGATGTGACCTTGTATGAAATGCTGAGGAGTACAGAGATCATAGTTACAAACATGGCCAGCGTTCATTCTATCCTGCAAACCTTCCCTCTATCCTGCACTGTGTTCATTCTATCCTGCAAACCTTCCCTCTATCCTGCAAACCTTCCCTCTATCCTGCAAACCTTCCCTCTATCCTGCAAACCTTCCCTCTATCCTGCAAACCTTCCCTCTATCCTGCAAACCTTCCCTCTATCCTGCAAACCTTCCCTCTATCCTGCAAACCTTCCTCTATCCTGCACTTCACTAAAGGAATGAACTTCCCCCCCCCCTCCTCCCTCCACCATCCCCCCCCCCCCCTCTGGTTCCAGCCAGCCCCCAAAGGTCTGGGACAAGGGCAGTGAATTACAGCCAGTGCAGAAGCAGACAGACGTGGCAGTTGTCTCCCCATTCTGATTACACCCTCGCTAGTACGCTCCAAACTCATTTGCCTCCCTTGCCAGTTAGCTTAATATAGCCTCCCCTTACAGCCACTGCAGGCAATGGGGAAGGGAGGGGGGAGGAAGAGTGGGGAGGTAAGATGAATTGTTTTTTTTTAAAGTCTGATTTAGGCAAAGAACTAGTATGGAGTTGTGAGGTGAAGAGGGGGGGGGGGGGGGACTGAGTGAAAACAGGTAGTGGCAGTGGTTTAAATCAGTAGCTCTGTATGTTGGTCCATTGTGTTCAACGATGACTTCCAAAACAGCAGAGGAGGCAGATGCTGTTTCGGAAATGGGGCAGAAATTTGGTTATAGTAGAGATGCCTTGCCCACAGTACATTCCCACTCTCTCAGCCAAGAGGGCATAATGATAGTCAACGTTGGAGATGTTCTCTAAAAATTAACTAGCCCCCAGGGCTGCAGCAGCACATAAGGACTGTGCAAGTCAAGCCTCCTAGTCAGAGAGACACAGTCGATCACTAAGGACTAAGCTGTAAAGTGGAATTCCATGAGTGGGAAAGAAAGCACTGATCATATAGCCTCTCACTTTGCTGTTGCCCGCCGCATCAATAATTTAATCCAGAACTGTGATAAAGCTGAAGCCATAATCGGGTGGATCGGGGGTCTAGAGGTCGGCTAACGCGCCTGTGTAGAAAGCAAAAAGTCTTGGTCGTAGTATGCGGTGGTTGGAATCCCGTCTGGGCCCAAAACTTTCCCCCCATCCATTACATCATAAGTAGTGGTCTGGGTGCTAGTCTTTCGGATAAGACGATAAGCCAAGGCCACGTGTGTTGCACGTCATTATCATACTCTGTTAGGAAAATAAATAATAACAATTACAGACGGGGAAAAAAAAGGAAAATGGGTAGGCGCTGCAATTGTGGCGACGCAATCTCCCCGGGGAGAGCAGCCCGTATTTCACGCAGAGAAATCTGCTGTGGCCAAAAGTTGTATAAATGAATAAATAAGCAAGTAAATAAATAAATAAATAAATAAATAAATAAATAAATAAATAAATAAATAAATAAATAATCAGTAGCAGACTTCATCTCAGTGGGGAGTGGCAGCCCCACGTGTCTGACAAGTTCAGAATCCCAGGTGGACCATGCAAGAGATTTGAGATGCGCTAGAGACAGAACTGGCTTCTCTAGAGATGCGCTAGAGACAGAACTGGCTTCTCTAGAGATGCGCTAGAGACAGAACTGGCTTCTCTACAGATGTGCTGGAGACAGACCTGGCTTCTCTAGAGATGTGCTGCAGACAGAACTGGCTTCTCTAGAGATGTGCTGCAGACAGAACTGGCTTCTCTACAGATGCGCTAGAGACAGAACTGGCTTTTCTAGAGATGCGCTGGAGACAGACCTGGCTTCTCTAGAGATGTGCTGCAGACAGAACTGGCTTCTCTACAGATGTGCTGCAGACAGAACTGGCTTCTCTAGAGATGTGCTGCAGACAGAACTGGCTTCTGTAGAGATGTGCTGGAGACAGAACTGGCTTCTCTATAGATGCGCTGCAGACAGAACTGGCTTCTGTAGAGATGTGCTGGAGACAGAACTGGCTTCTCTAGAGATGTGCTGGAGACAGAACTGGCTTCTGTAGAGATGTGCTGCAGACAGAACTGGCTTCTGTAGAGATGTGCTGCAGACAGAACTGGATTCTCTAGAGATGTGCTGCAGACAGAACTGGATTCTCTAGAGATGTGCTGCAGACAGAACTGGATTCTCTAGAGATGTGCTGCAGACAGAACTGGCTTCTCTAGAAATGTGCTGCAGACAGAACTGGCTTCTCTAGAGATGTGCTGCAGACAGAACTGGCTTCTCTAGAGATGTGCTGGAGACAGAACTGGCTTCTGTAGAGATATGCTGGAGACAGAACTGGCTTCTCTAGAGATGTGCTGCAGACAGACCTGGCTTCTCTGGAGATGTGCTGCAGACAGACCTGGCTTCTCTGGAGATGTGCTGGAGACAGACCTGGCTTCTCTAGAAAGCCGAGAGGTCTGACTGAGGTGTCAGTGCTGTTCATAGCTGATGCCTGTCTTTATCCACTGAAGAACTGGCAGTGAAATTCTGAATGCTTGAAAGAATGATTTCATTCAAGTCCTGAGAGCAAGAGATATCTAACATAACCTTCTAGCAAACAACTCCCAGCAAAAACAACGCACCGGATTATTGTTACAGTAAACAACATACAGAAACGATGGCAAAACTTGTAGAATAAACATGAATTAGTTCAGGGAGGGGATTGGTGGTCCAGAGGTAACCTGCCTGCTTAGAAAACAACATTTCCGGGTCGGAAGTGTGCGGTGATTTGAAACCTGTTTGGGCCAAAAACCTTTGTCCCATTCATTAGAGCATGAGTGGCGGTCTGGGTACTAGTCTTTCGGTTGAGGCAATAAACCTTTGTTCCGCGTGTGGCACAAAACTATTTCGCACGCGTGAAAGAACCCATGGCAACAAGAGAGTTGTCTCTAGCAACATTCTACAAAAAAACCCAGCCACACATATTTATTTATTTATATTTATATTTATCAATATTGATTAAAACCACTTTTTGTCACAGCATATTTCTCTGCGTGAAATTCGGGGTGCTCTCTCAGGGGAGAACGCGTCGCCACAAGTGCAGCGCCTACCCATTATTTTTTTCCCCTCATGGATGGTGTCTAAACATGACACCTGTGTGCATGCAGATTTTTAAAAAAAAATTGTCATCCGCTCCTACTGGCTCACGATGGCCTGCTCTTCCAAAAGGCGGAACGGGGTTTTAACGTGTGCGCAAGATAGAGAAATAAATGCAGTTGCAAACAAGAAAACAGAAAGAAAACAACAGGTAGCGCTGCTCTTGTGGTGACGCGCGCGCTCTACCCGGAGAAAACAGCCCAAATTTCACGTGGAGAAATCTGCCGTGACAGTGCTATAAAATGGGTTTTTTTTTTGTTTTTCAGTAAGACACTTTTCTCGGGCAAAGTAGAAATGATCAAACTTCATAAGAAGAAATGCGACGTGTATTCAAAACAGTGCATAAAACAACTGAAGACAGCAGACACAGATTGGGCTGTGTGTCTTGATTGATGATGACGCCTTCGCCATCACAAACCTCCACAGCCACCGGCCTTCTGCTAAAGCAGCCGGGACAGTGGGGTGAAGGAGAGGGGGGAGGGGGGAGGACAGGAGTGGCAGACGACAGACAGACAGCCATGTACTCTCACTCTCCCTCACAGGACACACGTCACCCCCTCCCTCCCTCCTTCCTTCCTTCCTTCCTGCCTTCCTTCCCTCCTTCCTTCCTTCCATCCATCCTTCCTTCCTTCCCTCCTTCCCTTCTTCCTTCCCTCCTTCCTTCCTTCTTTCCTTCCTTCCTTCCTTCCCTCCTTCCTCCCTTCTTTCCTTCCTTCCTTCCATCCTTCCACCCTTCCTTCCATCCTTCCTTCCTTTACCTTCCATCCTTCCTCCCTTTCTTTCTTCCTTCCATTTTTCCTTCCTCCCTTCTTTCCTTCCTCCCTTCCTTCCTTCTTTCCTACCTTCCTTCCTTCCTTCCTTCCTTTCTTCCTTCCTTCTTTCCTACCTTCCTTCCTTCCTTCCTTTCTTCCTTCCTTTCTTTCTTCTTTCCTTCCTTTCTTCCTCCCTTCCTTCCTCCTTTCCTTTCATTCATTCATTCATTCATTCATTCATTCATTCATTCATTCATTCATTCATTCATTCATTCATTCTACACCTCTTCTGTCTCCACAACCCAGGAGGGGTTTCTTGTCGTCTGTGTCCAACGCTCACTTAGCATCTATGGCTGTCATGTCACAATTGAAAGAAGAAGATAGCATTACCAGGCTGTTGTCATGTCATAATTACAAGCAGAAGATAGAATTACCAGGCTGCTGTCATGTCATAATTACAAGCAGAAGATAGAATTACCAGGCTGTTCTCATGTCATAATTACAAGCAGAATTAATTAATACATGGAATTTGTATAGCGCTATCTCTTGTAAAGACAAATCAAAGCGCTTGCATTTGACCTACAGAGCCACAGATCATGCTGCCACCAGGCGCAAAGATCCCCAACTCCAACTCCCCGATTTTTCTTCAGGGATGGTGTCTAAACACGACACCTGTGTGCATGCTGGTTTGTTATAATTTTGTCATCCGCTCCTACCGGCACACGATGGCCTACTCTTCCGAAAGGTGGAACGGGGTTTTAACGTGTGCGCAGAAGATAGCATTACCAGGCTGCTGTCATGTCATAATTACAAGCAGAAGATAGCATTACCAGGCTGTTCTCATGTCATAATTACAAGCAGAAGATAGCATTACCAGGCTGCTGTCATGTCATAATTACAAGCAGAAGATAGAATTACCAGGCTGTTCTCATGTCATAATTACAAGCAGAAGATAGCATTACCAGGCTGCTGTCATGTCACAATTACAAGCAGAATTAATTAATACATACTTACAAGCAGAAGATAGAATTACCAGGCTGTTCTCATGTCATAATTACAAGCAGAAGATAGAATTACCAGGCTGCTGTCATGTCACAATTGCAAACAGAAGATAGAATTACCAGGCTGCTGTCATGTCATAATTACAAGCAGAGGATAGAACTAGCAGGCTGCTGTCATGTCATAATTACAAGCAGAAGATAGAATTACCAGGCTGCTGTCATGTCATAATTACAAGCAGAAGATAGAACTAGCAGGCTGCTGTCATGTCATACTAGAAGAAGAGAGAACTAGCAGGCTGCTGTCATGTCATAATTACAAGCAGAAGATAGAATTACCAGGCTGCTGTCATGTCATACAAGCAGAAGATAGAATTACCAGGCTGATGTCACGTCATACAAGCAGAAGATAGAATTACCTGGCAGCCGTTTAGCGCCTGACAAGTCAGGCCCAGCGCATCTGGCTCCTGCATAGAAAAGAACTGCTATCATTTAAGTCTTTCTGGTGAGAAAAAAAACAACAACAAAATTAAACATAGGTGTAAGACTGGAGCAAGAAGGCGGATATCAGACAAGAAGGTGACAGGAAGAAAAGGACCAAGGCAGACACAAGTACAGGAATGAAAGAAAAAGAAAAGAAGGAATTCCTGGCTCAGAATTTCCAGAAGGTGGAGATAATTATAGTTTTTACTGATAGCCCCAAGCTTTCTCAAGGAAGAAGCAAGAAGTTGAAGCACAGGTGGCTGATAGATTCTTGCAGATATCCTTCATGCTTTTGAATGTCCCACCTCATGAATATTTGTATCCAATGTCCATGTTCACATTTTTGTAATTTGTTCTCTTCTGATAAAAAAAATATGTTATTAAAACTTAGCAAATTCATAGTTAAGAGTAAAGTTGCATGACATTGATGAAAAGGTTGATTATATTTTTATTTCTGTGAAATTCTGTGTATGAACGTGGTCTATTAATGCAAATTATATATGTTACAGTTGATTTTGTTTGAAATCCTCCATGCCCCAAGAGGGGTCAAAGGCGAATTAAATCTTAAATCTTTTAGAAATCTGTATTAAAAAACAAAAAAAAACCATTGGTCAAGGGAATGCCTCAGTGATCAGAGCATTCCCTTTCCCCATGCTAAGGTGAGCGTGGTGACTAAATGGATGGGTGACTGTTGATGTGCCTTCGCTTGAGTACAGTCCCCTAGTTCACCCAGCTGTAAATGGGTACCTGTTCGCTTTAGGGTCAGGGAAGGTAAAGCAGCCAGGGAGAGGAGATGGGCGCCCTCCCCAGCATGCTGGCCCCTGGAGAAGCTGAGGTCTCTGACACTCACAGGACTGAAGACGAATGGCGTGGAAAAACTCCGCTATGGCGTTTGTCCTTTATGAGTCTACACTGTGTGTGGAACGTACAGATTTATTTGTTTGCTTTTGCTTCCCTTTATTTTGTAGCTGAAATAAATCTGCTTTGTATTCCAAAGAAGAGAGAGCTTCACACAAGGCAAAATCATTGAAATACACCCCACCCCTTCCCACCCCACCCCACCACACACCCCCACCAACAAAATAAAAGAAGAAAAGAAAGCTTAGAAACTTATCTAAACAAGATATCTTTGGCTTGCAGACTGGAAGGGGAGGTAAGTAGGTTGCGTGGATGTCTTGACAAAGAATTACCTCCCCGTCTGAGAAGGGCTGGTCACAACAGGGGAGGCAAATGAATACAGAAGAGAAAAGAAGTGGTCTCCCTCATTCACTGCGGGGCTGTCTATCTGGATTTGCATCTCACTAATTGATGCTCTAAAAAAAAAAAAAGAGAAGAAGAAGAAGAAGAAGAAGAAGAAGAAGAAGAAGAAGAAGAAGAAGAAAGAAGAAGAAGAAGAAGAAGAAGAAGGGAAATATTTAAAAAAATGTTAAGAACGTGAATAAAAAACCGCTTTATTTAGATGCAAAAAGAAACAAACAAATAAAAAAAAAAAAAAACCTAAATGGCAGTTATAGATGAGTAAATCTATGATGTAGATGAATTGATTCGTTTTTGAAACAAATGAAATGTAGAAAAGAGAGAGAGAAAGAAAAAGAATAAAGTAGCTTTTAGAAGAGACAGAGGGAAAGAAAGAATTGAACAAAGAAAGCTAACGGTAAAAAAGACAAAAAAGAAAGACAATAAATAATAAAAGAAAGAAAGAAAAAAGGAAGAGAGAAAGAAAAAAAAGAGAGAGAACGTCACTACTGGTACTTGTATTGTCCAAATTCAAAGATTGCGTTGTCCAATCCATATAAAGGAATAAATAAAGCAATAAAGAAACAAACAAAGAAAAGATAGATAGATAGATAGATAGATAGATAGATAGATAGATAGATAGATAGATAGATAGATAGATAGATAGATAGATAGATAGATAATACAGATAGACAGACGGATAGATAGATAGATAGATAGATAGATAGATAGATAGATAGATAGATAGATAGATAGATAGATAGATAGATAGAGTAGATAGATAGATAGATAGATAGATAACAACTAGATAGACAGACATAAAGGATGACAGAAATAAATAGGGAAACAAAAATATAGTGTTTATGTTGGCCAAATTCAACGACTGTCTTGTCTATTCCATAGAAAGAAAGCGAGAAGAAAAAAAGAAAGAAAGACAGACAGACAGAAAAAGAAAGAAAAAAGAGAGACAGAAAGAAGGAGAGAGAGAAGAAAAGCGAAAAAAGAAACTGAGAAACAAACAGAGGGGAAAGAAAGAAAGAAAGAAAAACAGACGGACAGAAAGAAAGAAAGGAAGAAGGGAAGAAAAATAACGAACCCGACAGATACACAGAAAACAGGAAAACAGAGAAAAGTCGAAAACAAAATGACTGTTGATGTTGTCCAAACTCCACGACTATCTCGTTCATTCTGACTCCACGTGTCCTGTTAGAGTTTGGCGATAAAATTCAACACTTTGGAAGTCGGTTTGCTGTTTTCTATTTTCTGTATTCTGATTGGGCTTTTTCTCCCGTTTGTTTATGCATTCAAATTCCCCCCCCCCCCCTTCTCTCCTAACATAGTGGGGATAGAAGAGAGGAGAAAAAAGGACAAACATTATTGAACATGCAGAAAAGAAAACACACAAGCGGCAGCAGCATTATCAGTTGTATAGATTCACTGATGGAGGCCAAAGCCGAATGGTTAAGACAGTTTAGCATCACTCCCTTGGATCCATGAAGTTTAGGGCTCGAAAATCAGCATTTTGAATAGTTAAGAGATGGGATATTTACGAGTTTTCATTGATGCTGTACAAATTCATGGTTGCCCACAAAGCTGCAAGCCACGCCCTGTCCAATACCTTCTTAAGATCAATAAATACGTGGTAGAGGTCTTGTTGGTGTTGGAGGTACCGCTCACAGAGAATTCTGAGGTTGATTAGCTGTCCAGTTGTGCTACGCCCTGCTCTGAAGCCTGCTTGTTCCTCAGCGAAGATGGTCTCTGCTTGTGGCTTCAGTCTGTTCAGTTTTATCTTCAACATGACGATGCTTGGATGGCATATGAGGCTTTCATATTCTGAGAAAATCCGGCTGAAACTTTTTTTTACAACTGTAGCTAATACCTTAGCAGGTCGGCAACTATGGTTTCAAACACCTCTTTAAAACCAAATGCAGCCTTTTCTGTGCAACGTTTGGAAGTTGGGGGCGGGGTAGCTAATAAGTCAGAGCGCTCGCTTTCCC
>CM060339.1:42078762-42081262 GCA_030674155.1 Stramonita haemastoma | reverse complement strand
TGTCACTTGATGTTAGTTTAGTGTTATTTTGGAAAACAATCAATTATGCGTTGCTTGTATTTGTTTCAGAAAAAAATGTTCATTTCCCACCCTACCATTTTACCCACACTTCAGAGAAACCAAAAAGTTCAAGACATCTTTTAATACCATGTGACCAGAGAGAGAGAGAGAGAGAGAGAGAGAGAGAGAGAGAGAGAGAGAGAGAGAGAGAGAGAGAGAGAGAGAGAGAGAGAGAGAGAGAGAGAGAGAGAGAGAGAGAGAGAGAGAGAGAGAGAGAGAGAGAGAGAGAGAGGTGGTGGTGGTGGATGAAAATGCATCCATATTTGGGACACTAACACTCACGTCTTCCTGAACAATTGCCTGCAGGCATAGGAAGTGTAGTGGTCGTGTGTTTTTTTCTCACAATACCGAGAAGGGAAAAGAAAAGGTATTCACACAGTCATCAGTGCAGTGCAGGGAGGTGTGGTTATGGAAGTGCTGACTGCAGTCACACAGTCTGGGAGCAGTGGAGGGAGGGGGCACTCTCTGCACTGCACGTCTGCTGTGACCTCTGTCACAACGGGTGTACGGTGTGGCGCTGCTCCATTGCATCAGATTCCTGTCTTTGTTACTTCGTGACCTCTATAATAGTACGTTTGCGGTGGTTTTCCCTTGCATTGGATTCCTTCCTGTCTTTGTTACTTTGTGACTCCTGTAATAGATAGTGTGTGGCGGCTTTACCTTGCAGTGAATTAGTTTATTTGTTACCTTGTGACAACCTTAACAGTAGGTGTGTTGCGGTTTGTTCTTGCAGTGAAGTGTCTTTGTTACCTCGTGACCTTTGTCAAAGTGGGTGTGTGGTGGTTTTTCCTTGCAGTAGTGTGTCTTTGTTACCTCATGACAACTTTAACAGTAGGTGTGTTGCGCTTTTTTCTTGCAGTGAAGTGTCTTTGTTACCTTGTGAATCTATGTACTAGTATGTGTGTGGCCGTTTTCCCTTGCATTGGATTCCTGTCTTTGTTACCTCATGATTTCTGTACTAGTTATTGTGTGGCGGTTTTCTTTTACAGCAGCACAGTGACTTGGGTACCTGGGCTGTCTCCAAACTGTCAGCGGTCTGAAGGGAGATGCTCACACGATCCAGTTACAACGACTTCTTCTGAGCTCTTTTCGGGGCCAGGTTGTAGCAGTACGTGGAGATGAGGTCAACAAATCCTTTGTCTCTTTCTTTGTTGCTCAGAGCAGGTTTCTTTTTTCACAAGAAACAATACCTTAGAGTCGTTTTGTCAACACAGCACACAGCGTTTCTCCATACCATTCTTTTCCCTGATTCCTTGGCTACAGGTCTAATGTTCACCAATCGTGAGAGTGTTGCGTATGGGACCATTTTGTCCTCCTTCAAGGTAGCCAAAGGAGGAGGAGGAGGAGAAGAAGAAGAAGAAGAAGAAGAAGAAGAAGAAGAAGAAGAAGAAGAAGAAGAAGAAGAAGAAGAAGAAGAAGAAGAAGAAGACAAAAACAAATTGCGAAGAAAAAGAAGAATTGCAAAGAAAAAGAGAATTGCGAAGAAGAAGAATAAGGTTTGCGAAGGAGAAGAACGATTGCAAAGAAGAAAGAAGAAGAAGAAGAAGAAAGAAGAAGAAGAAAGAAGAAGAAAGAAGAAGAAGAAGAAAGAAAGAAGAAGAAGAAGAAAGAAGAAGAAGAAGACAAAAACAAATTGCGAAGAAAAAGAAGAATTGCAAAGAAAAAGAGAATTGCGAAGAAGAAGAATAAGGTTTGCGAAGGAGAAGAACGATTGCAAAGAAGAAGAAGAAGAAGAAGAAGAAAAAGAAGAAGAAGAAGAAGAAGAAGAAGAAAGAAGAAGAAGAAGAAGAAGAAGAAGAAGAAGAAGAGAGAGGAGGAAGAAGAAGAAGAAGAAGAGGAAAAAAGAGGAAAAAGAGAAAGAAGACAAAGAAGAAGAAGAAGAAGGAGAAGAAGAAGAAGAAGAAGAAGAAGAAGAAGAAGAAGAAGAAGAAGAAGAAGAAGAAGAAGAAGAAGAAGAAGAAGAAGAAGAAAAAAGAAGAAGAGGAAAAAAGACGAAAAAGAGAAAGAAGACAAAGAAGAAGAAGAAGAAGAAGAAGAAGAAGAAGAAGAAGAAGAAGAAGAAGAAGAAGAAGAAGAAGAAGAAGAAAAAGAAGAAGAGGAAGAAGAAAAGACTTGTCCAACTCATTCTATGGCCCTGTGAACTGTGTAATTCCCTACCCGCATGCTCCATTAACTGTGTAAGCAAGTTTCAGGAAGATTTCTGTCGTCTGTCCTGTTATTTTTCAAAGCTAATCTTCTTTTTCTCTTCTTTCCCTTCATGCTCAGTTTCTCCTTCTTCTTCACTTTATCTTCTGTTCATTCTTTCGTTTTCTACTTTGAAAATAGAAACACAAGACAAATAGAATGCACTTGTAAACTTTCTTTCTTTCCGCTTGCTTTCATTGACGTTAGTTTAAATGAAATATTATGTTTAGAGCAAAGTTATGGGAGTTATGAAGAA
>CM060339.1:42068762-42073762 GCA_030674155.1 Stramonita haemastoma | reverse complement strand
CCTAAACAAGACAGAGCGGATAATACTAACACAGCATTCCTTTTCTTCGTCAAAGACCAGTCATATGAAGAAAAACTAATACATTTTGCTTGTCGTTAAGCGCCAGACAAGTCAGGCTTCGTGCATCTTACTCCGGCATTTTTTCTGACATCAGAGTGGTCGTAGTTTTTCCCAGACTGGTTGCTGTCACTGAGCTGGTGCAGAGCCCAGTCTTCTCTGGAGGACATCCTCCTCTGCCTTCACAGAGACAGGTTCCTGTGCTTCACAGGACAGGTTCTCCTCTGCCTTCACAGGAGACAGGTTCTCCTGTGCCTTCACAGGAGACAGGTTCTCCTCTGCCTTCACAAGACGTCTCTGTCCTCACAGGAGACAGGTTCTCCTGTGCCTTCACAGGAGACAGGTTCTCCTCTGCCTTCACAGGAGACAGGTTCTCCTCTGCCTTCACAGGAGACAGGTTCTCCTCTGCCTTCACAGGAGACAGGTTCTCCTTGCCTTCACAGGAGACAGGTTCTCCTCTGCCTTCACAGGAGACAGGTTCTCCTCCTCTGCCCTCACAGGAGACAGGTTCTCCTCTGCCTTCACAGGAGACAGGTTCTCCTGTGCCTTCACAGGAGACAGGTTCTCCTCTGCCTTCACAGGAGACAGGTTCTCCGTGCCTTCACAGAGACAGTTCTCCTTGCCTTCACAGGAGACAGGTTCTCCTCCTCGCCTTCACAGGAGACAGGTTCTCCTCCTCTGCCTTCACAGGAGACAGGTTCTCCTCCTCTGCCTTCACAGGAGACAGGTTCTCCTGTGCCTTCACAGGAGACAGGTTCTCCTTCCTTCACGGACATTCTCCTGTGCCTCACAGGAGACAGGTTCTCCTCTGCCTCACAGAACAGTTCTCCTCTTCCTGAGCTCCGCCATGGGCTGTCTGTCTGTCCTCTGCTGTCTGACCCCTACCTGGTTGCTGGGCATCAGGCCGTGTCCACACTGGTGGGCCTGCAATCCGCACGTTAAGTGACGGGGGGGGGGGGGGGGGGGGGGGGGGAGGGGGCAAGTCTTGTCCCTCGGAAAACTGTTTTTTGGGGTTTTTTTAAAAGAATTTCTACAAGCAAAAGGTAGGAGACTGGACCAAGAAGGCAGGAAAAAGACAAGAGAAGGAGGTCACCGGAAGAAACATAACAAAAGCAGGAACAAAGAGAGAGGGATAGAAAAGAGGGGATGCAGTGAATTTCCAGAGGGTGGGGATGCTGGTCATGCCGATACCAGGGAGCGCTGGTAATTCCTAGTAAATATCAGGCCATGTCTCGGCCTGACACCTGGGCAGAGACACCCTGCCTCATCGGTGGAGCCGAGCTCTACAGGTAACGCGCCTGTCTACCAAGCCAAAAGTCCAGGTTGGAGTGTGCGGTGGTTCGAATCCTGGTTAGGCCCCAAACTTTACCTCCCATCCATTAGACATGAGTGGTGTCTGGGTGCTAGTCTTTCGGACGAGACGATAAACCGAGGTCCTGTGTGTTACACATCGTATTTAGCACACGTAAAAGAACCCACGGCAACAAGAGGGTTGTCCCTGGCAAAATGATGTAGAAAAATAGTCACTCTGATAGAGAAACAGGTACAGTTGCAGACAGGAAAAAGAAAAAAAAAAGGGTAGGCGCTGCACTTGTGGCGATGCGCTCTCTCCGGGGAGTGCAGCCCAAATTTTACACATAGAAATCTGCTGTGACATAAAGTGGTATAACTAACAATAACTAACTAACTAACTAACTAACTAACTAACTAACTAACTAACTAACTAACTAACTAACTAACTAACTAACTAACTAACTAACTAACTAAATCTAATAATTAACTAATACTAATCACAAATCAATAATCAATATCAATCAATCAATCAATCAATCAAATAATAAATAAATAAAAAAATATAAAAAATAAATAAAAATAAATAAATAAATAAATAAATAAAAAACAAACAAACAAACAAGCAGTTCAGTTGTTGTCCTGAAAAACGTGGCTGATATCTCCCTAAGGTTTTCCTCTTTCTAAAATCGTCAACAACAACAAAAATCAAAACGTGTTCGATTCAGACGACCAGGAATGTAAAGAACAAACACAACAAATGCAACTTCTCTTTTCTCTGCATTCGTTCCCCACCAACTGGTGTATCCAACTGTTTTAAAGATCGTGGTCACTTTTTTTTGTGGAGGAAATAAAACTTTTCCACGCTAATTACCTTCCCTTTTCCATCTTAAAGCCAAGAAGAAAAACGTATTCGGACAATTTCAAACATGTTTTTTTTTTTTTTTTTTTTTTTTTTTTTCCCTCTTTTCCTTGTTTGTGTATCACCTATTCCTGATTTCGAGGAGTTATCTTCCCTTCTCAAAGAACATAACATGCATGGCGAAGAATTTGCGCTAGTGCACTTTTTGACAAAATGCAGGAACACTGAAACTTGCCGTGTAGGGTTGGGTTTTTTGCTTTCCATCATGGCTGCACAGGATATCCGGCAAGGGCAATTAATCAACAACCGACAGAGCACAACACACAAAGACGCAACAAAACAAAGCGAACTGAGTGGTCCTGCGGTAAAGCGTTCATCTGGATAGCCAGAAATGACCACTTGGATTTTTCCGTAGCAAGACTTCACCCTCCCTCCCTCCTCCCCCTCCCTTCCCCTCCCTCCCCCCTCTCGGCCACGTCCCTCATATAACAGACCGTGAAGAATGGTCTGGGTTCTAGTCTTTTGAATATGTGGATCGGTAGTCTAGAGATAACACGTCTGCCAGAAAGCGAAAAGTTCCGGGTCGGGAAATGTGTGGCGGTTTGATCCCCGTTTGGGCCCCAAACTTTCCCCCTGTCATGGAGACCACGATGGTGGTCTAGATGCTAGTCTTTGGATAAGACAGTTTACTGCGGTCCTGTGTGTGTTACACATAATTTTTTAGCGCATGCAAAAGAACCCACGACACAAGAGAGCTGTCCCTGTCAAATGTATGTAGAAAAAAACACTCTGATAGGGAAACAAACACAGTTGCGGACAGGAAAAATAATAATGGGTGGTGCTGCTTTTATGGCGACGCGCATCTACCCGGAGAAAAGCAGCCCGAATTTTACTAAGAAAAATCTACCGTGACTTAAAGTTGTATAATAAATGATATACGATAATATAAAATACACAAGATCCTGTCTGCAGTGAGTGTCAGTGCATTGACAATTGCCGACAAGGGTAAACAGCGTTGTTATATGATTTGTTTTTTACTTTTAGAAAATGTTCACACTAAACAAGAAACATAATATGCGTGGAAATTATGTGGCGTGGCAACTTGCATTTGGTAGGGAGAGCAGTTCCAATTTCATGTGAAGAAAATCATTTTAACAACTCTACAGTACAGTACAGTGACAGTACAGTACGGTACGTACAGTACGGTACGGTACGTACGGTACAGTACGGTACGGTACGGTACGGTACGGTACGGTACAGTACAGTACAGTACAGTACAGTACAGTACAGTACACTGCACTGCACTGCACTGCTACTACACTACACTTCGTTAGCTACGCTACACTACGCTAACGCTACACTACACGCTACTACTGCACTTACACTACACTGCACTACATGCACTACTCATGTACACCAACTGCACTACACTACACTACACTACACTACACTACACTACACTACACTACACTACACTACACTACACTACACTACACTACACTACACTAGCACTACACTGCATATATAATAATAATACACGGAATTTATATAGCGCTATATCTTGCAAAAACAAATCAAACGCTCAAATCAACCTTCACTGACCACACAACAAAGACAATAAACCTGTTTCGCGGCGGCGCGCGCGCGCGCGCGCACAGCACGCACCACACAACACACACACACACACACACACACACACACACACACACAACACCACACACACACCAACCACACACACACACACACAACACACACAACACTTATAGAGGTTATACGCTGTGACAGGGTGAAGGGAATTTCAAATGTTGGAGGCAAGGACAAATAGGAGATGAAAACAGAAGGCAAAAATCTTAGGTTTGAAACAAGTGTGTCTCGAGGTTGGATTTAAAAGTGTCATATGTAGGCTTTTGCCGAAGGGAGAGAGGGAGGCCATT
Organism: Stramonita haemastoma; assembly: GCA_030674155.1. Taxonomy (NCBI): domain Eukaryota; kingdom Metazoa; phylum Mollusca; class Gastropoda; order Neogastropoda; family Muricidae; genus Stramonita; species Stramonita haemastoma. Next base: position 42,069,619 of record CM060339.1, on the reverse strand, counting down.
CCAGATTGATGACCAGAAATAGAGAAAGAGCGGCGGCCAACGGTAGATAGGTTGAATCTCGGAATTTTTAAGGAATAAGGTATCTGCAGCCGAGCGGAGGGAACGAGAAAGTGTGTACACGTGAAGACATTCACAGAGGTAAAAGGGTGCTGTGTTTTTTGAGATATCTATAACAGAGGGTATTGATCTTGTATTTACTGTCTGTGGCACAGGCAGCCAATGGAAGAGATTGCAAGAGAGGAGTAATGTGCTCAGATTTTTTTCTTTCTGAGGACCAGTCGAGCTGCTGAATTTTGTATACGTTGGAGGGAGTGGATAGATGAAGCTCGCAGACCAGCCAAAAGAGAATTGCATAGTCCAGACGTGAAAGAAGAAGAGAAGTGACTAGTTTGGATGTTGCATCAGTGGACAGGTACTTTCGAATTGCACTAATAGGCCGTAGTTGATAGTAGCATGACTGACAGGTCTGGATGATTAATTTTCGCATTCAGAGTGTGTTGTCGATAACGATTCCTAGATACTTGAAAGCGCTGGATAGAGGGACTGACGTATTGCCGAATTTTTTTGAAATTGTTGTGATAAAAGACAGTTTGTGTTTGGTCACTACACTACACTACACTACACTACACTACACTACACTACACTACACTACACTACACTACACTACACTACACTACACTACACTACACTACACTACACTACACTACACTACACTACACTACACTACACTACACTACACTACACTACACTACACTACACTCACTACACTACACTACACTACAAAGAAGTACAACACATAAAATACAGTATGACACAGTACCAAACAGCACAGTGCAGTACAGTACATCACAATACAA
>CM060339.1:42048762-42056262 GCA_030674155.1 Stramonita haemastoma | reverse complement strand
TTTCATGGTCCATTTGACTTTGACTTGTTTCGCTGGTTTTGTATCGTATGTAATGATGCGTGCTTCATCCCGGGGTGAGGAAAGAAGTGGGGGGGGGGGGGGGGGGGGGGTTCAGAGAGATAGTTATCAAGATGTATAGATTGACGGATCCATAGTTATACCGTTGGATGGATTCACTTGCTAGCTAGTTAACCTACACTACTACCAGGTGGATGGATGATGGATGGATGAATGGATGGATCGATAGATAACATATTGTTGATGGTACGGAGAGGTAAGGAATAAGACAGGTTAGGGAAAGAGGGGAACGACAATTTTCAACGACAAACAAGCAGCAACTGGGCAACAGAAGACTCAGGGAAGGCAGCAGCTGACTGGTCACTCTTTATATTTTGCTGTGCAGGGTTGACCGGAAGCAGCACTGACCTCCATCACGTCACCATCCCTTATATATGCATGCTGCGCGGACTGCAAAGAAAGCACCATGAAGCTGCTTCCGAATCGGCAGATTTAAGCCAAAGTGGAGGAAAATTTAAATGGTGTTTTCTCATGCAGCTTCAATGGTGATTATCTTTTCGGCCGCGCAACAAAATTAAACATATTAAACATGGAAAAAACCGAGAAAGTACAAGCATTAAGGTGCACCATTGCATGATGCACAACAATCATCTGTCTACAAACTAGATATTATCAAAGCAGCTGACTGCACGCACTTGTATTTGGTTCACGCTATAATTTTAGGCAATAAAACATTTAAACATCTAAACAAAACAAAATACTTTATTACAGAGAAAGGAAGATTGTCATCCAAGGTTTCTATGATGTACATATCATTAATCAAAGATGTATATAATAGGAGAGATCTATATTTAAACAGCGATGCAAAAACACACAGATCTAAGATAATGTGCTGCACCTTCAGTTCTCTTCATTCCGACTTGTAAGCTACAACAACAGTTTACCGTCATATGTCGAAAGACGTCATATTCTTATGACGTAGAAATCAAGGCACAATAACCTGCTATGGTGCAACAGGGAAAATAGTAATCAAACGGAATAAAGGCTTGTCACTGTTGTTCGAGGTAAACCGTGCAAAAATAAGATTTTCAACAATTATATCAATGGAATGTGCAAATATTATGGCTTTTCAAAGCCGCTATTAACAATCTTTCTTTTCTAAATCTAAAAAAAAAAAAAAAATGCATTAAAGGGAAATAACTCCGACGTTAGTCCTCTCTCTCCTCTCCTCTCTCTTCCCTCTCTCTCTCTCCCCTCCTCTCTCACTCTCTCTCTCTCCTCTCTCTCTCTCCTCTCTCTCTCTCTCTCTCTCTCTCTCTCTCTCTCTAGCGCATATTCAAGCTTTTTAATACTATATTCTTTAAAGGTATATATCCACAGATTTGGTCTAAAGCCATTATCATTCCTATCTATAAGAAAGGGATCCAGAGCTAGTAGAAAAATTATAGGGAGTATCATTACTTAGTATCTTATCTAAATGCTATACTTCTATACTAAACACAAGGTTGTATTCATTGGTTAGAAAATAATCACTTGATTTGTGAATACCAAGCAGGTTTTAGGAAAAGATATTCTACAATAGACCAGATTTTTAGTTTGTATTCAATTGTTCAAAAGTGTAATGTCCATGAAGGGTAAAAAATTGTATGTGGCTTTTGTTGACTTCAGAAAAGCTTTTGACTCTGTTAAACATTGATAAACTTTTGAACTGTATTAAAAGTCAAGGTGTAAAAGGAAAATTCTTTGCTTCACTGTCAGCAATGTATAACTCATTATTATCGTGTATTCGAATAAAAAAAATCAATTATCAGAATTTTTTGAATGTCCAATAGGAGTCAGGCAAGGTTGCGTTCTTAGTCCTACATGTTTTTCAGTATTCATTAACAAGCTAGCTAATGATGTGACTGAAAAAGAAAGCAGGGGGTCCAGCTACTACCTAATATTATGGATATCTTTATTTTGCTTTTCGCAGACGATGTTGCACTATTGTCAACAACCCCAGGAGGTTTACAACATCAATTAAAACATATTAAAAGACTGCTGCAATGATTTACAGTTAGCGTGAAACATCGATAAAACTAAGGTGATGGCTTTAGGAAAGGGGGGGTTTCTTTCAAAACAAGACAGTGGTATTACAATGGGATTAGGTTAGAAGTTGTGAATAAGTATTGTTATTTAGGATTCAGTTTTACAACAAAGGTTAGCTGTAAATGGGGTACAGAACATTTAGTCACTAGGGAAGGAAGGCAGTGATTCAGTTAAAAAAAAGTTTTTCATAGATATAAAGAAATGAATACTCGTACATTTTTTTAAAATTTTTGATATTAAGATTCAGCAATTTTATTGTATTCTTCAGAAATATGGGGCATAAACAGATTAGAACATATTGAGAAAATTCATTTGATGCATGTAAAGATTTTTAGGAGTACCATAAAAACACCAACAAGATAGTTTACGGCGATTTAGGTAGATATCCACTCTATGTCAACTCATGTACAAAATACCATAAGGTACTGGTTTAAAACTATTGCAATTGAATCAAAATAGAATATCATATCATTTCTTACTGCATGCAGTTAGAGTTAGATAGGAATGGTAAGTCTTGTTGGATTTCAAAAATAAGGGAAATTTTGTGTGTGAAACAGGTTTTAACATTGTTTGGATGCAACAGAGTGTCGGGGAAAGTAAAAGCTTTTGTAGGTATGTTTAAACAAAGATTAGTGGATATTTTCATTCAAGAATGGGGTGGGACTATAGAGATAAAGAAAGATATGATATTTATAGATCGTTTAAAAGTATTTTTTGCTAAATGAGCAGTATTTGAACTCCATAGATGTCTATTGTTCCGTGTAGCAATTACGCAAGCAAGGTTTAACGTTTTACCTTTTTTAATAATAATGTGTATAAGATACAGTGATAATATTCAAGACAGATTGTGTCCATTTTGTTAAAACGAAAATTGGGAAAAAGAAGCCCACTTTCTACTAGAATGTTGCATGTACACAAGCTTGAGGGAAAAGTTTTAAAGCAATTGTATAAATGTACCATTACCAGATCTGCTGAGGAGTCGCAAATGATGAGTACATGCATGGTTTGTCCAGATATATCTTTCATTCTATTAACAAAAGGAAAACAATGTTGTTTTCAGGCAGTTTATTGAATTACTGTTATTTTTTTATATGTATTCAATATACATGAATTTTCCCAAACACATAGTCTTTATGTGATTAGGTTATGGTTGATTTGAGATTTGTAATCAGGAAAAAGAGTAAATGTGTGTTTTTTTTTCTTTTCTTTTTTTCATCAGTGAATAAATCATGTTCTTATTGTGCATTTGCTTCATAAATGATATGGAAGAACGTATTGGTACACCCAAGCCCAGCCATGTATTGTGGTCCAAGGCCAATGTACATTAAATCATTTCAGTGTTGTAGTGTTCTCTCTGTAGCGCGGCGCGCACATATGGGAGATAATCCCTGTCGCCCTAAGTCTGACACACTACATCTACCGCACCGGGCTAAACATAGAAGGGCAGACAGACAGACAGGCAGACAGGCAGTGAGAGAGAGAGAGAGGGGAGAGAAGAGAGAGAGAGAGAGAGAGAGATGTCGCTTAACCGTGGCTTGAGGAAGTAAGTGTTCTGACGACAGAGCTATTCGGTCCCAATCAACGAGAAGATCGCAAGCACAATAACATACCACTGACTCAGCAGACGGTAGCTGTGTTTCATTTTCCCACACAATTTTGCACACATCCCACGCATTTCAGCGTTCATGTCGGCTCGTGCGCACCCCCACACCCACCCACACACAAAACACACACCACACACACACTATTTCCTCTCTCTCTCTCTCTCTCTCTCTCTCTCTCTCTCTCTCTCTCTCTCTCCTCTTCTCTCTCTCCCCTCTCTCTCTCTCTCTCTCTCTCTTTTCTCTCTCTCCTGGACGGAAAGCCTAGTGGTCAAAAAATTTTTTGGGCGCATTTGTAAACCAGTGTTCGATCCGGGTTTCGTTTGAGATTTTCTCCTGGAGTTACCATCAGTGTTTGACTCCACTACCCCCCAAAAGCCCTTTTGATGAGACTTTTAAACCAAGGCCCTGTGTGGGGAACGCCGCAAAAAACACCTTGTGCACCCCCGGTTAAATCCGTTCTGTTTTTCGTAAGAGTAGGCCTCGTGTGCCGGTGGAACAGAAAACATTTAAAAAATTTTGCTTTCACGGGGGGATTGGACGTAAAAAATCACAAGAGTGATTACTCCATTATCCTTGATAAAAAAGGGAATAAATCAAACAAATTCAAATCAAATCAAATCAAATCAAATCAAATCAAATCAAATCTCTCTCTCTCTTCTTCTCTCTCCTCTCTTCTCTCTCTCTCTCTCTCTCTCTCTCTCTCTCTCTCCTCTCCTGTCTGCTTTCATTCCATTAAAGGGGCATAACTAAGACTAAAGGGGAGTGACCTACGCCCTAAGACCCTTTGCTGTTGCTGTGTGTAATTGCTGTGATGTGTTTGTGACGTGATGTGACTTTGATGTGATGTATGTGATGGGGATGTGGTGTGATTTTATGTGATGGATTGTGAGCGTGACGGGGACGTGATGTGGTGTGGACGTGATGTGATATGATGTGTTGTGACTGATGTGACGTGATGTGACGTGACTTTGATAATGATGTGGTGTGACGTGACGTGACGTTGATGTGATGTGAGGGTGATGGGGACGTGTTTATGACGTGATGTGATGGGGCGTGTTTGTGAAAATTGATATAATTTGATTTGATTTGTATTTCACTACAAGGTTGAATAAATAACTATAGTTATTATAATCCCTCAAAATCTCAAATCGAGAAACTCACCCCCACTTTGCGTTTTTAAAGGCTCTACGGAAAAGGGGAAAAATGTGCTAAGCGAATCATTTCGTGGTGGAGCGTTTACCTTTCATCGCCTTGGTTATCATTTGAATGTGCTTGCTTTGTGTGTGTGACTCCTGTGATGGGGAAAACAATAGAAATGCAAGCTGTCACATCGATATGGGCCCATGAGAACAAACATTAATTTGTTTCCCTGTGGTTTTTTTTGTGTATGTGGTGTGTGTGGTGTGTTGGGGTTGTGTGTGTGTGTGTGTGTGTGTGTTGTGTGTGGTGTGTGTATGTTTGCGTGTGTGGGGTCATGGGGGTCGTGCAGACATGCCGGCCCCTCAGGCAGAGGGCACTATACCAGGCCACCGTCCTGGGTAGAAGTGCTAGGAGGGGGACCTGTCTGTCCTGTCTTTTCTGTTTGTGTTTTGTCTGACTGTGTGCTCATTCTGCCTCTGTCCGTACGTCTTTGTGTGTGTGGGTGGATGGGGTGTGTGGGGTGTGTGGTGTGTGTGTTGTGTGTGTGTGTGTGTGTGTGGTTTGTGTGTGTGTGTGTGTGTTTTCTCTCTCTTCTCTCTCTCTCTCTCTCTCTCTCTCCCTCTCTCTCTCTCTCCTTCTCTCTCTCTCTCTCTCTCTCTCTCTCTCTAAATATATATATATATATATAATACCTCTTTAATGTCACAGCAGATTCCTCTGCGTGAAATTTTGGGCTGCTCTCCCTGGCGAGAAACGCATGGGCACGAGTGTGCGTCACCCCCTTGTTGTTTTTGTGTCCTGTCCCGCATCTGTATTTGTTTTCCCCGTCAAAAGGGGGTCTTCCTACATCATTTTGCCAGGGACAACCCCTTTATTGCCGCGGGTTTTTTTTACGTGTGCTAAATTTTTTTAAGTTTAAATATTTATGTCGCTCTCTTTGTTTGTTTTTCTATTATTTTTAATTCTTTTATTTCAAAACGATGGATTAACATTTGTGTTGTGGGTTTTGGTGGGGTTCTTTTTTTCTTTTTTTTTTTACATCCAGCTCTCGGGGGTATGCAGATGTGTCTAATTTTTTCACCCCTCCTAGAGGCGCACAGCCGACTAAACCCCCCAAAAAGTTTGGGAAAGGGTTTTAACGTGTGCAAAAGATGGTCTGCGTGTGTTTACAAACAGGACCTCAATTTATAGTTTAATGCAAAAAAAAAAGAAAGAAAAAAGGAAAGAGTGGAGTCGGAACTGAGTTAACTACAGGGGAAAAAAATCGTCTTGAACAGATTCGAACCCAGGCAGCAGATCACGAAAAAAAAAATGCGAATCACTCAATCCACAGGGCTAACTCTCCAATTGTTCTGTCTGTCTGTCGTCTTTTGTCTGTCTGTCTGTCGTCTGTCTGTCTGTCTTCTCTCTCTCTCTCTCTCTCTCTCTCTCTCTCTCTCTCTCTGCTCTCCTCTCTCTCTCTCGCTCTCTCTCTCTCTCTCTACTCTCTTCTTCTCTCTCTCTCTCTCTCTCTCTAATAAGGGCGGGACCTGACGTTAAAAAGCACATAAGGGGCTTACTCGTTTTCTCGCATAAAAGATTTTACCATGTCTTGCTTGGGGAGCAGGGTTTCTGGCTTTTATTCCTCCTTGAGCTTTGTGTTTGTCTCTCTATCCGTCAGTATCCTGTGAGTCAAGGCGTCAGTTGTCTGTCTGTTGTCTGCATGTCTGTCTGTCTCTGTGTCTGTCGGTATTCTGTGCAAACGCTGTATATATGAGTGTCTCTGGGTCGGGTGTCAGACTGATTTCTGTCTTTTTATTCCCCTTTTTTCTCTCTTCCTTGGGTTGTATGTCTGTCTGTCTTTCTGTGTCTATTATGTCTGTCTGTCTGTCTACTCTCTCTATTGTCTGTCTGTCTGTCTGTCTGTCTGATTTTTTTTAAAAAGGGTGTGTTGGAAATTATGTACATAAAAAGGGACTGTTTACAAAACTATATAACAAGAATATTCCCAAACTTGCATAAGAAATGCAAATAATAAAAAAAAACATCGAACAATAGGAAATTTTAAAATCTAAAAACTGTAAGATGAAAATTTTGCAAACTACATGTAAAGGCTGCCTTTGAATAAAGCAAAAAGTCATTGCCCCAGTAGGGTGTTATAATTTCACAATCTTCACAGTAGTACTTTAAAAAAAGAGAATACTGGGGATGCATCAGACACATTGCTATCTCAAAAGTAACTTGGTTGATTTACACTTTTGCAGTGACTTATTTTGGGGGAAATGGTGGTAGGAACTTTTTAACCCCTTTGCATGAAAAAAAAAACTTGAACATTGGAAAGTTTTTTACCGCATATACATTTTACATTTTGGCAATTTTGCTGGGAAATGTTTTAAATTTCAATCTGTGGATTAGAGAAAAAATTTTTGTACGGTTTTTTTGAGCCTTTACTGAGTACAAGGATGTCTCATATAAAGGGAAACTGCACAAGTATGCTGGTTTAGCCAGCCTCTTCATGTTTCTTTTTTACTATCTATCTTTATCAAATCTATCTATCTAATCTATCATCTATCTATCTATCTATCTATCTATCTATCTATCTTTCTATAATCTATTTATCTATCTTTCTATCTATCTATCTATCCTTAGTCGGGGCGACTGTGGGGCACCC
>CM060339.1:42041262-42046262 GCA_030674155.1 Stramonita haemastoma | reverse complement strand
TCTCCCTGTTCTCCTTCGTTAATATCCACTAATAGTGAAAGACGTAAAATTCTAAAGAACGAAACGACCCTGTGTGGCTAGTAGGAGGTGGTGTCGGCATAGGGTTGAGCGGTACAGTCTTTGATGTTGTCAACCCATGATTTCTTTTGGCGGCCTTCTTCTTCTCTTGCCCTTGACTGTGTTCCTTGCAAAGATAGTTTTTGTAGGGTGGTGGTCTTGTGGTGCTGACCAAACCACATCAGCTTTCTCTTTTATGGTGGAGAGCAAGGCTAATGGGGGACTCACGCTTTTTGATTTCTTCTATCACCTAGTTATGGTCTTGTGTTTTTTTCTTTTTTTTGTATGATATTTTCAGGAGTCTCATGTGGCACTTGTCTCGAATGCTTGGTTTTCTCTCTCTAACATCTGCTGTCAGAGTCCATGATTCACAGCCATATAGGAGGATAGATATCACGAGTGATTTGTTGATGGTGATATTTGGTTGCAGAAGTGATGTTGCTTCTGATGATTCCTCTCGAGTCTGAACTAGAGCAGATAGTTTGCTGTTGGCAATGCGAGCTTTCACTTAATTATTTGGTGTGCCATCTTTTGTTAGGATGGAAGCCTAAGTATAATGGTCTATTTGATGGGGATTGCTTTGGGCCAAATGGGATTCGAACCACTGCACCATCCAACCGAGCTTTCACTTCTGGTGAGGCGCGTTACTCTAGACTACTATCCACTTCACTTTCTGCAGTCTTTTTCTCTCATGTCAAGTGGGTATTTTTTATCTGCCTCCCTCACGCAGCTTAAACACTGCTTACTCCGCAATCACAACTGCTAGTTAACATGACTGTCTTCTACAAGACTAAGGGGGGATGGGTAAGGCCTAGTGGTCAGATACATTGGCCTTGCAATTTGACCACCAGGATCAGTTCGTTGGTGGGGGTTTCACAGTGCGGAAATATCCACTCTCCCCGAAGTGCTTTCAGATGACACTATAATATCGAGGGTCCGTATGTGTATGCACGCTGTATCATCTTGCACAATGTTCAATCATTTATCCGCTTCGTGTATGTGTTAGGCCATTGTGTTGCGGTGGGAACAGATGACTAGATTTACGGAAAACCGCATACAAACAGGAACTGAATATAAAAAAGCACATGGGTGGTTTGCTTATTCCATATCCTCGATTATAAAAGAATAAAGAATTAAATAAAAAACTGCTAGCTAATCCTTGACTGTTTTCTCAGAGACTGATATCTTTGTGCTCTGCTCCTTGGCTAGTGAGGTTGCCCAACAGGAAGATATTTGCATGCGCTGCTGCTGCTCTTGGCCACGATGACGGCAGCTTCATTCTAAACTTCTGGGAATAAGGTCCTGAGAGATAATTAAATCTGATAGCGCTAAGCTGTGATACAGAAGCAATGACTTACAGTGTATAAATGTTATTTGGTGTGTAGGTAGGTAAGTGGTTCTGAGCGCTCGCTTTCCCCCAAGTCAAGTTATGGCAGCATCGAAAGTGGTTACAGTTAGTCAGGGGACGTTTGTGCGCCTTGGCTCAGCCACAGTCCCCCAAAGTATCACCCAGTTTTAAATCAGGTACCTACCTTATTTAGGGTCAGGGAGGTAAAAGCAACAGGCGAGGGAGAGGAGATGGGGGCCGCCCTCAACCTTGGCTGGCCTCTAGAAAAGCTGAGGCCTCCTGATGCCCTTGCTCCCTTACGATCGGACTAGGTAATGGGACAACCCTTCCCTTACTTGTATGAATGGTGTTTTTTTAAAACCGATATATTTTTGTGGATCCTTGGCGCGCAAGCTCTGAGGATCACAAATGCTGGGGGTTTGATACATGCAGGCGCTACTGCTTTACTCTTTGTTTTCAGTCAGTTATTGTGCCTCCTCTCTTTTTGCCTTGAATCATGGGTAGAAAGTCATTCCTGAAAGCTCAGAACTGCTTACACCGAGAACAATGTTCAGCAAGTGTATGAGTATGTTTCTTTTAAGACTGAATTTTTTTTTGGTCACATCTCTGAGGGTTCATAACAGTTGAGGCTTTGCATATATGCAACAGCTCTTGCTTTGCCTTCTTTTTCAGTCAGCTGCTTTTCACCCCTGTTTGACTTGCACTGAATGTAGAAGTCCCCCACGCCCCCCCCCACTGTCTGAGTTGCACTTCACCTCTTCATCTCTCTCGGTGAGGAGGTGTGGATGCGTGGTTAAGATATTTCACTTCAGTCCTGTGGGTCCCTGAAGTGGAAAGATCAAATCTGTTAATGGCATTGAGGAGTCCAGTTTCTGTTGCTTTTTTCTACAGTCTCTGGTTTAAAAATAAGGTGTTAGAGCTACTGCTTCAGATTGTGACGATGCATATTAGTTTTACACGCAAAAAAAAATGTGAAAAAGGTAATAAGGGGGATGTGATGATAAAACAACCGCCACATTAAAGATCCATCCTCATGTCAGTGTCTGGTAGGGTGAGGAGCACAAACATACCAGCATGCATTATGCACTGTAACGAACTACTCTGAAAACAAAATGGGTTTGCCTGAGGGCTAGCAAGCAGGACTTTGTGAATAAAACTACAAGCCGGATAAAGCCAGAACAATGTGCAACAACGCTAATCACAGGAACACCAAAAAGAGAAAGACATCTTTTGCATGCCCAATGCTGCAATACCTCCAGTCCTTATTGTGACGGGCCATCTCTCCAGACTCCTTCTCTTCTGCCTTCATCCATGAAGGGGAGATAGGGGCGATGGAGAGCGTACTAATGCCGCAGGAGTTCTGCTGCTCTTTCCATTGATTGCAAAGCCAGCTCCATCTGCCCCAGCTAAGATGGCTTTCCTGGCTAAGCACCCGCTTCTCTCTGTCGACATGGCAATGCTGACGTCACTAAACGCCTTTCAATTGGCAGCTGCAGGGACAAACTGGTGAAGTGTGACGTGTAATGCTGTTATGTGACCTCATCATTACCAGCTGTCTACGTCACTGACCTTGTAGACTTCTTTAAGTGACATGAACCATTATGCTTTTTCCTTTGCTGATCCTCTGTCTATGTCCCATCTCTTTCGTTAAGTGGATGGTGGTGTGAAGAAGGACGGAGTGTAGCCAACTTTGGCCAGAAATGTTTTTCAGAGCTTTCTGTCTTTTTGTTTTGGGGGGGTGTCATGAAATGGGGCAAGATCTACCAGTCAAAGTTTACACTTCCAAACAAAATATACTGTTTTTCAGTCGGTGGATTTTTTTCTTTTTTTTGGTGTATTTACCTTTTTTCTTCTTGTTCTTGATCTTGATCTTGATCTTGTTGTTGTTGTTGTTCTTCTTCTTCTTCTTCTTCTTCTGCTTCTGCTTCTGCTTCTTCTCCTTCTTGTCTGCATTTTGTTTTTACATTGAATTCTTTACTCTTCCTCTCAAGCTTCAGCTGGGTGCTGTCGTGTGTCATAGGTTATCAGCAAAAAACGTGTTGTGCTGCCTGTAGAGATAGATGATATTAAACCTGATGTGATCCATCTTCGTTATGCATTATTATTTTCTTTTCTGACATGACATGTACTCTTGTCAGTCTTAAACAGGAAATAGCAATAATAGACCAAGCCAACTCAATTCACGTCTTTATAAAGGTGTGAAAAGGCAGGGTGGGTTGATGGGGGGTGAGAGGGGGGGGGATGTGTATTGTAGCAACAGCAGAAAACAAACACAGGAATGATATTACATTCAAAACTTGATTATCCTATGCTCATAAGAAATGCCAAAAGAAATATAAATTCGACACCTTCCTCAAAGATGTTGCCACTGAAGCATCCACAACAAAGCACAGGCCAAAGAATGAGATTTATCACTGAGGTTTACACCATTCATTCAATTTATAAAGGTAAAAAAAATCACTTGAGAAAAGAAGAATGCAGTTTCATTTTTCCCCAGCTCAATGCGCTGTTTACATCTTTCACATTAGCATGAGGAAAAGGGAGGAAATGAAATGAAACAAAACTGGGCTAGCCCAGTAAAAGGGTTGAAGCGATTTCATTGGCTTGCAGTGGGAAATCTTTTGCATAGGAGAGTTTCAAAAAAGTTACTGCATCCTCTTCACCCTGCTTAGAGAAAAATAGGGCGATATTTATCAGAAATCGGAGTTTGACACTAACTGAACTCTACATCTTGGCTGCAGATTTCAGAAGCTTCTTCCGAGGCATTCCTCTCCCAAAAGGAGATCGACAGGGACAGACATAAGTATGCGCTCTTCTGACCAGTGTCAGAAATTAAGCTTGCAGTTTGACGACCGGGTTCGATTCCCGTTCGAGGAGATTTTTTACACTGGAGATTACATCAGTGCTGATTCAACATCTCCCCACAAGTTCCTTCGGATAAGACTTTAAAACCGAGGCACCGTCGTGCGAACGCACGGATTATCTGCGCACACGTTAAATTCCTGTTCCGCTTTTCGTAAGAGTCTGCCATTGTGATGCCCAGGGTGGTGGGTCTTGGGGATCTGATGCGCCAAGATTAACAAAACTGCATACACAGGAGAACTGAATGTGAGAAAGCATATGCGTGTTTAGTCCATTATTCTCTAGATAATGGAAGGAGAAGAGAGATAAGAAAGAAAAAATAACAGAAAGAAAGAAAGGAAAAAAAAAAACTGAAAGAAGAAAGTAAAGAAAGAAAGAAATAAAGAAAGAAAGAAAGAAGAATGAAAATGTAAGAAAGAATGATCAGAAAAGTAAGACTAAGGATTGATAGAAAAGAAAGAAAAGAAAGAAAGAAGAGAGATGTGACGAGAGAAAAAAGAATACGAAATGTTTATTCAGATAAGGCCAAAGCCCCTTTCCGAAGGGGTATAAACATAATATAAAACACTTATTAGTTGAAATAAGTACGTATAAAAATATATCTAACAGACGTTCCTTCAGAAACAAAATTTATAATCAAAAGCATTACATTCGAAAATAAGTTTGCTACAATTTACAGCTCGCTCACATGCTCTATTAAGTAAACAATGCTAGATTATATAGTGTATCATCA
>CM060339.1:42031262-42036262 GCA_030674155.1 Stramonita haemastoma | reverse complement strand
AGAATTGCAATAGTCCATTATGTGTTTACTTGTGTATGTGCATGTGGGTGTGTGTGTGTGTGTGTGTGTGTGTGAGTGTGTGTGTGTGTGTGTGTGGTTAGTGTGTGTGTGTGTTTTAGTTGTTGTGTGTGTTCTTGCGTGCCTCTGTTCATGTGTGTGTGTGCGTGTGTTGTGTATTGGGTGTGTATGTGTGTGTTATGTGTGGTTTGTGTGTATGTGTGTGTGTGTTGTGTGTGTGGGGCGTGTGTCTTGTTTGGTGTTGTTGGGTGTTGTGTGTGTGTGTGTGGTGTGTGTGTGGTTGTGTGTGGCGTGCGCGCGCGCGTGTGTTGTGTTTGGGAGGAGTGGGTGTTGAGAGAGAGAAGAGGTAGAAGAAGAATTGAGGAGAAGATGCGAAGAAAAAAGAAGAAGATTGCGAGAAGAGAATGCTAGAAGAAGAAGAAGAAGAAGAAGAAGAAGAAAGAAGAAGAGAAGAGAAGAAGAAGAAGAGAAGAAGAAGAATAGAGAAGAAGAAGGAAGAAGAATTGCGAAGAAGAAGAAGAAGAAGAATTGCGAAAAGAAGAAGAAGAATTGCGAAGAAGAAGAATTGCAAAAATGAAGAATTGCGAAAAAGAATTGCGAAAAAAGACGAAAAATTTGCGAAGAAAAAGAATTGCGAAAGAAAGAGAATTGCGAAGAAGAAGAATTGCAAAGAAGAAGAAAATGCAAAAAGAAGAAGTGCGAAGAAGAAGTGCGAAAAAGATGAAGAATTCCCGAAAAAGAAGAATTGCGAAAAAAAAGTGGGGCGAAGAAGAAGTGCAAAAAAAAGACGAAAGAATTGCGAGAAGAAAAAATGCAAAGAAGAATTGCGAAGAAAAAGGGAAATTTGGGCAAAGAATTGGGGAGGAAGAATTGGGGAAGAAAAATTGGGGAAGAAGAATTGCGAAGAAAATTGCGAAAAAAAAATTGCAAAGAAGAATTGCGAAGAAGAAGAAAAGAAGAAGAAGAAAAAGGGAAGAAGAAGAAGAAAAAAGAAGAAGAAGAAGAAGAACAAGAACAAGAACAAGACAAGAAGAACAAGAACAAGAACAAGAAGAAGAAGAAGAAGAAGAAGAAGAAGAAGAAGAACAAGAACAAGAGACAAGAACAAGAACAAGAACAAGAACAAGAAGAAGAAGAAGAAGAAGAAGAAGAAGAAGAAGAAGAAGAAGAAAAACAAGAACAAGAACAAGAACAAGAACAAGAAGAAGAAGAAGAATGAAGAAGAAGAAGAAAGAAGAAGAAGAAGAAGAAGAAGAAAGAACAAGAACAAGAACAAGAACAAGGAGAACAAGAACAAGAACAAGAACAAGGAGAAAAAGAACAAGAACAAGAACAACAAGAAAAATACCACAATAAAAGCGATAAGAACAAGGTAAACAAAGCCATATATACCCCAGTAAAGAAGAAGACGTAACCTGAAATATTCCAAGACATCTCTCTGCTTTGTACAGAATCAAGAATAAACTGTTAGTGTCTCAGACTTGTTCCTGCTTTTTCCAAACATCAGAAATATAAAAAAAACATAATACACACGACACAGGCCTTCCCGCTACAGTGCAGTTTTCTTTCCTTTCTCCTTCCCTCTGTCTAAAAGAAAGTAGATGGTGCCAGCAAAGCGGTCCCCATGAGGGATCTCTGGGGGGGCTGTCAGTATAAAAACCATCCCCACCTTCTGGAATGTCCTCTTTTCTACCCCTCTCTTTTGTTTCTTTTTCTCTTTGTTATCCCCTTCTGGTCTGTTTTCTGTTTCTTTTTCGACCATTCTCCTGTCTTTTTTTTCAAGAAGAAAACAAAACAATTGTCTTCCATGGCAAAACTGGATGCACTGTGCCTGACTAGTCAGGGGCTTAATGACAGGGGCAACGCTTTTTTCACTCTAATTGATTGATTGAATGATTGATGATGGATTGTTTGATTGATTGATTGATTGATTGATTGATTGATTGATTGATTGATTGATTGATTGATTAATTGATTAACTGATTGATTGATTGATTGGTTGGTTTATTGGTTGATTGATTGATTGACTGATTAATTGATTGATTGATTGATTGATTGATTGATTGATTGGCTGATTGATTGATTGGTTGATTGATTGATGATTGATTGATTGATTGATTTTTTAAAAATTTCTTTTTTCCTTTTTTTCTTTTATATTGAGTATAATGGAATAAACACATCATGTGCCTTATTACGCCCAGTCCCCGTGTATATGCAGTTTTGTGAATATGGTCCTTTGTTTCCACGGCACACAATGCAGAACAAGATTTAACGTGTGTGCAAGATGTTCAGCGTGAGTTTGCACACGGGGTCTCGGTTTAAAGTCTCATCCGAAGGACTTTTGGGGAGAGGGAGTCAGCAAATGATGGGAACTCCGGGGGAAAAATCCCTTCGAACAGGAATTGAACCGGGTCGTCAAATTGTGAGCGCAATGTTCTGACCACTAGGCTAAGGCTAGTTTCTGCCTGAGTGTGTGACAAAGAAGCAAGATGGCAGGCAGAGTGCAGAAAGCAATCTGCTGGAGCCAGCTGTAGGCTAAACCCTCCCTTGTTCACTGACGTAGACAGCCGGTAAGGATGAGGTCACGATAACTGCATTACACGTCACACTTCAGCAGTTTCTTCTGCAGCTGGCCAATGAAATCGCGTTACTTAAGTCAGCATTACCATGGCGACAGAGAAAAGCGGGTGCTTAGCCAGGAAAGCCATTAAAGCAAGATCGGAGTGGGTGGGGGTGGGGGTAGCGGGGTGGGGGGGTGGGGGGAGGTGGCTGTGCAATCAATGGAGAGGGATGGTGGCCTCTTGTGGCACTAAGAGACCCTTCCTTTCTGGTAATGTTCTGTGGATAGAGTGACCAGAGAGAGAGAGAGAGAGAGAGAGAGAGAGAGAGAGAGAGAGAAAAGAGAGAGAGAGAGAGAGAGAGAGAGAGAGAGAGAGGGGAGAGAGAGAGAGAGAGAAAAGAGAGAGAGAGAGAGAGTGACAGAGAGAGACAGAGACAGAGACAGAGACAGAGAGAGAGAGAGAGAGAGAGAGAGAGAGAGACAGAGACAGAGACAGAGAGACAGAGACAGAGACAGAGACAGAGAGACAGAGACAGAGACAGAGACAGAGAGATACTGTGAGTGTATGAACTCAGTTCAACTATACTTCATTGCCGCTGTCAATCGAGAGAAGCTCCACACAATGCCACCATTAGGATTCGCCGTCTTTCTCTCTCTGCCTCTGCAGAGTTCTACCATCTCCTGCAGCCCTCCCTCCCTCCCTCCCTCCCTTCCCAAACCACTGTGCTCAGTGATGATGCTGTTGAGCAGTGTAGGATGTTGGGGGTCTGCCTCTTTTCCTTCTGCCCTCAGCCTTAGCTTGCAGAACTGTCCGTTGTCAGATTGATTTTGTCTGTGTTGTTTGGATTTGATTGATTTGATTTGATTTATTCGTTTATATCAAAGGTAATAGTATAAGCACTCTTGTGATTTTTTACAATCTGTCCCTGTGTGTATGCAGTTTTGTAAATGTCATCTGTTCCCATCGGCACACGATGGCCTACTCTTACGAAAAGCGGAACAGGATTTAACGTGTGCGCAAGATGTTAGTGCGTGCGTTCGCACACAGGTCATCGGTTTAAAGTATCATCCGAAGGACTTTTGGGGAGAGTGGAGTCAGCACTGATGTTAACTCCAATGTTTACTGCAAAAGTGAACAAGCTGCTTTTGTCTTGGGGGAGTTTCTGTACCGTTGTTTTGGCTGACTGAGGGATGGATGAGGGATGGATGAGGGAGGAAGAGGGGTGGGTGAGGGATGACTGAGGGAGGGAAGAGGGGTGGATGAGGGATGACTGAGGGAGGGAAGAGGGGTGGATGAGGGATGACTGAGGGAGGGAAGAGGGGTGGATGAGGGAGGGAAGAGGGATGGGTGAGGGATAGATGCAGGCTGACTGTCTATTCAGATAAACTGACAGAAGGAGATTACAGTCTAGGAAATGGATGAGAAAATGTACAACACTGCATACACAGGGGGGCTGAATGTTTTTTTTTTAAAATCACACCCGTGCTTTTTTGCATTGTTCTCAAAACACAATTATAGATTTAGAAAAAAAAATACAAAAAATAACTTTATAGATTGAAAAATGAATAAACCAATAATTTGTTAAAAAAAATATATGAATGAATAAATAAATACAATATAATTAAGTAAATAATCAATCAATCAATCGATCAATTAATCAATCAATCAATCAAGAAATAAATTAGCTGAAATAAACGGAACAAAACCAGACAATCTTTGTATTCTTATCTGTCGTGTCCAGACGATGTATGTCGGCCATTGCCACGGTCTTCCCATCGCTTGTGCCCCATCCCACTCCGCGCCTTCCTTCCCACAATGCACCTCCCAGACGTAGCGTGCAGCACGTGCAGTCACCAGAGGACCAAAGTGGACAATGACAGGTCAGCAGGTCAGGTGGAGTTCAGTGCATGCTGGGCACGCTGTCCTGTCAGTGTCGGGGTCACCTGTCCATCACCTGGGGTCAGCCAATCATGACTGAGACAGCTCTGGTCATTATTTTCTGTCTGCTGGACAGTGGAGTCATGGTGGAGGAGGAGGGGAAATAGCGGGGGTGGTGGGTGTAGACGTTTCTCTTCTGACAAGCATACTGATGTTCCTGTAACGATCTGTGTCCTAGCAGAGCTAATGTATAAAGCAGCTTACCTTGTAATAGCCCTGGTGCTCTCTCTCTCCTTCTCTCTCTCTCATCTCCTCTCTCTCTCCCTCTCTTCTCTCTCTCCTCACTCCCTCTTCTCTTCCTCATCCCCTCCCTTCCTTCTCTCTCCACCTCTCTCCTCTCTCTCTCTCCTCTCCTCTTCTCCTCCCCCTCTTCTACTTCTCCTCTCTCTCAAAACCTCTCCTCTCTTCTCCCCTCTTCTCCCTTCTCTTGTCCTCGTCTGTCTCCTTCTCTTTACCTGTCCCTCTCTCTCTCCCTCTCTCATC
>CM060339.1:42016262-42018762 GCA_030674155.1 Stramonita haemastoma | reverse complement strand
GCACTTCTTGACCAGAAATGAGTTTTGACCAAATTAATGAAACAGCAAGATGCATGAGTGTTTTAGTACCCTGACTCCACGGCTGAGCACTCACAGTCTGTAAGAAGTTTAATCGTTTCCTGGCTTTTAAAATCGAATTTTCAATATGAATTTTCCAGTTTAACTTTCTAGTCAAATGGACTCCAAAGAATTTGACGTCCTGTTTGTATTGAAGTGTGGCCCCATCAAGTGTTAATAACGGCAGTGTTTGAGGGTTTTCCCATTGTTAAAAAGAACTAGATAAGTTTTTTCTCCAGATTTTCCAATCCATTTTCTATCATGTAATTAATAAGTTTCTTCAGTTCAACCTGATAAATCTTTTGAACACATTTTATCACTCTACTTTTCGTGTTGATCCACATGGCAATGTCATCTGCATATTGAACAATGGTCGTATCGTTTGACAACGCCTGTGGAAGATCATGATTTAAAATAGAGAATAATATTCGTGCCAGAATTGCTCCCTGTGGTATCCCCATATCAACAGATTTAAAGTCTGAATATACACCATTCACTTTTGTACAGATTGGCCTTTTAGAGAGAAAATCCTTTAATTAAGTATTGAAACATAATGCCACCAACTCCGATATACATTTTTTAAAATATAATAATCTGGTATGCCAAACCCTGTTGTATGCTTTCCTTACGTCAAAAAAGTAGGTAGTGTATTCTTTCGTTTGGAAAACTGCCTTTTAATATCATGAATTAATTTTACTAGGTGATCAGTTGTACATCTCCCTCTCCGAAAACCAGCCTGGTTTATAGGAATTATAATGTTTTTTTCACAATAATGTCATAGATGTTTTTTAACTTTTTTTTCAAGTATTTTTCCAACATGAGAAGTGAGGGCAATTGGTCTGTAGCTGCTTAATGCTGATTGAGATTTGCCGCTTTTAAGAACTGGGACAACAATCGACTGCTTCCAGACATTAGGAAGAGTGCCATTTATCTAACATTTTTGGAGAAATGAAAATAGTACTTTTTTCCAACTTTCGGGCAAATTGATTAACATTTGATAAGACAAGCAATCAATACCAACTGCCGACCTGTTACTTTTAAATGATTCAAGGACTTCAACGAATTCATTGTATCAAATTTCAGAATTCAAATAATGCAGATTATCTACTGGAGGTTCTGCCATGTTTAATAGTTCAGCTTCTTCTTGTCTTTTATGTCTAACATCAGGAGACAGTTCTGAAGTCAAACAACTTTCGGAAAACATTGCCTCTGCTTTTTCTGCTGTGCTTGGGAAACTATTGTTTTCTAACTTTATTGGATAAGCTGGTAAGTGAAATCCATTTTTCATTTTATTGATTTTCTTCCAAACCTTTTGCATATCTTTTGATTCTGATACTTCCTTTAGAAAAAAAAAAATCAGTCCAATATGTCTGTTTTGCTTTTGTAGTTGTTTTCTTGCATATTTGCTTAGCTCTTTTACTATTGATAATATTTTCTTCAGTTCTGTCTTTAAACCACATTTTGTATTGCTCTTTTTTATAATGGACTGCCTCTTCACATTCTTTTGTCCACCATGCCTTTATGCTTTCCAGTGCATTCATGTTTTTATTCATGATGTAACGAAAGTAACAATTAACATTTTTATGATTATAACTACAAATAGGCTATACATCAAGTTAGAAAGGACTAAAACAGGATGCAGTCCAACGCTGAGCAAAAGAGCTAAGGACCAGGAAGCCATAGCGGAAGTAGAGGACAGAAGCCAGGAGGTGGCAGGAGGTGGCGGGGTCTGGGAGACCAGTGGTAGCCTTGTCTATCGTTGGAAGATCCGAACCTTACCCCCTCTCTGCCTTCGCCGGGGCTGTTCCCAGTAGAGGAAGTGCAGATGTCGCCCCAGGTTCCTGGCCAGCAGACTAGCTCCCTGCTCTGTAGGGTGCAAACCGTCTTCGAGATGTCTAGATGTAAGAATGTTCTCATGGTCTACATAGGATAGATTTTGAATATTTTGTTCTGTAGACTGTGAAAAAGTATGGGCATTGTAAACCAGACGTTTGGACTTCAGACGTTGTTTTACTGGTAGAGCCTTGCTGCACACGATGTGTGATCGAGGAAAGATGCTTTGCACGGCTTTCACAGCAGACGCCATGTTCTTGCCACAGATTGTAGCATCTTTCCCCTTGAGATCATTGATCCCCGTGTGCAGCACGACACAATCAGGAGCAGGGTGCAGGTGTTGTCTGGCTTCTTCAGCAACGCTCCTGATGCTGTCCACAATGTATGCCTTTCTTGCCGCCACTTGAAGCCCATAAGACAGGCCTAAACGAACAGGATTTACTTTATTTAAAGTAGAATCATGTAGTACAAGCACTCGTGGAAGATCTACTGGCATGGAGGAACTTTTTTCAAAGACTGAATTAGTCGTAGACTTTATTCTTTGGAATTGTGTGGTCTTCATGATGTCATTTTCACTTCTTAAAATTACGTCATTTTGTAGAGTTCTTTT
>CM060339.1:42008929-42016162 GCA_030674155.1 Stramonita haemastoma | reverse complement strand
ACAGTCTTCATGACATGGATTCCATATCATTGTTCTAAATAGATCTACTGTCATTCATCCGATCACTTTTTCATGTAGCTAAATCTGCCTGGAAATGTATATTGTACGTTAATTAAGAAACATCTTTGTGAACGTTTCCTTTCGCACAGCAGCAGTACTAGCAGTGCACTGTCTCATGTCACGCATCATGGAGTGGAAATCTTCAGCTGTCTCTGTCAATTGGTCTAATCTTTCTAGTATATCTGCTATTGTTACAGTCTCTTGCATTTCGCAGCTGTCATTTCGTCTTCCATATATTCTGCACACTCTGCTCCTGTTATATTCTCTGCACTCTCTTCCTCACTCTCACTCTCTGCACACTCTTCCCCGCTCTCACTCTCCTCCTCTTTGTTATTTTCTGCGTGCTCTTCCTGTCTATTATTTCCTGCATGCATCTCATCACTATCATTCTCTGCACACTTTTCTTGATCTTCCACAACCTCATCCGACCTTTCACGAACAGCCACGTCATTCACATTACCATGGACACAGTTTATACAACTACAGCCACACTCTATGGCCACATTCACAATCTCTCCACATAACTCATCTCCTGCATTTTTGTCATAGGAAATTGTCACTGTCTGTCTGTCTGTGTCAGTCTGTACCATGTCAATACATTGTTCATCTTTACTGCAGCTTGAAAGGGGAAGGCACTGGATATCATACATTAACATGTCCCTAGCAGTATTGTTGTCATCATAATGTTTTTTGGTATAGCACAGACTAGGTAGTGTAGATAAAAACAAACCCGAGGGGGAAGACATTTGTTCAGTCACTTTCTTTTCGTTGTTTGCTCCATAGGTTTCTGCTCTCCTTCGGTCTCTGCTCACCTGGGACGGACACTTTTTCCGGTACATTGCATTTTGCACTGGAGCAATTGGGGAATGGCTGGCAGTTTTATGTGTCAGACGAATCACAACAGTTTGTTGTTCCTGCCCATGCACTTTGAAAGAAGAAACTGTTTGCTCATGCAACACTGCATTCAGCATTCACTCTAATGTCACTGGGAGACCCACAACCGGCATTTTGAATAGGAATAATTGAAGAAAAGGAAAAACTTTACTCACAGCTGGAGAGAACACGTCTTGCTAGCAGCCAAGCAAGGAAAGCCACTCCAAGAGAGAGAGAGAGAGACAGAGACAGACAGACAAACACAGAGAGACAGAGACAGATACAGATAAATAGACATACACAGAGAGACAGAGACAGATGCAGATAAACAGACAGACACAGTGAGACAGAGACAGATGCAGATAAACAGACAGACACAGTGAGACAGAGACAGAAAGAGACAGGCATCGACCGACATACACATTGCCGGGCAGCACTACCAAACTACGTGACTGTAGATACCGGAAACAAGGGAGACAAATCGAAAGTGAATAGAGGAAAAGAGGGTCCCGGCAATCAGATTTGTCTCTCTTGTTGGTTAGAGCGAAACTGGTTTACTCTTCATCTATCTCCTTTTGTCACCACTTCAACCAGATTGGAACAACACACACACACACACCACGCACGCACGCACGCACGCACGCACGCACGCACGCACGCACGCACGCACGCACGCACACACACACACACACACACACACACACACCGCATGCACATAGGGGGGGGGGGGGGGGGCGGATGGTTTAGTGGTCAGAACACTGCGCTGGCAATTTGACGACCCGAGTTCGATTCCGGTCGAGGAGATTTTTCTCCTGGAGTTAACATCAGTGCTGACTCCACACGGTTTCATAGTGTTTGCACTGGCAGAATCCCAGAGGGTTGAAGCTTAGTCTGTTGAGGATTGTATATAAGCTTGAAAGAATAATTTCCTTGAGTGGTAGTCAAGGAAGTGTTTAATTTTGGTTAACTGGTATACTCTTTGGGACAAGTATTTGCATAAATGATATATGGGTAGAACCAGCTGAGGTTTTCATCGATTGTTATTCCTAGAACTTTGTGATGAGAGGTTTGTTCGATTGCTTCCTTTCTTATGTGGATTGGAAACTGTTTATGAGGTAAATTTTGTCGCTTTTGTCTGGTGGTGATCAGCATGCATTTTGTTTTTTGGGGATGAATAGGCATGTGGTAAAGTTCTGTCCATTTGACAAGATCATTACAGCTTTGTTGTAATGTAGTTGCAAGAGAGTCAATGTCGTTATGGCTCGTATGTATGGTTGTGTCATCAGCAAACAGTTCACATTTGGATTTTATATGTAGAGGAAGGTCATTTATGTATAATGAAAAGAGAATTGGTCCTAGTATTGATCCCTGTGGTACTCCATAATGAATGGGTTTTAGATTGGATGTGAAGAGACACACTGTTGTCTGCTTTTAAGATAAGAAGCAAGTAGTTCTAGACTATTTGATGATAGATTATACAGGTCTAGCTTTCTGATGAGAAGTGTGATGTCAATTGTATCAAATACATTTTTGAAATCTACAAATAATACTCCACAAAATTTATTTTCATTAATGTTTGATAGCCAACTGTCTATGAAACTATTCAGTGCAGTATGGCACGAGTGATTTTGTCTGAATCCTGACTGATTAGGGTGTAGTAGGTTGTTAGGGTCTATATGATGGACGAAGTGTTTATTTATATGTTTTTCCAGGGGTTTTGAAAGGAGGGATAAAATGGAGATTGGCCTATAGTTTGAAGGATTTGTGGATGGGGATCACTTTAGCAGTTTTGAAGGCATTGGGGAAGTAGTTCTTTTCAAGACATTGGTTATATAATTATATTGGTATATGTTAGAGTCTCAGTGATAACTGGAGCTGACAGTTTTAGAATTCTGCTGTCTATTCCATCAAGGCCTCTTGTCCTGGATTGTTTGAGGTGAATCAGATAACTATAGACCTCAAAAATAGAAATAAATGGTATGTGGAGTTTTGAAGGAATATGTTTTTCTTGGCAGTAGTGTTTTAGTGTGTTTAGGTTATTGGATTTTGAATCATCATTGCTAACAACGTTAGTAGAAACGTTTATGAAGTGATTGTTGAGTTGTTCAGCAGTAACATCTTTGATTACATTTGATTTGGAAAATGGTTGTTTGCTCGTTATTTGATTTATGGCCTTCCAAATAATTTTTGAGTTTTGTTTTGAAGATAGTAAATCTTGGAAATATTTCTTTTTTTTCTCGACGTTTCTGTGAGTTTATGGTGTTTCGTAATCTTTTTGACTCTTCATGATTTTTATGTTTGTTTAAGAGATCTCTAAGATAGCATGCCTCTTCTAGTTCTTTTATAAGCCAAGGCGGTTTGGGGGCATGTTTGACCCTTCTGGTTTTTAGTGGAGCATGTTTATTGTAAATTTCAGTGAAAGTTTTTATCCAAAAATCGATAGCCAAGTCTGGATCAGTAATGTTGAATGTTTCTGAGAGCATAAAGTTACTTAGTTCGAGAAGGAAAAGTTGTTCATTGAATTTTGCAAAAGAAAGATATGTTAAGGTTTAATGGCCAGGTTTGGGAATTTTTGTTCCTTTTTTTGACGAAGTAGCACAGACAGGGTAGTGATCGCTGCAGTTCTAGACAGGGACACATGTTTCTATGATGTTTTTGGGATTTGATACGTGGATGTGGTCAATTATTGTGCTTGAATTTGGCGTAACTCTCGTGGGTAAACTAACTAGTTGGTGAAGGTTGAATGAATTAGTAATTTGCGTCCATGCACTATTTACTTTTGTTACATCGATATTAAAATCACCTAGGAGTATCACTTCCCTGGATTCTAATAGGACTACGTTCATCATTGCATCAAACTTGTCTATCCATTTTTTTCTTTCTGCTGGATTCCTATAGCAGAATTCCACTGCTATAGGTGGTGAACCTTTCATGGAGACTTCAAGCCAGACCGATTCTACATCATAATGTTCTAGATGGATGAGACGCTTGAAGGTTATAGATTCACTAATGTGTATGAGGATTCCGGTTTCTTTTTGCTTTTGTGGATCCTTTCGTATGATTTTATATCCTGGGATATATAAATCACTGTCCACTATTTGTTTCGAAAGTCTTGATTCAGATAGCCCTAGTATGTGAAATGGTTTGCCATGGTTTCTAATAAGTGTTGATATGTCTTCAATTTTATTAACTGCGTGATTTATATTTAATTGGCAAATTCGTAGGCCTTCCTTCGAGGGCCACATGTTGTGTCTTGAATGCATCTGTTTGTGTTGATTTTTGTTGGAAATGTGATAATGTGTCTGAAAACCTGAAAAGGTGAAGATTAATTAGGGATAAATAGGAATAAGGGGGAGTGGGCACTCAATAGGGGAAGGGTGAAATGTAAGAAGAAAAGAAAAAAGCTGATTTCTAAGTCACTTAAGGATACACATACAGTGTATATAGCTGTATAACCCAATGGAACTAACAATGATGTGTAGCAAAAGACAAGGAAAGAATCAATTTTATATACGGTGAATAATGGGGATGAGAATAGGGCACTGGGGGAATGATGAAATGTAAGGGGGGAAAAAAGAATGATTTCAACAGTTACTCAAAAGAGAGAGAGAGAGAGAGAGAGAGAGAGAGAGAGAGAGAGAGAGAGAGAGAGAGAGAGAGAGAGAGAGAGAGAGAGAGAGAGAATTTATAAGAGAGACAGAAACAGAGACAGGAAAAGATATGGACATAAACAGGGACTGATTATTTATCATTATTTACATATGAAAAACAGAAGGATATGTCTTTAAAGTCCATAATGATTATAATAATGAACCAACTGGACAGTGCAATAATGATTTATATCTCTGCTGATGATGATGAGGTAAGAACAGGTATGTAACTTTTCAGCATGCTGCATATCAATATATGCTCAACAGTTATACTATGGCCACACGTACAAGTGATATGTCCAACATATTTTGTCTTAAAACAGTTCAGTTTCTATCGGCAAGCAAGAGAAACAATTGCTTTTATACTGTAAGAATCTGTTTCATGTATTTTAACACAAGACTGAAAGTTTACCATCCTTTCATTATTTAAATTGTCCACATCTGTCATTTGTTTTGCCCCCTTTTTTGCTAGAAGGTCAAGTTTTACACAGAATATGAAAAACAACCGTGAAGCAGTCGAGGTGATAAACTATAATGGGTACACAGTCTTTTGCTGCAGGCATCGAAACACCTACATGTTTCTGATCTTTAGGCATTCAATTACATAAACTGCCAAGTTCACAATCAGTTTGTCAGAAGAATTTGAGCACAACATCTGGACCTTAAAGCCTGATGGAAACCTGTGATAATAAACGGGGATATAACGCTTACGCAAAGTTGCATATTTTGGGCAAACAAGCAAAAAATGACATAAATCTTCAATGGCAGATCCATCACACTGAACACAATATGGACTTACAGGTGTTTTTCTTATAACGTGAAATTCCTTTCAGTGGCAGTGTGTTACTACTTAACAGCAAAGTACTCGGCGGTGTTCAGAAGAAACCAGAAGTCCTACATAATTTGCTCTACATATCTCAGGATGGTAACTCAAGTAATCTGGATCAGACATCAATGAGTCATGCCAGATCTGGCGATATGTGTCCACAAGTCTGGTTTTGAAAGTTCTGATAAACAAAGAAATGTCTCCAACATTTTGCATTTCCCAAACATATCCAAAACAAATTTGAACATAGCATGGATCTTCCATGAGTTACCCAGTTTCTTCTACCCATCTGATTATGTTTAAGCAACATGAAGTAACATTGCTTGGGATATCTGTTCTCTGGCATGGCAAGAAGTCTGATCCAGTATTTAATCATTTGTGTAAAAGTATCAATGTATATTGGGTATCTACCACATTCACCCGAAGCAATGCTATTCTTTACATCTCCGCCCACACCTAAAATCATTTTACAAATTTTGATATGCACCTTTTCAATGTTGTCAAATCTACTATATCCCCTCTGTGTGTGTGTGTGTGTGTGTGTGTGTGTGTGTGTGTGTGTGTGTGTGTGTGTGTGTGTGTGTGTGTACACGTAAGTGTGTGTGTGTGTGTGTGTGTGTACACGTGTGTGTGTGTGTGTGTGTGTGTGTGTGTGTGTGTGTGTGTGTGTGTGTGTGTGTGTGTGTGTGTGTGTGTACACGTGTGTATGCGTGTGTGTGTACACGTGTGTGTGTGTGTGTGTGTGTGTGTGTGTGTGTGTGTGTGTGTGTGTGTGTGTGTGTGTGTGTGTGTGTACACTCGCTCCTCTACGACCGCCTAGGCTACGGGCCACCATTACCTATCTTTTTACGTTGCGTGAGCAATACATGTTCTTTTTCTCATCAAGCCATCTATCTAGGAAAAACAAGCCAATATAAAACAGACACCCCCATAAAAATAACAAACCAACCTGAAACAGCGAGAAAACAAGATAAAAAAAAAGAAGAACAACCCCCCCCACACACAGATTTAGCTACATGTGTGTGTGTGTGTGTGTGTGTGTGTGTGTGTGTGTGTGTGTGTGTGTGTGTGTGTGTGTCTGTGTCTGTGTGTCTGTGTGTCTGTGTGTCTGTGTGTCTGTGTGTGTCTGTGTGTGTCTGTGTGTGTGTGTGTCTGTGTGAGGGGGGCGGGGCTACCCCTTTCCGGGTGAAGCCCCCAGTGTGTCGTACAAAGAAACTCCCCAGAAAAGCAACAAAAAAGACAGAAATAAAACCAGCAGCTGCAACAGTAACAACAACAATGACAATGGTGTTGTCACACACTCAACACAGTGAATATTATCGTAATTCCTCAAACCTTCATACAATAAAGCAAGAAAAACAATTCTTAGAAAACTAGACATAACACAACCTGATCCTTTGGATGTGTCTCACATTTGCCTCCTTACCCTTGTCAACCCCCATCCCCCCCACCTACCCCGCACACACAGCTAACAGCACATGAGAAGATGAGGTAAGTGCCAGCAATAAATCTGGTTATGGGAATCAGAATCAGGAAACCTCACTGCCCTTAACAACAGTATAAAATCTACACTTGCAGTGACGTAAACAGCCAGTAATGATGACGTCAGGATAACTGCGTTACAGGTCAGGTCTTCAGACGTTTCTTTCTGCCTGCAGCTGGCCAATGAAATGGCGTTAGTGACGTCAGCGTTGCCATGGAGACAGAGACAAGCGGGTGCTTACCCAGGAAAGTCAGGAAGGCAGGCAGAAGTGGAGGAATCTGGCTGTGGAGTTTCGCTGTTGCTACTGTTACAACAATGAGAACAATGACAATAACAACAAC
>CM060339.1:41976594-41978829 GCA_030674155.1 Stramonita haemastoma | reverse complement strand
CAATTAACATTTTTATGATTATAACTACAAATAGGCTATACATCAAGTTAGAAAGGACTAAAACAGGATGCAGTCCAACGCTGAGCAAAAGAGCTAAGGACCAGGAAGCCATAGCGGAAGTAGAGGACAGAAGCCAGGAGGTGGCAGGAGGTGGCGGGGTCTGGGAGACCAGTGGTAGCCTTGTCTATCGTTGGAAGATCCGAACCTTACCCCCTCTCTGCCTTCGCCGGGGCTGTTCCCAGTAGAGGAAGTGCAGATGTCGCCCCAGGTTCCTGGCCAGCAGACTAGCTCCCTGCTCTGTAGGGTGCAAACCGTCTTCGAGATGTCTAGATGTAAGAATGTTCTCATGGTCTACATAGGATAGATTTTGAATATTTTGTTCTGTAGACTGTGAAAAAGTATGGGCATTGTAAACCAGACGTTTGGACTTCAGACGTTGTTTTACTGGTAGAGCCTTGCTGCACACGATGTGTGATCGAGGAAAGATGCTTTGCACGGCTTTCACAGCAGACGCCATGTTCTTGCCACAGATTGTAGCATCTTTCCCCTTGAGATCATTGATCCCCGTGTGCAGCACGACACAATCAGGAGCAGGGTGCAGGTGTTGTCTGGCTTCTTCAGCAACGCTCCTGATGCTGTCCACAATGTATGCCTTTCTTGCCGCCACTTGAAGCCCATAAGACAGGCCTAAACGAACAGGATTTACTTTATTTAAAGTAGAATCATGTAGTACAAGCACTCGTGGAAGATCTACTGGCATGGAGGAACTTTTTTCAAAGACTGAATTAGTCGTAGACTTTATTCTTTGGAATTGTGTGGTCTTCATGATGTCATTTTCACTTCTTAAAATTACGTCATTTTGTAGAGTTCTTTTTGAGCTCTTAGGAGTCTCAGTTGAGGTCTTTTCTTTCCAAGACGGCTTCATTTCCTTGGACAACTGAGCCCCTTTCGGCTTCGGCACTGATGGTTTGTGTGCTCGAACCGAGGGTTTAGCTTTCACTACGTCTGCGTAAGTTGCAACGTTCACAGTGCTGTCTGTCTGTGTCTGGCTGTCTGACACAGACACTGGAATCCTATTCAACTTCGCGATTGTCTCGTTTTGCTTTTTCACCGTAGATTCGAGCAAAGCCAAACGATCGCACAATTTTAACATAACTGATTGCATGTCTTTTAACATTCCCGCCGTGTTGTTGTCGTCATTTTCTTTATTTTGAACTTTCTTACCTTCAAGTCCGTCCTCAGTGTCAGTTTGAAAGCTTTGTCGCATCGTTTCTTTCAACAAGTCTTTTCTGAAATTTACGCTAGTTTTTGAAGAGTCAGGGATGCTTTTCTTACTCACTGACATGGACCGCCCTCCCACACTTCTTGATCTGGTTGTTCGTTCCATGTTTGCCAGTTTCTTTGCAAAAATCAGCAGACGTTGCTTTTCACTTGTTTACAGTTCCGCCTTCTTGTCACGTGTCATGTGTGTGATAGTGTGTGTACGCACGCGCGCGCGCGCGTGTGTGTGTGTGTGTGTGAGTGTGTGATTTGATTTATTTGATTTGATTTATTCTTCAGTATCGAGGATAATGGAATGAGCACTTTTGTGCTTTTTTACATCCAGTCCCCGTGTGTCTTTATTTTTGTAAATGTCATCTGCTCCCACCGGCACACGATGGCCTATTCTTACGAAAAGTGGAACAGGATTTACCGTGTGCGCAAAATGTTCTGCGTGTGTTCGCACACGGGACCTCGGTTTAAAATCTCATCCGAATGGTGTGTGTGTGTGTGTGTGTGTGTGTGTGTGTGTGTGTGTGTGTGTGTGTGTGTGTGTGTGTGTGTGTGTGTGCGCGCGTGTGTGTGTCTGCGTCTGTGTGTGTGTGTGTGTGTGGTGTGTGTGTGTGTGTGTGTGTGTGTGCATGCGTGCGTACGTACAAGCGTGCGTGCGTGCATGTGTGTACGTGCGTGCGTGCGTGCGTACGTGCATTAGTGTGTGTGTGTGTGTGTGTGTGTGTGTGTGTGTGTGTGTGTGTGTTTACGTCTGTGATGTTTACAAGATAGACATATTTTAATGCGTTGTCAACAAGAGAAACTTCTTTCGTATGATGTCAGATATCAGTCTCTAGCACAGTTACAATGTTTTAAAGTCATTAATCTTGATGTGCTAAACCATCACATCCACCTATCGACACACAACACACCACACACACACACACACAACACCACACACACACACGCACACACCATCACACA
>CM060339.1:41954094-41961594 GCA_030674155.1 Stramonita haemastoma | reverse complement strand
ATAGAGAGAGAGAGAGACAGAGACAGAGACAGAGAGACAGAGAGACAGAGAGACAGACAGACAGAGAGAGAGAGAGAGAGAGAGTGAGGAGAGAGAGAGAGAGAGAGAGAGAGAGAGAGATCAAATCAAATCAAATCAAAATTTTATTTCCAGGTTGTACATTGAGTAAGCAATGAACTTGCTTTTTTTCATCAGGCCATCTATCTAGCAAAACAAAAACAAACTAAAAACAAAAAAGAAAAAAGAAACGGCAAGCCAACAGCAAGTACAACCAAGAAAACCCTGCTCAAAAAATATTTAGCCACAACATTGTTACAACTATTAAAATTAAAATAAGATATCAAAAATTGATTTACTCTTTGTAATCAGTTGCAACTAAATAATGATAAGATACATATAAAAAGATGTATATACGAGAGAGAGAGAGAGAGAGAGAGAGAGAGAGAGAGAGAGACTACATAGTACGTTTTAAGCCTGGTAATGTTGCGTACAATTTTCGATTGACCAATAATATTATCGCTTATTAATCTCTATCTGTCTACTTATACATTATGATAAATGTGTTTGTTATACAAAAAATCAGACATTTAAATCTACTCTAAGAAACCAGTTACAACTACACAATGATAAGATACATATAAACAGGTTCACACACACACACACAGGGGGATAGAGAGAGAGAGGGGGGGGGGGGAAGAAGATGGGGATGTATCTATGCCCGCACACAAACAAATATATATTTAATAGAGAATATACAGTGGAGAAAAACAAGTGCAGGTACCAGTAACAACTTCTTTCTTATTGTAAAGTTGATGTTTTTCAAAGATTCAAATAAAAAAAGCTGTAAGATAAATCTTTGAAGGCAGTATTTGGGGAATTATTGAGTAAGAACCATGCTTTGGGTTTGACCTGACTCAAGTTTCGGCTCCTGATTGAACAATTTTCAGAAGTGCCGGCAATGATTGCTATCTGACTCACCCTCTGTGGTAAGAGCAAGACACATGTCAGAATTCCAAAGTGTCTACTGCAGCCCTAGGAATAGGTAAATATTCCTGTGGCCTACCACTGCTGCCAGTAAAAGATGAAATAGAAAGAGAAAGAAAATACGTTTGAAAAATTGTTGTAAAAAAACAACAACTGTATATAGAAGAAAATACGCACCTAGTGAATCTTTGTGCCTTATGTTTGGGGATCCTTTATAAGAAAGGATGCAAGGGAGATAATAAAAGTCCATACCCAGCTGATAAGCTAATCCCAGCTGGATAACAATGATAACCCAAACATTACCAGACACTTTCAGTGCTGGCACAGGCAGTAGAAGTTGAAGAAAAATGGCCTTTACTTGGATCTCGAAAAGAGATGCTATTCTCCAATGAACCAATCCTATAATGGATACCAATGAAGCAGGAAGCGGGCCAACAAGGCAAAGCTGCAGATAATTGTCATCCACGTCGACGTGTTGGCTTTCTTCTTCGTCGCCAAACGCTCAGACAGCGACTGTTCTTGTCTCTTATGTGGTCAAAAAAAAAGAAGAAAAAAAAAAGCGTCACGCTGCAGTTACGCGCCTGGCAAGTCAGACCCAGCGCTGTGCACTTCAGCGTGAGAGATGACTGTTTGCTGTGGAGTATTTCTGTAGACAACAAAGGCAGGAGAATAGACAAGGAAGGCAGAAACAACCAATTAAACCCAGATGGAGGTCACAGGAAGAACGTGTACAAGGCAGAAACAAAGAGAGTGAGAGGAAAAAAGGACATTAATTTATAGGAGAGAATTCCCAGAATATGGGGATGCTATTTATACTGGCATGCCACCTGTGTCGGCATGGGCAGGAAATGTTTGTCAACGTGGGTTGAAATGTTTCATTACAATGATGACTCGGTGGTCTCAGAAGAATAGTATATTATAGTATGTTTGTTGAAATCGATGACAACATTTTACAAAACCGCACACACACAGGGACTGGGTGTAAAACAGCACGTGCGTGTTGATTTCATTACCACAGAGATAAGATAACAAATGAGAGAGAAAACAATATATGGCCATTGGTTTCTGAGCCTGAAACCTAAATGTGTATTTCATAAAAAAAACCACAAAAAATGTATGCAGGCTTATATAAATTTACAGAAGCAATGCCAAAACACACTACACATTTTTTAAAAAATTAAAATCGCCACACGATTCTTCCCAAAGATCTATTTCCTCCTGTTTCATATCATTTTTCATGTCATGGCATTTCTCCCCCCCCCCCCCCCCCCCCCTGCCCTGCACTACAATGAATGAAGGAAGCTGGCTGCAAAATCTTCAGGGGAGCCTCAGCGGACTAGAAAACTACGGAGATAATGTGAAGGTAAAGAATATGTTCTCACCCTCTGTTCTTTCTCTTTCTCCATCCCTTTAACATTCGCGGACTTACCGCCAGTCCCCGAAGCGTCCCATTCTTACAGATGTTATATCTATTTTATTTTATTCTATTTAATTTATTTTATTGTTTTATTTTTGTTTATTTACTTTATCTTATACCACTTTATGTAACAGCAGATTTCTCTGCGTGAAATTCGGGCTGCTCTCCCCGGGGAGAGCGCGTCGCCACAAGTGCAGCGCCTACCCATTATTATTTTTTTTTTTTTGAGGGATGGTGTCTAAACACGACTCCTGTATGCATGCTGTTTTTTTTTATTATGATTTTGTCATCCGCTACTACCGGCACACGATGGCCTGTTCTTCCGAAAGGCGGAACGGGGTGTCAACGTGTGCGCAAGATGTTCTGCGTGCGTTCGCACAGGGGGCCTCGGTTTATAGTGTCATCGGAAAGACTTCAGCGTGATAGAAACATCAGTCAGCGCAACACGCCTCCCTCTCTCTCAGGCGTGGGGGTGGTCATCTTTCCCTATTGAGGTCAGCTTGGTGGACAGTGCCTGACAATTTCAGCCCTATACAGTCATGCTCTGGTCAATCCCTGAAGGTGGATAGTGTGTGTGTGTGGTGTGTGTGTGTGTGTGTGTGTGTGTGTGTGTGTGTGTGTGTGTGTGTGTGTGTGTGTGTGTGTAATGTGTGTGTGTGTGTGTGTGTGTGTGTGTGTGTGTGTGTGTGTGTGTGTGTGTGTGTGTTTGTGTGTGTGTGTGTGTGTGTGTGTTGTGTGTGTGTGTGTGTGTGTGTGTGTGTGTGTGTGTGTGTGTGTGTGTGTGTGTGTGTGTGTGGTGTGTGTGTGTGTGGTGTGTGTGTGTGTGTGTGTGTGTGGTGTGTGTGTGTGTGTGTGTGTGTGTGTTGTGTGTGTGTGTGTGTGTGTGTGTGTGTGTGTGTGTGTGTGTGTGTGTGTGTGTGTGTGTGTGTGTGTGTGTGTGTGTGTGTGTGTGTGGTGTGTGTGTGTGTGTGTGTAGGAGATTGATCAGGTTTAGTGAAATGACCATAAATATTACAGTCAGCCAAGCCTCTCTACTTTGGGGGGGAGAGAGAGAGAGAGAGAGAGAGAGAGAGAGAGAGAGAGAGAGAGAGAGAGAGAGAGAGAGAGAGAGAGAGAGAGAGAGAGAGAGAGAGAGAGAGAGAGACAGACAGACAGACAGACAGACAGACAGACAGACAGACAGACAGACAGACAGACAGACAGACAGACAGACAGACAGACAGACAGAGACAGAGAGAGACAGAGAGAGACAGAGAGAGACACATAGAGACACAGGGAGACAAACAGAGAGAGACAGAGAGACACAGAGAGAGACACAGAGAGAGAGACACAGAGAGAGAAAGGCAGAGAGAGACAGAGAGTAGGACAGAGAGAGACAGAGACAGAGAGAGACAGAGACAGAGACAGAGAGACAGAGAGAGACAGAGAGAGACAGAGAGAGACAGAGAGTAGGACAGACAGACAGACAGAGAGAGCAGGTGGACTGAATAGGCTAGGCAGAGACAGGGGAGGAGAGAGAAGAGAGACAAGAAGAGAAGGAGAAAGAGAGAGAAGAGAGGAGAGAAGACAGAGAGGAGAAGAAAGGAAGAGAGACAGGAGATAGGAGAAGAAGAGAGAGGAAAAAGAAGAGAGGGAAAAAGTAGCAGAGAGAGAAAGAGAGGAGAAGAAGAGAGGAGAAAGAAGAAGAAGAGGAGAAAGAAAGGAGAGAGGAAGAGAAGAAAGGAGATAGGAGAAGAGAGAGAAAGAAGAGGAGAAAAGAAGGAATGAGGAGAAGAAGAGAGGAGAAGAAGAGGAGAAAGAAGGAGAGGAGAAAAGAGAGATGAGAGGAGAGAAGAAGGAGAAGAAAGAGAGAAAGAAGGAGAGAGAGAAAGAAGGAGAGAAGAGAGAGAGAAGAAGAGAGGAAAAGAAGGAGAGGGAGAGAAAGGAGAAAAGAAAAGAAGGAAGAAAAGACAGAGAAAGAAAGAGAGAGATCAGAGGAAAAGAAGAGAAGAGGAGAAAAGAAGAGAGGAGAAAGAAGGAGAGGAGAGGAGAGGAGAGAAGAGAAAAAGGGACAGGAGGGGAGAGGAGAAGAGAAAAGAAGAGAGAGGAGAAAAAATAGGAGAAGAGAGGAGAGGACGGGATAGGAGGATAAAATAATAGGAGAGGAGAGGAGCAGAGGAGAAGAGAAGAGATGATAGGAGAGAACAGAGGAGAGAAGAGGAGAAAAGAGGGAGGAGAGGAGAGGACTTTCCTTGTCACGGTGTCTGCTCCAGGACTGGATTATAATTAGCAGTAGAGTCACAGCAGCCGACAGGGGAGGGGGGGTGGAGGGGGCTGACGGTTATGACAGAATGCTGGAAGGAAATTGGCGGGGACATCCCCTTACTGTCAAGGCAGATTGCAATGTGTGACAGGAATACACGAGACTGGGGACATGAGCCCGAGGAAAGCATCTCTGCAACTTAAAGACACACACACACACACACACACACACACACACACACACACACACACACACACGTGCACGCACGCACGCACACACACACGCACGCACGCACGCACGCACACACACAGAGAAAACAGACATACACACACATACTCGGACACACACACTCAGAGACGCACGCGCGCGCGCACACGCGCGCACGCACACACACACACACACACACACACACACACACACACACACACACACACACGCGCACACACACACACACACACACACGCGCGCGCGCGCGCGCGCACATAAACACACACACACACACACACACACTTGCGCGCGCGCGCGCACGCACACACACTTGCGCGCGCGCGCGCACGCACACACAATTACAAGGTATGAGGACACAAGACTAGGAAAGGAGAGAAAATGCAAGACAACGTATGGCAATGAATGGAAATAAGGCAAGGTATGTCAGGGCAAGGCAAGGTATGTCAGGGCAAGGCAAGGTATGTCAGGGCAAGGCAAAGTATGTCAGGGCAAGACAACGTATGTCAGGGCAGGGCAAGGTATGTAAGGGCAAGGCAAGGTATGTCAGGGCAAGGCAAGGTATGTCAGGGCAAGGCAAGGTATGTAAGGGCAAGGCAAGGTATGTCAGGGCAAGGCAAGGTATGTCAGGGCAAGGCAAGGTATGTCAGGGCAAGGCAAGGTATGTCACTGCAAGGCAAGGTATGTCAGGGCAAGGCAAGGTATGTCAGGGCAAGGCAAGGTATGTCAGGGCAAGGCAAGGTATGTCAGGGCAAGGCAAAGCAATTCAAGGCAGATGAAGGCAAGTCATAGCGATACAAAACAAAGCATCATGAGGCAGGCTAAAGCATGGCAAGGCAAGGCAAGACAAGGCAAGACATCACGAGGTAATAGAATGCAAGGCAAGACATGGCAAGGCAAGGCAAGGCAAAATATGGTAAGGTAAAGCAAACTAAAGCAAAGTTTAGATCAAACCCCTACCGGGGTTAAATGAAAGCAGAACACATTGCATTAGCTAGCTCTAAATATGAAAACAATGGCCTCATGTGAAACTGATTAAACAGCCATTAAACTTGTGTATAAAGCAAAACATTCTAGCTAGAATACCACCAAGAAATATGAATCTATAAATAAAATTATACACGGCTCCATAGCCAGAAAATATTCCAGGATCTAAGCGTGATAACTTTTTTTTTTAACTGCTAAATAATTATGATACCATCAACAAAGTCAAAATCAAAACTCTTCTTACCATTTAATCTAGCACAGCAAGTCTGAGGTGTGTCTGCAGTTATGTTTTTTAATGTTCCACAATGCAACATTACAGCAAACTATACAACTTCTGACCTACATTTCTCAGGAATGGCCTATGTTCTCTGCAACTTCACTTTCATTTCATTTCATACCCCTTTATGTCACAGCAGAATTGTATCGTGAAATTCGTCCTGCTTTCCCTGGGAAGAACACGTCTCCACAAGTGCAGCTCCACCTATTTTTTCTTCTTTTTTCCTGTCTGCAACTGTATGTGTTTCCCTATCAAAGTGGCTTTAAAAAATGTTTGCCAGGGACAACACTCTTATTGCGGTGGGTTCTTTTTACTGAGCTAAATAATGATGAGTAAAACACGGGACCTCTGTTTATCGTCTCATCTGAAAGACTAGCACCCAGACCACCACTCATGGTCTGATGGATGGGAAAAAGTTTGGGGCCCAAACAGGATTCGAACCACTGCACACTCCTACCACGTTCTAAACAATGTTACCTCTAGACTACCGGTCAAAAAAATAAAAAAAATAAAAAAAAAAACAACAAAAAAACACAGAAAAATAGACAAAGAATGAGAAGAGCAAAACAAGAGCAAAACAAATCCGCTCATGTGGCTTTTACCGTCTGGGTGTGCAGTGACGTAGACAGCCAGTAATGATGACGTCAGGATAACTACATTAAACGTCACGCTTCAGTGGTTTGTTTCTGCCCGCAGCTGGCCAATGAAATGGCGTTAGTGACGTCAGCATGACCATGGAGACAGAGACAAGCCGGTGCTTAGCCAGGACGAAGAGAGGAGGGGGGGAGGGGGGGGGGGGGGCGCTGGCCACGAAATCAATAGCAAGGAGTAGTGGCCCTTTATCGTACTCCATTTCCAGTTGTTCCCTCGTGATGGACTGGGGAGACTGAAGGCCGGTTTGCCCAGAAATCTGATGGACTGGATGAGGAAAAGGAACTGAGAACTGTTAGAGAAAGACAACGATGGGGATGAGCATGAAGAGGACCCCCCACCCCAAATGAGTGGTGCGCTACCTCCCTACTTCCTGCTAGGAGCCATTGGGGCAGGTGGGGGGAATAGGGGGGGGGGGGGGGGGTTGGGGTTATCGGTTTTGACAGTGACAATCACACATGTTTCATGTGTTAGGTTTTTCAACCCCTTCGCAATTGGGTATTTGGGGGAGGGGACCCAAGCCAAAAGGTACAAGAACAAAAATTAAACACTGTACAACAGCAACGGTTCTTCGCCAATGGTCACCAAAACGCGGTATTGTTTATACATAATTTATGTGGATGTCACTGCTGATAACTGGCTGAAAACCTGTATCATAGGTCCAGAACTGTCACAGAGCGGATTACATGGGTTGTGCGGTGGTTCGCAGAGCGGCAT
>CM060339.1:41933276-41935776 GCA_030674155.1 Stramonita haemastoma | reverse complement strand
TACAGACACCACCTGCGAATTCTGGAACGCTTCCACCAACGCTGTCTCCGCTCCATCCTCGACATCCACTGGAGCGACTTCACCACGAATGCTGAGGTGCTTGAGCAAGCAGGGATCACCAGCATTGAGGCCATGTTGCTGAAAACGCAGCTACGCTGGGCAGGGCATGTCTCTAGAATGGAGGACCATCGCCTACCGAAGATGGTTCTCTACGGTGAACTTTCCACCGGACACCGCTACAGAGGCGCATCAAATAAGATATTTAAAGACTCTCTGAAGAAATCTCTGTCAGCCTGCCTCATAGACCATAACCAGTGGTCAGTCCTTGCTGCTAACCGGTAGGTCTGGCGACACACTGTGCATCAATCGGTCTCCTCCTTTGAGGACAATCGCAGAGCAGCCCTTGAGGAGTGGCGAATGAGGAGGAAGAACCGTGTCCCCCCTACATCAACCCCAGAATCGACTTTCCCCTACAGCCGCTGCAGCCGGGTTTGTTTGTCACGCATTGGACTGAACAGCCACCAGCGAGCCTGCACCAGACGTGGACAGTGCCCTTAATCCTCGTTCGCGAAGCCAAGCCATGACAGATTAGACACAAAAAGTTATATTTTGTTTTTTATCATATATAATTATTGAACACCGACAGCAATGGTTTTTTTTTTATTATTATTGTAGATTGAACACCAAAAGCAACATTTTGATTTTTATATTGTATGTTAAACACCAAAAGCAATGGGGTTTTTTAATTGCAGATTAAACATCAAAAGCAATGATTTTTGTATTGTATGTTCAACACCAAAAGCAATGTTTTCTGGTTTTGGTATTGTATTTTTCAAATCTTCTTTTTTTCATTGTATATTGAACCCCAAAGCAACGCTTTTTTAATAGAATTTTATTGCAGATTGAACATCAAAATCAATGCTTTCGTATGTATTTTATTGTGGGATATTGAACACCAAAAGCAATGTTTTCTTCTTTTATTATTGGATATTGAACACCATAAGCAATCCTTTTATTTATTGTATATTAAACACAAAAAGCAATGTTTTTTTTTTTTTCATTGGATATTGAACACCAAAAGTAATGTTTTCTTTATTTTTTGTATAATGAACGCCAAAAGTAATGTTTTCTTCTTTTATTTTTGGATATTGAACACCAAAAGTAAAGCTGTTTTTGTATTGTAGATTGAACACCAAAAGTAGTGTCTTTTTTTAAAAATTGTGTTTTCAATACCGAAAGCAATGTTTCTTTCTTTCATGGCAGTTGAAACACGAAAAAGCAATGTTTTATTTTTTTTAATATTAAAACACCAAAAGAAATGTTTTCTCTTTTTATTTTATTGTAGATTGAACACAAGAATCAAGGTTTTCTATATTGTAGATTGAACTACTAAAGGGATATTTTCTCTTTTTGATCAGATATTGAATACCAAAAGCAACGTTCTGTTTATTATTGTATATTGAACACCAAAACCCATGATTTCTTTTTCTTTTATTGTATATTGAACACCAGAAGCAATATTCTCTTCGATTTTTTTATTATTGTAGTTTGAACACGAAATCAATGTTGTTGGGATTTTTTTGTGGGTGGGTTATATATTCAACAGCAAAAGTAATGTTTTTATTTATTTATTTTTGTTATTGTATATTAAAACC
The DNA here is from genome assembly GCA_030674155.1 of Stramonita haemastoma. NCBI lineage: Eukaryota > Metazoa > Mollusca > Gastropoda > Neogastropoda > Muricidae > Stramonita > Stramonita haemastoma. Next base: position 41,934,121 of record CM060339.1, on the reverse strand, counting down.
AAAAGCAGTGTTTTATTCTTCTTCTTTTTTTTGTGCTAAATATCAAACACCAAAAGCAATGGGGGTTTTTTTTATTGTAAATTAATTACCGAAAGCAGTGTTTTCCTTTTTATTGCATATTGAACACTGATTGCAATGTTTTATTTATTTATTGTCTATTAAACGCCAAAAGCAATGTTCTCTTTTTATAGTATATTTAACACCAAAACCACTATTTTCTTCTTTTTTATTTATTGAAGATTGAAAACCAAAGGTTTTAATTCGTAGGTTAGGCATCAAAAATAATGTTTTATTGTTTAAATCGTAGATTAGACATAAAAAGTTATGTTTCTTTTTTTTTAATTCGTAAATTTGCCATTAAGAGGTGCGTAACAGATTCCAGCAAACCATTGGTCCCTCTGAAAATCTTCTATCAATCGGAAAGAAGCGTATACTTCAATGATAGGGCATGTCACAAGACCGAAATGACTTGCAAAAACAATACTGCAAGGCACTGTCCAAAGGAGGAAGAAAAAGAGGCAGACCAAGGAAGAGATGGGAGGACAACATCAGCGAATGGACAGGCCTAGAACTCAGCCAAAGTTTGAGAAAGGCAGAACAGAGAGAGGAATGGAGGGAACTAGTTGTCAAGTCTTCAGGGGTTCCCCTACAGTCGCCAGACTAAGGGATAGATAGATAGATAGATAGATAGATAGATAGATAGATAGATAGATAGATAGATAGATAGATAGATAGATAGATAGATAGATAGATAGATAGATAGATAGATAGGTGGATAGATAGATAGGTGGATAGATAGGTGGATAGATAGGTGGATAGATAGATAGATAGATAGATAGATAGAT
>CM060339.1:41913276-41915776 GCA_030674155.1 Stramonita haemastoma | reverse complement strand
TACTACTACTACTACTACTACTACTGCTGCTGCTGCTGCTGCTGCTACTACTGCTACTGCTACTGCTGCTGCTACTACTACTATACTACTACTACTACTACTACTACTGCTGCTGCTGCTGCTGCTGCTGCTACTGGCACTATTACTACTAGAGTGTAGAATGCACCAGCCTGTATAATTTTCATTTCATTGATTTATTTTTATCCATTGATTTTTTTCCATCCAAGAAAATGGAATAAGCACTTATGTTTTTTACATGCAGTCCCCGTGTGTATGCAGTTTTGTAAATCTTGTCATATGTTCCCACTGGTAGAGGATGGCCTACACTTATTAGAAGCGGAACAGGATTTAACGTATGCCCAAGAGGTTCTGCATGGGTTTGCACACAGGGCCTCGGTTTATAGTCTTATCCGAATAACTTTTGGGGAAAGTGGAGTCAGCACAGATGTCAACTCCAGGGGAAAAAATTAAGCATGGGTTGTCAAATTGCAAGCGGAATGTTCTGACCACGAGCTAGGCTATCTTGTATAACATGAGCGGTGTGAGAGCAGCAACAGTTAAGCAGCACAGTAAAGCATCACGTGATATACCACCAATCTAGTTTCGTGCAATGGTTTTCCTTTATTACTGCTCATGCATATTCATGATGGTGACGTGTAATCACTGCGTGAACCAATCATCCACAGCATGCAAACTGAAACAAGTTCACACCCTGATGTGACCTTTTTCGATACAAGTAACACGCAAGCCCACGTGGACACAAAGCCGTTACTCCAGGAAGCGTGACAAAGTTGACTAGAAGAGAAAAGAATAGAACTAGTAATGAAGCCACGGGGCAGATAAAGTGGCTGATTTATTTACGGTTTCTTCACACTGGGTCAGGCCTTTCTGGTGACAGAATGTGGTTTATTTAGTCTTCCTTCTCTCAGGCAGTTTCATCCTGTCAATATATTTCAGACAGAAAAAGTAAACTCAAGAAGCCCAGAAATAACGGTGAAAGAAAAGGTGATAAAACAGAGAGAGAGAGAGAGAGAGAGAGAGAGAGAGAGAGAGAGAGAGAGAGAGAGAGAGAGAGAGAGAGAGGAAGAGAGAGAGAGAGAGAGAGAGATGAAAAGAGAAGCTGTGTGAATTATAAGCATGATTTTTAAAACTTCCTCCAACAGAACCTGGTAGATTACTTGCCTAGCCATAAATCAAATCCAGCTTTGATATCAAAGCCGTACTTTCAGAAGAGAAAAGGGGAAGGGGGGTGGGAAAGGGGAGGAGAGGGTGGAAATAGTGTTGACATTTTTATGGTTTCAGTTTGATCAAACAGAGAATTATCTCTGTAAGACAAGATATCACAACGTGTAGAAGACTAGGTATGCCTCAAATATTCTTTGTGTTTCTTTTTCTTTGTTTTCTGTCTTTTTTTTCTTTCTTTCTTTCTTCCTTTCTGTCTTTCCTTCCTTATCTTGTTGATGTCGTTGTTATTGTTGTTGTTGCTCTTTTTCTTCTTCTTCTTCTCTTCTCAGTTTTTCTTGTTTGCATATCTTTTTCTTTGCAATTTTTTTTCTTTGCAATTCCTTTTCTTTACATTCCTCTTCTGATGTCATTTTCCTTTCTTTTATTTCATTTTCTTTCTTCTTCTTCTTCTTCTTGTGATGGTACTGAGAGGTAAGGAAAAGACAGGTTAGGGAAAGAGTGGAACAACAATTCTCAAGCAACGAATCTCAACAACTGGGCAACAGAAGACTGAGGGGAAGACGGTAGCGGGCTGGTCATTCTCTATTCGTTACTCAGCATTCAGCTACAGGTGAAGACCAAGGTTTGAAGACCAATGTAGTGAAGACCGTTTGAAGACAAAAACTCTAACTTAACGATACTTATTTAAAAATACAAAGTGTCTCACAATTTACTGGTGAGTCCAAAAATAGTAATACTACGCAGCAATAAGATTGCATGGAATATTATCTAATCAACTCCCCCGTCGCGCTAAGTCTAGCACACTACATCTAGCATACAAACAATGTTATTTACAAAATCTCTTACTCACACACACACACACACACACACACACACACACACACACACACACACACACACACACACCACACACACACACACACATGTGCATGGGGGGGGCGGATAGCCTAGTGGTCAGAACATTGCGCTGGCAATTTGAAGACCCGGGTTCGAGTCCGGTCGAGGAAATTTTCTTCCTGAAGTTAAAATCAGTGCTGACTCCACTCTCCCCAAAAGTCCTTCGGATGAGACTTTAAACCGAGGCCCCGTGTGCGAACGCACGCAGAACATCTTGCGCACACGTTAAATCCTGTTCCGCTTTTCGTAAGAGTAGGCCATCGTGTGCCGGTGGGAGCAGATGACAATATTTACAAAACTGCATACACACGGGGACCGGATGAAAAAAAGCACATGATTGCTTATTCTGTTATCCTCGATATAAAAGAATAAATAAATATAAAAGAATAAAAAAAATAAATAAATACACACACGCGCA
>CM060339.1:41890776-41898276 GCA_030674155.1 Stramonita haemastoma | reverse complement strand
CCAAATTCAAGCACAATAATTGACCACATCCACGTATCAAATCCCAAAAACATCATAGAAACCTGTGTCCCTGTCTATAACTGCAGCGATCACTACCCTGTCTGTACTACTTCGTCAAAAAAAGGAACAAAAATTCCCAAACCTGGCCATTAAACCTTAAGATATCTTTCTTTTGCAAAATTCAATGAACAGCTTTTCCTTCTCGAACTAAGTAACTCTATGCTCTCAGAAACATTCAACATTACTGATCCAGACTTGGCTATCGATTTTTGGATAAAAACTTTCACTGAAATTTACAATAAACATGCTCCACTAAAAACCAGAAGGGTCAAACATGCCCCCAAACCTCCTTGGCTTACAAAAGAACTAGAAGAGGCATGCTATCTTAGAGATCTCTTAAAAAAACATAAAAATCATGAAGAGTCAAAAAGATTACGAAACACCATAAACTCACAGAAACGTCGAGAAAAAAAAGAAGAAATATTTCCAAGATTTACTATCTTCAAAACAAAACTCAAAAATTATTTGGAAGGCCATAAATCAAATAACGAGCAAACAACCATCTTCCAAATAAAATGTAATCAAAGATGTTACTGCGGAACAACTCAAGAATCACTTCATAAACGTTTCTACTAACGTTGTTAGCAATGATGATTCAAAATCCAATAACCTAAACACACTAAAACACTACTGCCAAGAAAAACATATTCCTTCAAAACTCCACATACCATTTATTTCTATTTTTGAGGTCTATAGTTATCTGATTCACCTCAAACAATCCAGGACAAGAGGCCTTGATGGAATAGACAGCAGAATTCTAAAACTGTCAGCTCCAGTTATCACTGAGACTCTAACATATACCAATATATATAACCAATGTCTTGAAAAGAACTATTTCCCCAATGCCTTCAAAACTGCTAAAGTGATCCCCATCCACAAATCCTTCAAACTATAGGCCAATCTCCATTTTATCCCTCCTTTCAAAACCCCTGGAAAAACATATAAATAAACACTTCGTCCATCATATAGACACTAACAACCTACTACACCCTAATCAGTCAGGATTCAGACAAAATCACTCGTGCCATACTGCACTGAATAGTTTCATAGACAGTTGGCTATCAAACATTAATGAAAATAAATTTTGTGAAGTATTATTTGTAGATTTCAAAAAAGCATTTGATACAATTGACCACACACTTCTCATCAGAAAGCTAGACCTGTATAATCTATCATCAAATAGTCTAGAACTACTTGCTTCTTATCTTAAAAGCAGACAACAGTGCGTCTCAACAACTACATTCACATCCAATCTAAAACCCATTTATTATGGAGTACCAAAGGAATCAATACTAGGACCAATTCTCTTTTCATTATACATAAATGACCTTCCTCTACATATAAAATACAAATGTGAATTTTTTGCTGATGACACAACCATACATACGAGCTATAACGACATTGACTCTCTTGCAACTACATTACATCAAAGCTGTAATGATCTTGTCAAATGGACAGAACTGAACCACATGCCTATTCACCCCCAAAAAACAAAATGCATGCTGATCACCACCAGACAAAAGCGACAAAATTTACCTCATAAACAGTTTCCAATCCACATAAGAAAGGAAGCAATCGAACAAACCTCTCATCACAAAGTTCTAGGAATAACAATCGATGAAAACCTCAGCTGGTTCTACCCCATATCTCATCTATGCAAATACTTGTCCCAAAGAGTATACCAGTTAACCAAAATTAAACATTTCCTTGACTAACATTCAAAAAAATTATTTTTTCAAGCTTATATACAATCCTCAAAAGACTATGCTTCAACCCTCTGGGATTCTGCCAGTGCAAACACTATGAAACCGTGTGGAGTCAGCACTGATGTTAACTCCAGGAGAAAAATATCTTCGACCGGAATCGAACTCGGGTCGTCAAATTGCCAGCGCAATGTTCTGACCACTAAGACATCCGCCCCCCCCCCCCCCATGTGCATGCATGCGTGCGTGCGTGCATGCAGGTGTGTGTGTGTGTGTGTGTGTGTGTGTGTGTGTGTGTGGTGTGTGTGTGTGTGTGTGTGTGTGTGTGTTGTACCAATCTGGTTGAAGTGGTGACAAAAGGAGATAGATGAAGAGTAAACCAGTTTCGCTCTAACCAACAAGAGAGACAAATCTGATTGCCGGGACCCTCTTTTCCTCTATTCACTTTCGATTTGTCTCCCTTGTTTCCGGTATCTACAGTCACGTAGTTTGGTAGTGCTGCCCGGCAATGTGTATGTCGGTCGATGCCTGTCTCTTTCTGTCTCTGTCTCACTGTGTCTGTCTGTCTATCTGTAGCTGTCTCTGTCTCACTGTGTCTGTTTGTTTATCTGTATCTGTCTCTGTCTCTCTGTGTATGTCTGTTTATCTGTATATGTCTCTGTCTCTCTGTGTTTGTCTGTTTGTATATGTCTCTGCCTCTGCCTCTGTCTCTCTTCTCTCTCTCTCTTGGAGTGGCTTCCCTTGCTTGGCTGCCAGCAAGACGTGTTCTCTCCAGCTGTGAGTAAAGTTTTTCCTTTTCTTCAATTATTCCTATTCAAAATGCCCATTGTGGGTCTCCCAGTGACATTAGAGTGCATGCTGAATGCAGTGTTGCATGAACAAACAGTTTCTTCCTTCAAAGTGCATGGGCAGGAACAGCAAACTGTTGTTGTGATTCGTCTGACACACAACACTGCCAGCCATTCCCCTGTTGCTCCAGTGCAAAATGCAATGTACCGGAAAAAGTGTCCGTCCCAGGTGAGCAGAGACCGAAGGAGAGCAGAAACCTATAGAGCAAACCACGAAAAGAAAGTGACTGAGCAAATGTCTTCCCCCTCGAGTTTGTTTTTACCTACGCTACCTAGTTTGTGCTATACCAAAAAACATTATGACGACAACACAACAATACAGCTACGGACATGTTAATGGATGATGTCCAGTGCCTTTCCCTTTCAAGCTGCAGTAAAGATAAACAATGTATTGACATGGTACAGACTGATACAGACAGACAGACAGACAGTGACAATTTCCTATGACAAAAATGCAGGACATGAGTGATGTGGGGAGATTGTGAATGTGGCCATAGAGTGTGGCTGTAGTTGTATAAATGAAATATAAAAAAAACTGTGTCCATGGTAATGTGAATGACGTGGCTGTTTGTGAAAGGTCGGATGAGGTTGTGGAAGATCAAGAAAAGCGTGCACAGAATGATAGTGATGAGATGCATGCAGAAAATAATAGACAGGAAGAGCGCCCAGAAAATAACAAAGAGGAGGAGAGTGAGAGTGGGGAAGAGTGTGCAGACAGTGAGAGTGAAGAAGAGAGTGCAGAGAATGTAACAGGAGCAGAGTGTGCAGAATATATGGAAGAGGGAAATGACAGCTGCGAATTGCAAGAGACTGTAACAATAGCAGATATACTAGAAAGATAAGACCAATTGACAGAGACAGCTGCAGATTTCCGCTCCATGATGCGTGACATGAGACAGAGCACTGCTAAAACTACTGCTGTGCGAAGGAAAGGAAACGTTCACAAAGATGTTTCTTAATTATATGTACAATGTACATTTCCAGGCAGATTTAGCTACATGAAAAAGTGATCGGATGATTGACAGTATATCCTTTAGAAGAATGATATGGATCCATGTCATGAGACTGTTTGGGCTGTCGTTAGTAATGATTTCCATTGATGCTATGTTTTGTGCCCAGTCCCATCCCGCTGTTCCCTTGTGAATGGGCGTCAATGCTTTTCACAAAAATAAACAATTCTCTCTCTCTCTCTCTCTCTCTCTCTCTCTCTCTCTCTCTCTCTCTCTCTCTCTCTCTCCTCTCTCTCTCTCTCTCTCTCCTCTTTTCCCAAAGAGTATACCAGTTGACTAAATTTAAACTCAAATTAAACACTTCCTTGGCTACCATTCAAGGAAATTATTCTTTGAAGCTTATATCAAACCTCAAAAGACTATGCTTCAACCCTCTGGGATTCTGCCAGTGCAAATACTATGAAACCCTTATTAAGTCTATATAAACGTGCTCTCAAACTTATCCTCCTAAAGAAAACAACCTTACTTGAAGTGGATTATACTCAGTTAAGTATTCATCGTAGGCATCCTGATGTTTAAGATAATGGCAGGAACTGTCCACCATCCTTAAGAGATAAGTTTCCAATGAATCATTCCAGAAATACTGAAACGCCAAGTGTCCCAGTCCCAAGAATAGACTTGTTCAAGTCTAGTTTACTATACTCAGGCCCTGTGCTGTGGAACTCCCTTCCCGGTTCAATTAAACCGCACCAATCATTGACGACCTTCAAAAATCACCTTCTAATCCACTTGATGCATCAAAATAATGAACCAGTCCTCACCCTGTTGGATATATATAATTCTCCCCCTTTTCTCTCTCTTCCTGTGTGTGTGTGTGTGTGTGTGTGGTGTGTGTGTGTGTGTGTGTGTGTGTGTGTGTGTGTGTGTGTGTGTGTGAACATTTTTTATGTTATCTTATCATTGTGTAGTTGTAACTCATTTCAAAGAGTAAATTTTTAATGTTTTATTTTTCGTATCACATTTATCATATGGTATATTTTCTATATATGCATAACTACAAAGATAGAGAAGTGTTAAGTGATGATATTATTTGGTCAGTTGATAATTGTACGCAACACTACCTGGCTTAAAAGCACTGTGTACTCTCTCTCTCTCTCTCTCTCTCTCTCTCTCTCTCTCTCTCTCTCTCTCTCTCTCTCTCTCTCTCTCTCTCTCTCTCTTTTACCTGTTGTCTAAACATGTTACCATCCATATTGAGAAATACTTTATTCAGAATTTGTACCATTTAATGATCACGTGCTGAATGTAGTTGAATTTTTGCTTGTTGCTTTGTTTTTGTGTTTGTTTGGTTTTCTGATTCAAATCAAAATCATCATTGATTCTTACTTCATATTTCGTTTCTGAATGAGTACCTTTTTCTTATATTTTACCTGTTGTTTGATACTTGGTATGGTTTCTTGCTCTTGGTATTTGGATCACTATTATTGTTGTTTAGTTGAGGCTATCTTTTTATCTTGATGTTATCCCTGAAAAGGACGGGACTGGATGTAAAAAAAGCACACGAGTGCTTATCTGTTATCCTCGAATAAAACAATTTTGCCTTGCCTTGCCTTGCCTTGCCTTGCCTTGCCTTGCCTTGCCTTCCTTGCCTTGCCTTGCCTTGCCTTGCCTTGCTTTGCCTTGCCTTCTCTCTCTCTCTCTCCTTGTTCTTGTTCTTGTCTTTTTCTTGTTCTTGTTCTTTGTTCTTGTTGTTGTTGTTGTTGTTTTGTTCTTTTCTTCTTCTTCTTCTTCTTCTTTTCTTCTTCTTTCTTCTTCTTCTTCTTCTTCTTTTCTTCCTCTTTTTTGTTCTATTTGTTATACTCTTCTTCTTCCTTACATATTCTCACTTTCTTTACATATTCTTTGGTATGACATTTTTCGTTGTCTTTCTTTGTATTTTTTCCTCATCTTTTTTCGGCTGGATATCTCAGGGCTTATATACAGTTCTAAATGTGTATGGTCCATCAAGGAAAGAATACATTATATTGTAAGATAAAAAGAGCAGGTTTCAGAGCAGGGTGTAGCACAACTAAACAGTTATTCAATCTCATAATACTCTGTGAGTGGTACCTTCAACACCAACAAGACCTCTATAACGTATTTATTGATTTTAAGAAGGCATTCGACAGGGTGTGGCTTGCAGCTTAGTGGGCAACCATCAATTTGTACAGCATCAATGCGAACCTGATCAGAGTCATCAAACGGCTGTACAACAAGGCCACCAGTGCAGTGTACTACAACAGCAACTTTGAGGAGTGGTTTCGAACAACAGTTGGAGTAAGGCAGGGCTGTCTTCTCTCACCCACTCTTTTCAACATCTTCCTTGAGAGAATCATGGCTGATGCACTGGAACACCATAAAGGATCAGTCAGCATTGGTGGCAGAACGATCACAAACCGCTTCGCAGATGACATTGACGGGATCAGAGCAAGGGCTTGCCAGCCTAACAGAACACCTGAACAAGGCCTCTGAAACATAGGGCATAGACATCAGTGCAGAGAAGACCAACCTGATGACCAGTAACGCCATGAGCATTAGCACTGATATCAGGGTCAATGACCAGAAGCTGGAAACGTTCAAAGCTTCAAGTACTTGGGAGCCGTTGTACCAGACGAGGGGTCCAAGCCAGAAGTAGTATGCAGGATTGCACAGAGAATACCAGCACTGTCAAAACTGAACACCATCTGCAAAGATAAAAAGTATATCACTCAACTCCACGATTAGGCTAATGCGCTCCCTTGTCATATTTATATTCCTGTATGCCTGTGAAACGTGGACCCTGACTGCAGCTTTGGAGAGAAGAGTACAGGCGGTAGAGATGAGATGCTTCCCGAGACTCCTTGGCATCTCCTACAGAGACCACATAAGCAGCGAAGAGGTGCGTAACAGAATCCAGCAAACCATTGGTCACTAAGAAAACCTATCAATCGTGAAAAAAAGCGTAAACTTAAATGGTAGGGGCATGTAACAAGATCGAAAGGACTTGCAAAAACAATACTGCAAGGCACTGTCCAGGGAGGATAAAAATAAGGCAGACCAAGGAAGAGACAGGAGGACAACATCAGCTAATGGACAGCCTAGAACTCAACCAAATTTCGAGAAAGGCAGAACAGAGAGAGGAATGGAGTGAACTAGTTGTCAAGGTTTCAGGGGTACCCCCACGGTCGCCAGACTAAGGGATTGATAGATAGATAGATAGATAGATAGATAGATAGATAGATAGATAGATAGATAGATAGATAGATAGATAGATAGATAGATAGATAGATAGATAGATAGATAGATAGATAGGTAGGTAGGTAGATAGATAGATAAAAAGGTAAAGGTAAAAGTGTCCCATAACCTATGTAGTTGTTTATTTATTTATCTATTTATTTATTTATTTATTTATTTATTTATTTATTTATTTATTCTTTTATATCGAGGATAACAGAATAAGCAATCATGTGCTTTTTTTCATCCGGTCCCCGTGTGTATGCAGTTTTGTAAATATTGTCATCTGTTTCCACCGGCACACGATGGCCTACTCTTACGAAAAGCGGAACATGATTTAACGTGTGCGCAAGATGTTCTGCGTGCGTTCACACACGGGGCCTCGGTTTAAAGTCTCATCCGAAGGACTTTTGGGGAGAGTGGAGTCAGTACTGATGTTAACTCCAGGAGAAAAATTTCCTCGACCGGACTCGAACCCGGGTCGTCAAATTGCGAGCGCAATGTTCTGACCACTAGGCTATCCGTCCCCCAGGGGACGTTGTAGGGGAGCGAGGCGTCAGAGACCTCAGCTTTTCTAGGGGCCAGCATGTTGAGGGTGGCACTCATCTCCTCTTCCTCTCTGCTTTACCTTCCCTGACCCTAAAGAGGGCAGGTACTCATTTACAGCTGGGTGAACTAGGGGAACTG
>CM060339.1:41883276-41885776 GCA_030674155.1 Stramonita haemastoma | reverse complement strand
GACAGACAGACAGACAGAAAAAGAGGGAGAGAGGTGGACAGAGAAACAGACAGAGAGACAGACAGACAGAAAAAGAGGGGGAGAGGTGGACAGAGAAACAGACAGACAGACAGACAGACAGAAAAAGAGGGAGAGAGGTGGACAGAGAAACAGACAGACAGACAGACAGACAGAAAAAGAGGGAGAGAGGTGGACAGAGAAACAGACAGAGAGACAGACAGACAGAAAAAGAGGGAGAGAGGTGGACAGAGAAACAGACAGAGAGACAGACAGACAGAAAAAGAGGGAGAGAGGTGGACAGAGAAACAGACAGACAGACAGACAGAAAAAGAGGGAGAGAGGTGGACAGAGAAACAGACAGACAGACAGACAGAAAAAGAGGGAGAGAGGTGGACAGAGAAACAGACAGACAGACAGACAGACAGAAAAAGAGGGAGAGAGGTGGACAGACAGACAGACAGACAGACAGACAGAAAAAGAGGGAGAGAGGTGGACAGAGAAACAGACAGACAGACAGACAGACAGAAAAAGAGGGAGAGAGGTATCCCTATAGTCAGATAGGACAGAGAACGGAACAGGGGCGAACACTCTCAAGCCCAGGCAGGCAGGGGCTATTACCGCCACCTAGTCTAGTGGCTCGTCTCCCCTGACACATCCTTTTCACTTCCGAGAGATGGCGCTACTAGTGTTGAAGAGTGATCGTCCCTGAATGTCTTCATTCTGCATAAAGAAACTATCAAGACAAAGCCCTCTGATAGCGATTTTCAATCCACCAGTTTTGAGAAACATATCAGGAAAGCAAGATAGCCTTTTGTTTAGAACATTGATAGACTGATTCTTGTTCTTCTTCTTCTTGTTCTTGTTCTTCTTGTTCTTCTTCTTCTTGTTCTTCTTCTTCTTCTTCTTCTTCTTCTTCTTCTTCTTCTTCTTCTTCTTCTTCTTCTCAATTCTTCTTCTTCTTCTCCTCCTTCTTCTTCTTCTCAATTCTTCTTCTCAATTCTTCTTCTTCTTCTTCTTCTTCTTCTTCTTCTTCTTCTTCTTCTTCACAATTCTTCTTCGCAATTCTTCTTCCTCTTCCTCGCAATTATTTTTCTCCTCCTTCTTCTTCTTCTTCTTCTTCGCAATTTTTCTTCGCAATTTTTCTTCGCAATTCTTCTTTGCAATTCTTCTTCGCAATTCTTCTTCTTCTTCTTCGCAGTTCTTATTCTTCTTCGCAATTCTTCTTCTTCTTCGCAATTCTTCTTCGCAATTCTTCTTCTTCATCATCTTCTTCGCAATTCTTCTTCTTCTTCTTCGCAATTCTTCTTCGCAATTCTTCTTCTTCTTCGCAATTCTTCTTCGCAATTCTTCTTCTTCATCATCTTCTTCTTCTTCTTCTTCTTCTTCTTCTTCTTCTTCTTCTTCTTCTTCTTCCAAATTCTTCTTCGCAATTCTTCTTCTTCATCATCTTCTTCGCAATTCTTCTTCTTCTTCTTCGCAATTCTTCTTCTGTGCATTCTCTTCTTCTTCTTCTTCTTCTTCTTCTTCTTCTTCTTCTTCTTCTTCTTCTTCGCAATTCTTCTTCTTCTTCTTCGCAATTCTTCTTCTTCTTCTTCGCAATTCTTCTTCTTCGCAATTCTTCTTCTTCGCAATTCTTCTTCTTCATCATCTTCTTCGCAATTCTTCTTCTTCTTCGCATTCTTCTTCTTCTTCTTCGCAATTCTTCTTCTTCTTCGCAATTCTTCTTCGCAATTCTTCTTCTTCATCATCTTCTTCGCAATTCTTCTTCTTCTTCTTCGCAATTCTCTTTCGCAATTCTTCTTCTTCTTCGCAATTCTTCTTCGCAATTCTTCTTCTTCATCATCTTCTTCTTCTTCTTCTTCTTCTTCTTCTTCTTCTTCTTCTTCTTCTTCCAAATTCTTCTTCGCAATTCTTCTTCTTCATCATCTTCTTCGCAATTCTTCTTCTTCTTCTTCGCAATTCTTCTTCTGTGCATTCTTCTTCTTCTTCTTCTTCTTCGCAATTCTTCTTCTTCTTCTTCGCAATTCTTCTTCTTCTTCTTCGCAATTCTTCTTCTTCGCAATTCTTCTTCTTCGCAATTCTTCTTCTTCATCATCTTCTTCGCAATTCTTCTTCTTCTTCGCAATTCTTCTTCTTTGCATTCTTCTTCTTCACAATTCTTCTTCTTCTTCTTCTTCTTCTTCTTCTTCTTTTCTCTTCTTCGTCTTTGTCGTCGTAGAACGCTTAGATAGCAGCCATTGTCTATCATATGAGTCAAACTGCATTGTGCTGCCGTTTAGTGGCTCACAAATCAGGCCTAGCGCATCCACGCTTTTGCAAGGCAGGGAATGTTACATATTAAAACACTTTCTGGGGAAAAGGGAACGAGAATGGACCAAGAAGGCAGGAAATAAACAAGGAGGAGGTGACAGGGGGAAAAAGGAAGAAAGCAGAAACAAAGACACTAGCAAGACACCAGGCAGAGGGTATGTACTCTTCAACAACACCAGTCAGGCAACCC
>CM060339.1:41875776-41878276 GCA_030674155.1 Stramonita haemastoma | reverse complement strand
GAGTTATCTGCAAAATCCTGAGAACAATGACGAAATCTACGCGTTCAAAAAGTACGGGAGGTCACTCCTCAACGACCCCAAGAAAAGAGAGGACAGAGAGCAAGAAACAGGAGAGCAGCTCCAGCAGTACGTCAGCCAGCCCTGCCCAGTGGACAAGAAGGATCGACCAGTGGACAAGAAGGATCGACCAGTGGACAAGAAGGATCGACCAGTGAAGGATCGACCAGTGGACAGGAAGGATCGACCAGTGGACAAGACAACCCTGTGACTGTCAACAGCATCGGTGTGCAAGCCACCAACTCAGAAGCAACTCCATCTGAATTCGTAAATTTGATAGACTTGAAAAATATTGTTACCACGCTGTGTGAGCGTATTTTAAAACTAAAAAAAAAAACTGTGCAACTACAGAGTAATATGATTTTGGACTGCAGATCAAAGTCTGTTACTGTAAGGAACGCTGAAACTCAGACAGACAAAACATGAGATCCTATCAGTCGTACCTTTGCTAGTGTAACAAAATCAAGACCAACTGTCCAGGAAAATATTTCCAAACCACAAGCTGCTCCAGCCAAAGCTGTCATTTTCAAACCAAACGGTACAGATAAAAACACAGTAAAAGAAAAAAAGAAGTGGCAAAATAGAACTCTGCAAGACCAGTGACGTGAACAGTGTACATGACGTCAAACAAAAGTCAACTCCACAGACTACTACAGACCTAGAACAGACCTCCCAACCAGGTCTCCCACATGTCGCCATTGTTCACGACTGTCATGAACAAGGTGCACCACAAAGACTTGGCCTTTCCTATGGCTTTGATGCTAATTCCTATAAAGACTTGGCCTTTCCTATGGCTTTAATGCTAATTCCTACAAAGCGTTCAAAGTGGAAGAGATAGGCCAAGTCTTAGACTTAGTCTTAGTCCAAGTCTCTCCACAGCTGATACAGTTAAAATTGAATTCTGGTCCAACTTTTGTAAGCAGGGGTTTGTACACATAAGGATCTGCAAAAAGTATGGAAAAAGTTTAAGGAAATGAAAAATGGTATACAGCAACCATTTTGTCCGATCCTAATTAAAGATAAAGAGTTCCCATCTAATTCTGACAAGGCTGAAGCTTTTGTTAATATGTTTGCTAATACCATGAGCAATACATGTCTTTTGCCATCAGAAATTGCTTTTAGAAATAAAGAAATACCAAAAGATATGTATAGAGATCCTTTTCCTAATAATACATCATTTATAAACGCGCCGATTACAGTGCCAGAACTTGGGGAAGTCATTAGATCTCTTAGCAATAAGAAAACCTCAGTAGGAGTAGATGCTATTTCCAATCAAATGTTGAAATATTTACCAGAAAATTGGGTTATTTTACTACATAGATTATTCCAACAGTGCTGGATAGAAGGTAAACTACCTCTAATCTAGAAGCAGTCTATCATCGTGCCCATACTTAAACAAGGTAAATTAAAAAGTGATACAAGCAGTTATAGATCTGTGGCACTTACATCACATGTTGGGAAACTAATGGAAAAACTTTATTGAACAGGTTGGTGTATTACTGTGATAAAAGTCAAATTCTCCCAGTAAATCAAGCAGGATTTAGAAAAGGAAGATCAACTATGGACCACTTAGTTAAGCTGACTTCTCAAATTAAACATCAATTTACTCGCAGAAAAGAATATTAACAAAGCATAAATTATGACAAGGTTTGGCATGCTAGACTATTATATAAACTAAAATGTATTGAATTGTCAGGTTCTATCCATTACTATCTTAAAAAAATTCTTAATGGAAGAAGTATTCAGGCAAAAGTTAATTCTTACTCCTCAAGTAGAAGTTTACAAATGGGTATACCACAAGGTTCACTGATTGTGCCCTATTTATTTAATATCTTACTTTATGACCTCTCGAAGTCTGTATCGGACAATGTGGTTCTTGTCCAATATGCTGATAGAGTTTCTAGGTATTACACCTACTTCAAAGTTAACATGGCATTGTCATATTGAATATACCTTGAACAAAGCCAGAAGAAGTCTGAATATTTTAAAGGCAATCAGTAGACAAATATGGGCGCAAAGTTAATTAGTATTAAAACATATAGAATTATCTCTGGTTCGTTCCAAACTGACATATTGTCTTTATTTTTGTGCAACCTGCTCGGTTTTCGGTGCGCACACTGTACCCGATTTCCTTGCCATAAACAAGCTTTCTCAGCTCCTGAGGGCTTCGGTGTCGCAACAAGTCCGGCGCCACACACGTCGGAGATGGTAGGGGAGGTAGTATGCATACGGTGCTATATAGTCCTGGTGACTTGGGGTCTGTAACCGTGCAAAAGCCGGGGCAGAACGGGCCTGAAAACGGGTCTTTGGGTCCCGTCTTTGCCCCAAACGGCACCTTTTTGGCAAGGGGGTGGGTATGCTTGCGTGCACGCGCGCGCGCACTGGTGATTGTCAGTGCGTTTGTTTGTGCTCGCGCATGTGGCGGAGACCCGGCAGTTTCCCA
>CM060339.1:41823276-41870776 GCA_030674155.1 Stramonita haemastoma | reverse complement strand
TGTGTTGGTGTAAATTCTGCCATCAATCTTCCAGCAGAAGATCAATACACATATCTGCCACCAACATCTTCTAAAGTCATTTCACAGAATATCAATGCCCATCGCAGCACAAGCTTTCTTTTTGTTTTTAAATCTGATGTGATTTTTAAAATAATAATAATAAAAAGAAAACCTGTTCTGGCACACTTTCAACACTATTATACAAGTTACTAGATCCATTTTTTTTATTTGCTGTTTACATTATTTTAATCTCATTGTTATAAAAAAAAACACAACGAAAATCAAGCCACATAGACACGTTTTATCCTTAAAAAAAAAATGTTCTGGCACACTTTCAACATTATTATACAAGTTACTAGATCCAAATTTTTCTTTGCTGTTTACATTTAATCTCATTGTTATAAAAAAAAAGAGAAAAAGCCACATATGCACGTTTTGTCCTGTACTATGCATACAATTATTAAATTAGCAATGGCAATTACATCACTAGCTTTCTTTTCGTTTCACATTTGATGGGATTAAAAAAAAAAGAAAAAAAAGAAAAACATCCTGCTGTAGTTTTATACACTATTATGCAACATATATTTACCATGTTAATTTACATTTGATCTCATAACTTTAAAAAAGAAAAAGCAGCCATGCAGTTATATTTTATCTAAAATACATTTAAATATGACACAGTACTAGTCTTTAACATACATTTTCGTTAGATGTGTTGGTGTAAAATCTACCATCAATCTTCAAGCAGAAGATCAATACACAGATCTGCCACCAACATCATCTTAAGTATTTTCACAGAATGTTAATGCCAATCACAGCACAAGCTTTCTTTTTTTACAGGTGATGCGATTAAAAAACAAACAAAACCACTCCTACACATTTTTTTACACTATTACACAGCATTCTACATTTTCCTCTTGACTTTCAATGGATATTATAATTTAAAAAGAAAGACAAAACAAACCACATACTATACATAAAATCATTGAAATATCAATGGCAATCACAGAACAAGCTTCGGTTTCTTTATTTCAAATTTGAAGTGATTAAAAAAAGAAAACTTTTCCCAGAGACAGAGAAAAAAAACAACAGGCATATTTTATCCAATCCTATTCTTAAAATCATATACCTTTAGTCTTTCATTCATTTTTTTTCGTAAGATGTGTTTGTGTAAAATCTGCCATCACTCTTCCAGCAGAAGATTATTACACAGATCTGCTACCAACATCATCTAAAGTCATTATTAAAAAAATAACATTCACCGAACAAAAAAAACAACACAGGCACATTTGTACTCTCCACCCCCCCCCCCCCCCCAAAAAAAAAAACAACAAAAAAAAAACAACAACAAAAAACAACAACCCCCAAAAAAAACAACACCAAAATCAACAAATACTGGCACATGTATCCTCTGCTCCTGTAAACACACCACACACACACACACACACACACACACACACACACACACACACCACACACACACACACACACACACATTTACCCTCATCTCCCAATAAAAAAAAAACGCATTATTTTTCCCTCCTTCCCCCTAAAAATAAACAACCAAACACGCAGACACATTAACCCTTTTCCCCTTAAAAAAACAAACACCAGGCACATTATTTTACCCCTCCCCCCAAAAACAAACACAACAAAAACAACACACACACACACAGGCACCTTTACCCCCTCCTCCCCCCAAAAAAAAAACCCAACACCGGCACATTTACCCTCCCCGCCCCCTTAGAAAAAACAACCAAAATACTAAACACTGGCACATCTATCTTCTCCCTCAACAAAAACACACAGGCACACTCTATTCAACCCTACACTTAAATCCCATCAGTCTTTAACATTTTTTGTTAGATGTGTTGGTGTAAAATCTGCCATCAATCTTCCCCACCAGCATGGCAATCATATGATAATCTTTGTTACTCCTTTCCATTTGATGGGATTATGTTAAAAAAAAGCAAGCCGCCCCTCCTCTCACACACTGTCCACACCATTATACAGCCTGAATTTTTCTCCCAATTCTTCATTTGATTCGATTAAAAACACATTGGCAAGCACACTTTACACACCATAAGACACATAGCATGAAGATGTATTGCTGTAAATCTGCCATCAATCTTCCAGCAGAAGATTAACACACAGATCTGCCACCAACATCATCTAAAGTCATTTCACATAATATCAATGCCAATCACAGCACAAGCTTTCTTATTGTCTTCAAATTTTATGCAAATTAAAAAGTAGCAAATAAAAAGTCCTCTTCAGGCACACTAATAACACAATTTTACAACCTTCTACATTATCTTATCATTTCACAATCGATCTCATTTAAAAAAACATAAAGAAAAGAAAACCAAAGAACACAGGCACATTTTATCCTATGATGTAAATAAAATCATTGAAATACCAATGCCAATCAAAACACAAGCTTTCTTTTTGTTTTCACATTTCATGCCATGGGAAAAAAAAGAAAGACAGAAAACAAGGGTGCATTTCCTATTTTATTATACAACAAAAATGTTTCTTGGAAATTCACATCTGATCTCATTACTTAAAAAAAAAACTCCCATCCACTACACAACAGATTTTCTTAAAAATATGTTGGTGTAAAATCTGCCATCAATCTTCCAGCAGAAGATCAATACACAGATCTGCCACCAACATCATTTAAAGTTTATTAAAAAAAACAAAAAAAACACCAAACTACAAACAAACCACAAGGGCACATTTACCCTCTCCCGGACCACACACACACACACACACACACACCACACACACACACACACACACACACACACACACAGAGCAGTACATTTACCCTCTTATCTAAAAAAAAATCAACACAGGCAAATTTAGTCCCCCCCCCCACCCCCCCCAAAAAAAAAAAAAAAAAAAACCACAGGCACACTAACCTCCCCCCCAAACAAAACAAAACAAAACAAAACACAGGCACACAAACCTCACCCCATAAAAGAAATAACACAGGCACATGTACCTCCCACCCCCCTCGATAAAAAAATCAATCAAAAAACCAACACACTAGCATTTACTCTCCCCCCAAATTAAAACACACAGGCATATTTACCACCTCCCCCTCCCTCCAAAAACAACACAGGTACATTTCCCCCCCCCCCCCGAAAAAAATAAATAAAAAAGATAGACAGCACATTCCCCCCCCCCCCCTTCTCCAAGAAAAACTACAGGCACATTACCCTCTCCCCCAAAAAATAATCCCAGCAACATCGGCACATTTACCCCCTCATCCCCCCCAACCCCCAACAATCAGACAGGCACAACTAACCCTCTCTCTCTCCCTCCCCTCATCAGAAAGAAAAACAACTCCCACTGGCATTATATACACCATTATGCAACATATATTTATATTGTCCATTCACATTTAATCTCAATATTAAAAAAAAAGTAAAATCCAGGCACCAGGCACATCTCATCCATACTACACTTAATATTATATACTATTAATCTTTCACATGCATTTTTCGGAAGATGTGTTGGTGTAAAATCTGCCATCAATCTTCCAGTAGGAGATTAATACACAGATCTGCCACCACCAGCACCTAAATTCTTTATTAAAAAAAATAACACTAAACTACAAACCTCTGCCCACATAAAAAAAACAAAAAGAACACAGGCACATTTACCCTCATCCACCAATAAAAACACAGAAGCACACTATTTTACCCTCCCCCCAAAAAAAGCCACAGACGCATTTACCCTCTCCCCCCAAAAAAAAACCCAAACAAACAAACAAACAAACCCACAGGCACATCTATCCTCTTCCCCCTCCAAAAAAAAAACACACAGGCTTATTTCTGCCCCCCCCTCCCCCCCCCCAAAAAAAAGGAACATTTATCCTCTTTCCCAACAAAAGCAAACATGCACAATTACCCTCTCCTCCCCCCAAAAAAAAAGACCCAGGCATATTCCCCCCCCAAAAAAAAAAAAAAAAAAAAAAAAAAAACACCCCCCCCCCACATTTACCCTCCCCACCCCCAAAACCCCTACAAACACAGGTTCATTTATCCTCTACCTCAACAAAAAACACAGGCATACTCTATTCAACCATACACTTTAAATTATATTTCATCAGTCTTTTACATTTTTCGTAAGATGTGTTTGTGTAAAATCTGCCATCAATCTTCCAACAGAAAATCAATATACAGATCTGCCACCAATATCATCTGAAGTCATTTCACAGATTATTAATGCCAATCACAGCACCAGGTATTTTTGTTTTCCAATTTGATGCAATATTTTTAAAACATTAATACAATCCACATCATTGCATTACGTTTTACATCTTACAAATTTCGCTCAACATTATACGCAACATTATACCAACTACTACAGTTTTATTACCAATTCACATTAATTTTGATCTCATTACGTCATAAAAATGAAAGAAAACACTCACACTTTACTCGCCGCCATACTTAACATCTTATATCATTAGTCTTTCACATACATTTTTGCTAAGATGTGTTGGTGTAAAGTCTGCCATCAATCATTCCATCAGAATATCAATACAGATCTGCCACCAACATGGCATTCACATGAACATCTTTGTTATCTCTTTCCCATTTTTTGTGATTTCTAAAAAGACCACTACTCCCCAGCACACTGTCCATACCATTATACAGCCTGTAGTTTTCTCCCCAAACTTCACTTGAATCAATATTTTAAAAAAATCGCAGGCACACTTTACAAACCACATGAAATATAGTATGAAGATGTGTTGGTGTAAAATCAGCCATCAATCTTCCAGCAGAAGATCAATACACAGATATGTAACCAACATCATCTACAGTTATTTCCAAGAATATCAATGCAAATCACAGCATCATTTTTTGTTTTGTTTTTACATTTAATGGGATTTAAAAATTACAAAAAAAGAAAACCTCTCCTGGCACACTTTCAACACTATTGCTACATTTGTCCTTGCTGTTTATATTTGATCTCATTCTTTAAAAAGAAAAAAAAGGTAAACAAGCCACAGGCACGTTTTATCCAGTAAAATACAAATAATAAAATATCAATGGCAATTACAGCACCCCTTTTCTTTTTGTTTTTCACATTTGATGATTTTTTTTTAAAAAGGAAAAAGTCTTAACCCATTTTCTACACAATTATACTACGCAATTTTTTTCTTGTAAATTCACGTTTGACTTCATTACTTAAAAAAAAAGAAGAGAAAAACCATCTATAAAATGTTTAAAAACCCATCTCTGGGCACTTTCTGTACACTATTATACACCATTCTCCATTTGCTTGTTGATTTCCAATAGATATCATAATTTAAAAACAAAAATAAACCACACAAGCTTTCTTTTTGTTTTCAAATTTGAAGTGATTTTAAAAAAAAACTTTCCCCAAGAAAAAGGAAAAAAAACCTGAGGCACACTTATCCAATACTATGCTTAAAATCATATAACTTTATTCTTTCATTCATTGTTTTTGTAAGATGTGTTGGTGTAAAATCTGCCATCAATCTTCCAGCAGAAGATCAATACACAGGTCTGCCACCAACATAATCTAAAATCATTATTTGAAAAATAAACCCACAAACAAACCACACATGCACATTTACCCTCTCCCGGAAACACACACACACACACACACACACACACACACACACACACACACACACACACACACACACACACACACACACAGGCATATATAATCTCCCACAGAAAAAAAAAACCACAACACAACAACAAAGGCACATTTACTTACACCCCCCCCCCCTTATAAAAACATACAGGAACATTATTTTACCCTCCCCCCCAAAAAAAAACAACACAGGCACATTAACCCTCTCCTCCCTCCCCCCCCCCCAAAAAAAAGCGAAAAAAAACACAAAAAACAAAAACAAACCAAGAACAACAAACAAAGGAGCATTTGTCCTCTCCAACAAAAGGTCCAAGGGCATTTACCCCCCCCCCCCCCCAAAAAAAAAAAAAAAAAAAAAAAAAAAAAAAACAACACCCAAACACAGGCACATTAACCCTCCCCCTCCTTCAAGAAAAAAAAAAAACACAGGCACATTTACCCTCCCCCCCCAAAAAAAAAAAAAAAACACCAAAAAACACAGGCTCGTTTATCCTCTCCCCCCCCCTCCCCAACCCCTCCCCCCCAAAAAAAAAAACACAGGCATATTAATATATTCTGTCCCTTAATAAAAACACACAAGCACACTCTATTCAACCCTACACTTAGCATCCTACCCAATCAGTCTTTCACATTTTTCGTAAGATGTGTTGGTGTAAAATCTGCCATCAATCTTCCAGCAGAAGATCAATACACAGATCTGCCACCAACATTATCGAAAGTCATTTCATAGAATATCAATGCACAAGCTTTATGTCTTCTGATTTGATGTGATTTTTTTAAAGCATAAAACAATCCAAATCATCGCCTTACTTTTTACATCATACATACTTTGCACATTATACAACCTATTACATTTTTATATTACCAATTCACATTAATTTTGATCTCATTCCCCCCCCCCCCCCAAAAAAAAAAAAAAAAAAAAAAAAAAAAAGGAAAAGGAAATCACTCTCTTTACCCACTGCTATACATAAAATTTTACATTAGTCTTTCCCATACATTTTTGTTTAGAAGTGTTGGTGTAAAATCTGCCCTCAATCTTCCAGCAGAAGATCAATACACAGATCTACCGCCAACATCATCTGAAGTCATTTCACAATCAATGCCAATCACAGCACAAGCTTTCTTTTTGCTTTCCCACATGAGGTGATTAAAAAAACTAACCAAAAAACACACCTCTCCCACACATTTTTTACGCTATTATACAACATTCTACACTTTTTGTGGACTTCCAATGACTTTCACTTCAAAAACAAAAAGACAAACAAACCATTCAGGTACTTTTTATCCAACACTATGCATAAAACCATCAGAATGTCAATGACAATCACAGCACAAGCCTTCTTTTCGTTTCCAAATTTGAAGTGATTCAAAAGAAGAAAAAGAAAGGAAACCTCCCCCGCCCCCCAAAAAAAACAAACCATAGGCACATTAATTTTCATTTGCTAGTATACTTAAAATCCTATACCATTATTCTTTCACACATTTCTTTCTAAGATGTGTTGGTGTAAAATCTGCCATCAATCTTCCAGCAGAAGATCAATACACATATTTGCCACAAACATGGTCTAAAGTTATTTCACAGAATACTGATGCCAATCACAGCAAAGCTTTCTTTTTGTTTTTAAATTTAATGGAATTTAAAAATTGATTTAAAAAAGAAAAACACTTTTGACACACTTTTAAAACTAATATACACCCCTGCTACATTAATTTTTCATCACTGTTTACATTTGATCTCACTCTTTAAAAAGTAGAAGTTAGAAGTAGCACAGACACGTTTTATCCAGCACTTTTCATAACATTTGTAAAATAGCAATGGACATTGCAGCACCAGCTTTCTGTTTTTCACGTTTTATGTGATATAAAAAAAGAAAACATATGCTTATTTCCTACACTATTATACCAAAAAAAACCCATTTTTCTTACAAATTCACATCTTATCTCAATGCTAAAAAAAATATATATATACTACACGTAATGTAATATACCATTAGTCTTTTACATATTTATATTTTTCGTAAGATGTGTGGTGTAAAATCCATCAACCTTCCAGCAGAAGATCATTACACAGATCTGCCACCACCATCATCCAAAGTTATTTTACAAAATATCAATGCAAATTACAGCATCGGATTTATTTTTGTTTTTATGATTGATGTGGTTTAAAAACTAATAGAAAAAAAAAACTTCTGGCAAACGTTCAACACTTTTATACACCATTGCTAAATTGTTCTTTGTTGTTTACATTTTATCTCCTTCTTAAAAAGACAAAAGATAAACAAGCCCACAGATAGCAATGGCAATTACAGCATCAGTTTTCTCTTTAGTGTCATATTTCAAGTGATTTAAAAAAAGAAAAAGAAAGAAAACCAATCCCCCAGGAAAAGGGGAAAAACCACAGGCACATTTCATTTACTAGTATACTTAAAATCAAATACCATAAGCCTTTTACATACATTTTTTTGTAAGATGTGTTGGTGTAAAATCTGCCATCAATCTTCCAGCATAAGATCAATACACAGATATACCACAACATCATCAAAGTCATTAAAAAAACAAAAAAAACCAAATAAACAATGCAAAGGGGCACATTTACCCCCCCCCCCAAAAAAAAAAAAGGAAAAAAAGGCACATTTACCTCTCCCGCCAAAAATCTACACAGGCACATTTACCCCCCCCCCCCCCCCCCCCCCAAAAAAACACACAAAAAAACAAAAAAACCAAAAACCCACAACAACAGCAACAACAAAAACAACAAAACAACATCAACAACAAACAAACAAAAACACACAGGCACATTTACCTCTCCCCCAAAAAACTCACACAGGCACATTTACCCTCTACTTCCCCCCCTCCAAACACACACGGGCACATTTTCTTTACTACTATACTTCAATCTTTCACAAATGTTTCGTAAGATGTGTTGGTGTAAAATCTGCCATCAATCTTCCAGCAGAAGATCAATACACAGATCTGCCATCAACATCATCTAAAAACATTTGAGTATCAATGACAATCACAGCACAAGACTTTTTTGTTTCCATTATTGATGCAAGTTTTTAAAAAGCAAAAAGTAAACACACTTTCCACAACATTATAGAAACTATTACATTTTCTTGCCAATTCACATTGATTTTAATCTTTTTACCCCCATAAAAGGGAAAAAAAGTCACATCTGACCCATTTCTATACTTAAAATCACATAATAATTATGTTAGAGGTCTTTTCCTGACGTTTTTTTTAGAAGTTGAGTTGGTGTAAAATCTGCCATCAATCTTCCAGCAGAAGATCACAGCACAGATCTGCCACCAACATCATCTAAAGTCATTTCACAGAGTATGTATGTCAACCACAGCACGAGCTTTCTTTTTCTTTTCCGATATGATGTGATGTTTTTTAACCATGAAACCAAACAATCCAAATCATCGCCTTACTTTTTACATCATACACACTTTGCACAACATTTTGAACAAAATTTTACAATCTATTACATTTTTATTACCAATTCACATTAATTTTTATATCATTACCCAAAAAAAGGCAATAAGAAAACACTCACACTTTACCCACTGCTATACTTAAAATCTGATATTAATTTTTCACATACATTTTTGCTAAGATGTGTTGGTGTAAAATCTGCCATTAATCTTTCAGCAGAAGATCAATACACAGATCTGCCACCAACAGGGCGATCACATGACCATCTTTGTCACTCCTTTCACATTTGATACTTTAAAAAATACCACAAAAAACAACACATTTTACACACTAGAAAACATATAGCATTAAGATGAAAATTGATAAAACTGCATACAGACAGGGACTGGATGTAAAAAGCACATGAGTCATTCCATTATCCTCGAAATAAAAGAAAAGGAATAAGAAAGATGGGTTGATGTAAAATCTGCCATCAATTTTCCAGCAGAAGATCAATACACAGATCTGCCACCAACATCATCTCAAGTCATTTCACAGAATATTAATGCCAACCACAACACAAGTTTTTGCATTTGAGGTGATTAAAAAACATAAAATATAAAAACCTCTCCCACACATTTTTTTTACACAATTACACAACATTCAACATTTTCTTCTCGACTTTCAATGGATCTCATAATTTAAAAAGAAAAAGACAAACAAACCACACAGTCTTGCTTTATCCAATACTATACATAAACCATTAGAATGTCAATGACAATCACAACACAAGCTTTCTTTTTGTTTTCAAATTTGAAGTGATTTAAAAAAGAAAGAAAACATTCCACCAAAACCGAAAAAAAACACAGGCACATGTTATTGAATACTATACTTAAAATCATATACCTATAGTTTTTGCACCTTTTTTTCGTATGATGTGTTGGTGTAAAATCTGCCATCAATCTTCCTACACAAATCTGCCACCAACATCCTCTTAAGTCATTATTAAACTTTGGTTTTAAAAACCACAGAACAACAAACTACACAGGCACATTTACACTCTCTGAAACACACACACACACACACACACACACACACACACACACACACACACACACACACACACACACGCATGCACATTTACCCTCTCCGGAAAGACACACACACACGCACGCACGCACGCACGCACACGCACGCACGCACGCACGCACACACACACACGCACGCACGCACGCACACACACACACACACACACACACACACACACACACACAACACACACACAGAGGCACATTTACCATCTTCTCCAATAATTCACGCAGGCACATTTGCATCTCTCCACCCCCACCCCTTAAAAAATAAAGAAAACTGGCATTTGCACAATCTACCACCCCCTCCTCTCCCCCACCCCCAAAAAACAAAACCCACACAGGCACATTCCCTCTTTCCCCCCCCCCCCATCCCAAAAAAGGAACATTTGTCCTCACCCCCCAAAAAAAGCATACAGGCACATTTACCCTCTCCTACCCTCCCCCCCAAAAAAAATAAAAAGACCCAGACACATTTACCCTCTCCCCCCTAGCCCCTCCTCCCAAAACACAACAAACCCGTCACATTAATGTGTCTCTCCCTCAATGAAAACCACAGGGCACACTCTCCTTCAACCCCACACTTCAAGCCATATCCCATCAGTCTTTCACATACTTTTTTTTCCGAAGATGTGTGGTGTAAAATCTGCCATCAATCTTCCAGCAGAAGTTCAACACACAGATCTGCCACCAACATCATCTAAGTCATTTAAAATAAAACCTAACCACAAACCAACCACACATGCACATTTACCTTCTCCAAACACACACACACACACACACACACACACACCACACACACACACACACACACACACACACAACACACACACACACACACACACACACACTTACCCTCTCCCTAAAAAAACACACACATGGACATTTACCTTCCCCCAAAAAAACAAAGCAAAATTAAAGAAACACAGGCACATTTACCC
The DNA here is from genome assembly GCA_030674155.1 of Stramonita haemastoma. NCBI lineage: Eukaryota > Metazoa > Mollusca > Gastropoda > Neogastropoda > Muricidae > Stramonita > Stramonita haemastoma. Next base: position 41,859,684 of record CM060339.1, on the reverse strand, counting down.
CATCCCCCCTCCAGAAAAAAGACACATTTACCCTCTCCCCCCTCCAGATAAAGACAGGATTACATTTTACCCTCCCCCCTCCAGGAAAAGACACATTCACTCTCTCCCCCCTCCAGAAAAAGACACATTTACCCTCTCCCCCTCCAGAAAGACACGGGGACATTTATCCTCCTTCCCCCCTAAAAAAGGCACATTTACCCTCCTCCCCATAAAAGGCACATTTACCCTCCTCCCCCAAAAAGGCACATGCACCCTCTCCTCCCTCCCCCCCAAAAAAAATCACAAAAAACACAGGCATGTTTCCTTCACTACTATACTCAGTCTTTCACATACATTTTTTTGGTAACTTATGTTGGTGTTAAATCTGCCATCAATCTTCCAGCATAAAATCAGTACACAGATCTGCCACCCCCCAAAAAAGCCGAAAAACAAGCCACACTTTTTGCAACATTATAGAAACTATTACATTTCCTTGCCAATTCACATACATATTTATCTCTTCAGCAAAGAAGCAGAAAATGAAATCGGTTCCATTTTACCCATTCTTAAACTTAAAATCATATACCAGAGCTCTTTCCTGTACATTTTTGAAAGTTGAGTTGGTGTAAAATCTGCCTTCAATCTTCCAGCAGAAGATCAATACACAGATTTGCCACCAACATCATTTATAGTCATTTCACAGAATATCAGTGCCAATCACAGCACAAGCTTTCTTTGTGTTTTCACATTTGCTTATGCTTTAAAAAAGTAGTAAATGAAAAACCCTCTTGGGCATGATTTTTACACTGTTATACAACATGCATATTATTTCATTTAACATTACATCTCGTACTCTAAAAAAGGCAAAATGCACAGTCGCATTAAATTATTATCCTGTACTATACATTAAATCATTAAAATATCAATGGCAATCACAGCACAAGCTTTCATTTTGTTTTCAAATTTGATATGATTTTAAAAAAAGAAAAAAAAAGGAAAAACACTTCCCCCCTCCCCCCCAAAAAAAATAATAACCTAGTCACTTTTTATTCACTACTATACTTAAAATCATATACCAGTGGTCTTTCTCATACATTTTTTGCAAGATGTGTTGGTGTAAAATCTGCCATCAATCTTCCAGCAGAAGATTAATACACAGATCTGCCACCAACACAAACTAGAACCTATTTTACACAATCACAGAGTCAGCTTTGTTTTTCTTTTCACAATAAAGGCTATTTGAAAAAAAAAAAAAAACGAAACCTCTCCACACACTGCACGCATTATCCAGCACACAGTTTTAAGAATCTACGTTTCATCCCAGCAGTACTTAAAAAAAAAAAATCACCACACAGCTGCTTGACTCCTTAACCACTACTCTACTTAAATCATAGCAATCTTGCATATACATTTTCCGTAATGTGTGTTGATGTAAAATCTGCCATTAATCTTCCAGCAGAATATCAATACACAGATCTGCCACCAACATGGCAAGTACATGACAATCTGTTATTCCTCTTACATTTAATGCGATTTAAAAAAGAGAAAAAAGACTCCTCCCCACGCATTGTCCATACCATTATACAGCCTGTGCAGTATCTCCTCTATCTTCATTTCATTCGGTGAAATAAACAAAAAATGGGCATGCACACTTTCCACATAGCATGAAGGTGCATCGGTGTAAAATCTGCAATCAATCTTCCAGCAGAAGATCAATAATCAGATCTGCCACCAACAAGCTTTCCTTTTGTTTCAAATTTGATGCAATTAACAAAACACAAAAAAACCCTCTCCCACATAATTTCTACACTACCAGACAACATTTTACATTTCCTTGTCATTTCCATTCGATCTCATTATTAAAAAAACAAAAAAGAGAGAAACAAAAAACAAAGGCACATTCATCCAATACTATACAAAACATCAATAATATAAAATGGCAATCACAGGACAAGCTTTCTTTGTGTTTTCGCATTTAATGTGATTTTACTAAAATAAAATAATAAAACAAAACCTTCTGGAACACTTTCTACACTATTATACAACATTGCATTTCCTAGTTAATTTTCCATTTTATAAAAAAAGTAAACGTGCTGCATAACCCATGTGGTTATAGGGGAGCGAGGCATCCCAGAGTGAGACTTCAGCTTCTATTGGGGCAACAATATTGAGAAGGGGCCCATCGCCTTCTAATTTTATATCATTATTAATTTAGAAAAAAAAATCAAAACATACAGGCAAATTGTAAGCAATATTGTGCACAAAATCAGAATATCAATGGCAATCACAGCACAACTTTTCTTCTGGTTTTCACGTTTGATGTGTTTGAAATAAAAGCTATAAAACTTCATGGGGGGTGGGGGGGGGGGGGGGGAGAAGAAAACAAAAAAAAAAACTCTCCCAAATAAAAAAAAAAGAAAAGAAAACCTCTCCAGAAAAAGCGTAGATTTTATTCTCTCTTACATTTTATTTCATAAACTATCAGTATTTCATATGTACTTTTCGTAACAAATCTTGGTGTAAAATCTGCCATCATTCTTCCAGCAGAAGATCAATACACAAATCTGCCACCAACATCATCTAAATTTATTTCACAGAATACTGATGTCAATTACAGCTCAACATTTTTTTTCCTTTCAAATTTAATGTCATTTAGAAAAAAGAGTCTCTTCACACACTTTCTACACTATTATAAAGCATACTCCTATTCCTTGTAAATTTCCAATTCTTATTGATCTCATTATTAAAAAGAAAAAGAAACAAACCTGCCAGGCACCTTTATCCAATACTTGACATAAAATCATTAAAATATCAATGACAATCACAACACCACCTTTTTTTTGTTTTCAAATTTGATGTGATAAAAAAGAAAAGCTCTCCCACAAAAAAGAAAAAAAATCCTACATCTACGACTATACTTATGATCATATACCATTTGTCTTCCACATACATTTTTCATAAGATCACAGCAAAATTTTCTTTTTACTTCCACATTTGATAAAAAAGAAAAAAAAGGAAAACCTCTTCGAAAAAAAACCCACAAACCACATTTGATTCAATATTATACATAAAATCATACAATTAGTGCTTCACATACATTCTTTTGCGAGATGTGTTGGTGTAAAATCTGCCATCAATCTTCCAGCAGAAGATCAATACACTAGATCTGCCACCAACATCATCTAAGTCATTTTACAGATTTTAATGCCAATCACAGCACAAGTTTTCTTTTGTTCTTAATTTTTATTTGATTTAAAAATCAATCATAAATAAATAGAAATCCAAATCTCTACCCGCACAGCTTCTACACTATTATACAACATGCTGCATTTTTCTTGTTATTTTCCATTGATCTCAATATTAAAATGATAAAAGACAAAGAGAAACAAACCAAACAGGCACATTTATCCAATGCATTACATAAAATCATTAGAATATCAATAGCAATCACTGCACAAGTGTTCTTTTGTTTTTCACATTTTATGTGAACTACCAAAATAAAATCAAAGATAAACCTTCTTTGAAAAAAAAAAAAAGGCACGTTTCATTCAACACTATACTTTAATACATACATACTTTTACATACATGCATATACATGCATACACTACATACATACATACTGACAATATATATATATATATATATATATATATATATTATTATATATATATATATATATATATATATATATATATATATATATATATAAATAATTTTTATCATAATAGCCTTAGTGTTTCAATACATTTTTTGTAAGATGTGCAGCTGTAAAATCTATCAATTTTCCAGCAGAAGATCAATACACAGATCTGCCACCAACACAAACTAGAAGTTCATTTACACACAATCAGTGACAATCACAGGCCAGTTTCCTTTTTCATTTGACAATGCTGTTTAAAAAAACAAAGAGAAAAAAGAACAATTCTTCACACACCCTGCACACCGTTATGTAGCAACATTTTTCTCTTCAATCTACATTTTAAGCAACCATTAAAAAACTTTAAAAAAATTAAAGCACACAGACTGTCCTTATCCACTTGTAAAGGTAAAATGGTAAGGGTGTCCCATAACCTATGCGGTTGTAGGGAGAAAAGCATCAGAGACCTCAGCTTTTCCTCCCTCGCTGCTTTACCTTCCCTGATCCTAAAGAGGGCAGGTACCCATTGACAGCTGGGTGAACATGGGGGACTGTACTGAAGCCAAGGCGCACAAACAGTCACCCATCCAATTGGTAACCACGCTTGACGCTGCTTAACTTGACTGAGGGAAAGCAGTGCTCTGATCACTGAGCTACCCTGTCTCCTTAACCCACACTACACTTAAATCATAAAAATCTTGCTCATACATTTTTCTTCAGATGTGTTGGTGTAAAATCTGCCATCAACCTTCCAGCAGAAAATCAATTCACAGATTTGCCACCAACATCATCTACAGTCATTTTAAGAAACATAAATAGCAATTACAAGACTAGGGGGTTCTTTTTTTGTTTTGGCATTTTGTTTTGAAGGGATTTAAGGAGGTACATGGGGGATAGAAACTGATGACAATTTTGTTTACAAGCTCATGTTAAAAGTTATGCTACATATTCAAATGCATCACTTGTAAAGAATAAAAATAAAGAATTACTCAGTTTTCTGCACTGTTGCCATGGAAACAATTCAATCTCTCTCTCTCTCTCTCTCTCTCTCTCTCTCTCTCTCTCTCTCTCTCTCTCTCCTCTCTCTCTCTCTCTCTCTCTCTCTCTCCTACCACACACTCACACACACACACACACACAAACACACACACAACACCACACACACACACACACACACACACACACACACACACACACACACACACACACACACAGTCTCACACAGACGCAGAGTCACACACACACAGTCACACACACACACACACACACACACACACACACACACACACACACACACACACACACACACACACACACACCGGTCACACAGTCACACACACAGTCACACACAGAGACACACACAGAGTCACCCCACACACAGCACACACACACACAGAGTCACACACACACACGAGTCACACACACAGAGTCACACACAGAGTCACACACACACACACGAGTCACACACCACACCAACCACACACACACACAACACACACACACACACACACACACACACACACACACACACACACAAGTCACACACACAGAGTCACACACAGTCACACACACAGAGTCACACACACACAGTCACACACACAGAGTCACACACACAGTCACACACACAGAGTCACACACACACAGTCACACACACAGTCACACACACACATTTTCACACACACAGTACACACAACGTCAACAGATTACACACACAGTCACACACACACACACACAAGTCACACCCACACACCCACCAACAGACACACACAACACACAAACACACCCACTCATACCTCTCCCCAACTCCCACAGCCCTAACTGCCTACTTCAAACCCCACCCACCCCCTACCTAGCACCCTTTCCTGAAATTCTACCACCCTCCCAACTCTCAAAACTCAAATTTTGCCATTGTGTCAGCTAGTAGCATCTAATCTACTGGCTGTGTGTCCACATGAGGGGCCAGGGTTAGTGTACAGGTTAGGATTAGTATGAATAGTTAGCATGCAAAAATGGGAAGGAAGCCTGCAAAGGGAAGCTGCAAAAAGGGGAACATGCAAAGGACACAAAAAGGGGACACATGCAAAAGGGGGACACATGCAAAAAGGGGAAAGAGGCATGCAAAAAGGGGGAGGGTTGCCAGTCTGTTGGCTGGTCTGTGTGGGAAAGCATGTGGACACAGCAGCAGATAGAACTGACGAACTTAGCTTGAGACACAACAATGCGGAGCTCTATTCAAATTTTCTTTTAAAAATTACTGGTCCTATCAACTGCTAAGGTTCTATTGTACTTGATTTTGTTTGGATTTCTAATCCCCAATTTCCAGCTCTACTGCCATCAAAGCTGCCTCAGGCCAAAGACTTGGGAATACAATTTCTTTGCTTTTGTTTCTCCTGCTAGAGCTCCAAACTTTTGCTCATGGTAAGATTTTTTGTTGCATACGCAGCCCACCATTTAGGTAGCTGCATTTGAACTTCAGGGATCCAGTTGAGAATTCAAACCTACAAAATTTGCTAGGACAGTCGTGAGGTACCTCCTGCTCTTTTCGATTTTCAATATCCTGAGTTTTGCTTTTTAAAAAGAAATATGCAATTTGATTTTCACGTCAAACTGGAAAAAAAAGTGTAGGACTGAGAGTCGAACCCACAACCTCAGGGCGTTATATCCATGTAAAGAAAAAGGCTTTAACCACCCAAAAACCCACGTGAAGTAAAAAAAAAATGAGGGCCCAAAATAAAAAAGAATGTAGGATTGCAAAAAATCTATCACGTCAATCGCCCTCTTTTCTATCCCCATTGATCCCCTTGTGTCTAACCCTCCTCCTAACACCTTTTCCCAGAGTAACGCCCATGTACCCTCTTTGATTACCACACACAACACACACACACACCACATCCACACAACAACACATACACACACACCTATCGTTCACACACACACACACACCACACACACACACACACACACACACACACACACACACACACACGCACAACACCACACACGCACACACACACACCACCGCACACACACACACACACATGCACACACACCACACATACACACACGCACACACACACGCATACACACCACACCACACACACCACACACACACACACACACAACACACACACACACACACACACAGACACCCACACACACACGCATGCACACACACACACAACATTCTAACTGGAAACTATAAACTTTACACTGCAGTAAAAACATGAAAAGATAACCAGACATAGATCACCACACAAACTGTTTTACAATACTGTAAAAAAATAAATAAAATAAATAAATAAATAAAGTATCATAAATCCAACAGACCAGATAGCCTGCTGGTACCATTTAAAAAAAAGTGCTTTAAAACAAGGGGAGAGGAAGCATTAAAATAATTTTCAGACCTACAGGACTGATTTCAACCATAATTATTGTCTTAGCTGATCCTGAAATCCCCTTGATCTAATGTTTTCTTAAATCTAAAAGCTTGGTTGAAAATTCATCACAAAGTATTTCCTGGACGCTAGGATGATAGTATTTTCTAAATGATCTGATTGAGTTACAAAAAAAATGAAAGGAAGAAAACCAGTATAATGATAAACCCCACCATTTTAAGCCACGTACTACAAAATAATTATCGTCTCTCAAACACGTGTCATTTGAAATACAAATCAGGAAACAAAACTTCAAATCACGACCATCATTAATCAGATCAGGGGATGTCCTCTGCGGGGATGGCGACGGCGACGGCGAATTCTTCTGCAACAGCGGTGATATCTTCTGCAGCGATGTCTTCTGCGGCGACTGCAATGTCTTCTGCAGCGTCGGCAAAGTCTTGTGCGGCGAATCTTCTGCAGCGACGGGAAGTCTTCTGCAGCGACGGCGAAGTCCTCTGAGGCGACGGCAAGTCTGGATGGATGGTGTTCTCACCTTCCTGCCAGAACACACGTCACAATCGTCAGTATCGTCATTCACTATATCTATTTTCTATTTTTGTTATTCTTCTGCTAGACCTCCGAGGTTTATCAGAGTTCGAGATTTTGCGTAAGCAACCGTTTTACATGTCTTTATGCCGATGGAAATGTTAAAAAATTAAAGTTTGGGAAATGGTTGTCTAGGCCCGTGATATTAGGCCATCGTGTGCCAGTGGGAACAGATGACACGATTTACAAAACTGCATACACACGGGGAATGGATGTAAAAAAGCACATGAGTGGTTATTCCATTATTCTTGAGATAAAAGAACAGATAAAAATACTGATTTGCGCTATTTCATGTTCCCTTGTTGGCTGTTGTCAGCTACACTAACTCCTTAACCATAAGCTTCAAACTGTTTTTGTTCTTCCAGAAACTGACTTCTTGCAGCTCATCCTATGCTGCAGCCTAGGCACTGCTGAAAGTGGTATCATAAACCAAAGCATGCACTGCATTGCATTGCACTCACAAACCTGACGTCCTGTGATTTTTTTCTTACTTTTCATCACACACTGATGGCGCTTGTTGACTGACAGTGTTAAAGGTCAAGCCAAAGTCTCTTCTTTGCTAATGCAAAAAAAAAGAAAGGAAAAAACAGTTTTCAGGATTATGCTGCTGGTTTATTTCTCAAAGCACACAGGTGCGTTTGTTTATTCATTTATTTATGTATTACTATTTTCTTATATTGTATGATATTACCAGCTGAAAAGGAGTTAGAATGCCATATGTCACTGTCAGATTGTTACATTATATTAACTACACTCTGGTTGAGGAGTTTGCGTGTATGACTTTTCGAGTAATTCACCATAAAGGCAGCCATACTCCAACTTCAGAGGATTTTTCTCCTTTCTAGTGCAGATTCTTCGCTACGAGCGTGTCCCGGCTGAAGACAAATCTCGATACATTTAAAATGTAACACCATGTCAGTCTAGACCTTGGCCCCTAGCTTGTATCACTAACTGACAAAGCTTTGGCCTGGGCCAGAAATAGGAATCAATGAATTTGATGTTACCTCGTAACGTCCTGGTAACTGACATGTGGTGCCCGATGACGTGTCTGGTCTTTGGCACTTGATTCCAGCCTGGAGCTCCTGAAAGCGGTTAAGAAATCGTCAGTGACAGGGAAAATGTTCACGCTCTACTAGCTTAAATCTGATTTCATCCTATTACTTAAACAATAGGTTACATGATTTCAATATGGCTTTATCTGCTGAAAAAGACATGGCTCATTATTTCCTATTTTGATTTACTAGCTCAAATCTAAGAGAATTAATCTCGTCAATTTTTTTTGGGGGGGAACCTTCATTAAGTCCTTTTTAAAGACGTATATTTCAGATTCACTCCATTTGTTTAAACTGGAAATAACACTTTCAAAACAAAAATTCATATTCACTCAAAGATGGATTTTATCTTCAGCTTTCAGAGCAGAATGACAACAAAGAGTTTAACATACCTTTCTTTTTACCATAGCATTACCCCTCTTCCACAAAGAACCCAGTTCATCATGGCGGCCACTTCACACGGGGTCCTTGGTTCCAGTCCCACAGCCCCTGAAAGCAAGGCAGTCCCAATCAGTACCACTGAAAATCTCGTTTTCTTGGACAAACATGGCAGACTCCTGACCAAGTTACTTAAAAAGACTGAATTAAGAAATATTTTATTTCCTAAGTGTACCATTAGGCCCAGTTATTAATTTGTTTACATATTTTTCTTTCTTTTATATGAGGATAGCTCATAATTACATTACGAGTTTAAAATTGTTAATTTTCAACAAATTCAATTATAAACATACATTTCATAATTCAAATTAAATTTTAAAGCGAGTCTTTTAAGTTGATGAACTCTGTGCTAAGAACAAACAAAAACGAACTTGTTTATTATCAGTTTAATGCTGTTTCAACAGCAGTACGGAAGTCAGAGAGAGCACCAGCAAGTTTATAAAAACAAAACAAAGTATAATGACTTGATTTAGTAGCAATGTAACAAGTTTTAACATCAACATGGTAACCAGCATTACATTTACAAAAAAACCCTTTGTTTCGGCCATGACAACAAAGGTATACCTGTTAAGACCACAGCATATACAGCTGTCCACAAACTGGACCAGTTCATCATGGTTCTTGGCAACTGACAGGTCCATGTTCCAAGTACTTCAACAGCCTGAAGAAGGATTAATTCAATGTACATACTGCAGATAATTCTCTGTTTTCTGGAGCATAATACATTGACAGACTTTAAAATTTACTTAAGAAATCGAAACAGAAGTTTAATTTCATTGTTACAATATTGAGCAGTTTTTATAGTTATGATTCATTTGCAAATGTCCAAAAGAGTATAAGTGACATACTGATTACACAGTTATGTCGTTTTCTTAACAATGAAAGATTAGCATTGGTTACATTTTCTCTCAGAAAATAAATTGAAAGCAGTTTTAGTTATGTTCTTTTATCTACAACATGTAAAACTCTTACAAAGGACCTCAGTTACACATGTGGCATGTCACAACAGTAAGGTTCAGTAATGCCTGAAAGAAGGTCTTCTCATCAGTACCAACTAAAACAATGTTTTTTTTTTTTACCAAACATGACTACAACTCTTCCAACTACTAAAAGCAGTATCAACATAGGCATGACATTATAATGTTCCAGTCACGCCCTGAACTTAACAGTCCAAATGTACATAAATTTCATTTTTTTTTAACAAACATGAAGCCTCTTGACATATCTTAAAAATCGATCAAGGATACTATTTATAATGATGAATGCCAGTTACTTTATAGTTAATGATTCAATTTCAATTTGTTTTAACAAACGAAGCCAAAAAGTTACAATGACTTGATTTAACATATTTTAGTTGTATCTTTATTCATCAACAAAATAAGGATTACAAGTATTTTATAGAAACATTTTTTTTAAAGACCTTTGGCTTTCAGACCCGATGACAACGAAGAGTTTATCTTACCTTTTTTTTAAATATCCATTACCACTCTTCCACAAAAGACCCCAGTTCATCATGGCGGCCACTGCACACGGGGTCCTTGGTTCCAGTCCAACAGTCCTGAAAGCAAGGCAGTCCCAATCAGTAACACTGAAAATTATGCTGGTTTTCTTGGACAAAAATAGTCACCTGACCATGTTACTTTAGGAATGATTGATGAAGGATTCTTTTTACGTGTGGCATACTGTCCAGTTACTTTATGAGTTAAAAATTTATTGTTTCAATATTCCAAAACAAACTCGAAACTTGTACATAATGCTATATTTCATTTTCAGAAGTATTTCAAAGAAGTCTTTTTTTAAGTTGATGAATAATTTTGCAAAATGTTCACAAACACAGAAAAAAAAAAGAAATGACCTCGATTCGCATAATTATGTTATCTTTTTCATCAACAATGAGGGATACCAGGCAATTTAGTAAAAAAGAAAAAAAAGCCTTTGGCTTTCAGAGCCCAATGACAACAAAGAGTTTATCATACCTGTCTTTATTCCATAGTATTACCATTCTTCAACAAAGGACCCCAGTTCATCATGGCGGCCACTGCACACAGGGTCCTTGGTTCCAGTCCCATATTTCCTGAAAGCAAGGCAGTCCCAATCAGTAACACTGAAAATTCTGCTGGTTTTCTTGGACAAACATAACAGTCATCTGACCATGTCACTTTAGCCCATATATGCCCACTGTCCCATTTTTGGGACGCTGTGTGTATATTTTTTTAAATATATTTTTTTATATTAACATTTCCATTATGGACCAGCCGCCATGGCGCAGTGGTTAGCGCCTTGGATTCCGGACTGGAAGGTCGCGGGTTCGAATCCCATAAGTCATAGGGATTTTTTCGGGCTCCTGCCGGCTCCTACCCAGAGTGAGTGTGCTGTGGGCTCAGTGGGGAGACTGGGACCACACAGTCGAGCTTCATCCACTTTACGGATGCGAAATTGAGAGTGTTGCTCAAATTACCTGACCAACACTGCAGGTGTCTGTATCTCTCGGGCCTGGTTGACGCCGGGATATATTATGATAGTAAGCGTAGAGAACAACCCTGTCAAGTAGTCTCAAAGCGGATGCACCTCCACAGCAGCATCATTACATCATCCTCATCATCATTGATCATCATGCAATAATAAAAATTGCCTCTGATTCGGTGGCCTCCGTTGCTCTGGTCTCATGGTGACCTCAGATTCGGTTTCCCCATACGATTCTGTGCCTGTGGTGAATTTGTGTCAAAGCCTGTGGGGTTGGAGGTTCGCGGGGAGGCGGTCGTTGGAGGGACGTTGTGGTGGTCGCTACCTTGGGTGGGTAGCTCACTCAGTCTGGCTCCGCGACTGAGCTAATACTGTCGTTAGTAGGGGGTTTAGTAGGTGGTGTCCTGCGTATGTTAGTTCAGAACAGGCACCACTGAACACCACCAAAGTGACCCAGCAGAAGTGCAGGGCCCCTCTGGCTGGTGGCCCCGCGGCGGCCTAATATTGATGGACTCCCTGTGGACTCCCGACCCCGGGGGTGAGACATAACGAATCTGGGTATGGCTGTGGCGGGGAGATTGGAATGAGCGGCGTGGGAACAGCAGTACGGGAACGTCACAGAAGACGAGGCAGCAAAAAAAAACAAAACAAAAAAAAAACATTTCCATTATTATTATCATTTCTTGTCATATTATTATTATTATTATTATTATTATTATTATTATTATTATTATTATTATCATCATCATCATCATCATCATCATCATCATCATCATCATCATCATTATTATTATTATTATTATTATTATTATCATTATTATTATTATTATTATTATCATTATCATTATCATTATTATTATTATTATTATTATTGTTATTATTATCATTCATCATTCATCATTCATCATTCATCATCATCATCATCATCATTCATCATCATTCATCATTCATCATCATTCATCATCATCATCAACATCATCATCATCATTTTCATTACTTACAGTGCACGTCTTGTTGAGGGAGAATTCTCCAGATGATATCCCAGGGTCAGAAGGGAATTCCTATGTGGTCCACGTGATACAGCCCCGTTGCTATAGCGATGACTCCTATGTGGTCCACGTGATACAGCCCCGTTGCTATAGCGATGACTCCTATGTGGTCCACGTGATACAGCCCCGTTGCTATAGCGATGACTCCTATGTGGTCCACGTGATACAGCCCCGTTGCTACAGTGACGACTCCCATGTGATCCACATGATGCAGCCCCATTGCTATAGCGACGACTCCCATGTGATTCACATGATGACTAACCAGGCCAGGACTCGTGTCAAATAAAGGGTGGGATGGAAGAAACTGAAGGAAATGTTTGGAAAATGTGAGGGGACAGCAGAGTCACATTCCCTCATAACCACTGTCCCAAAGATGATGTCACACTCCCTCAAGACCAATGTCCCAAAGATGAGGTAACTCTTCCTCACAATCACTGTCCCCAAGATGAGGTAACTTTCTCATCACCAATCTCTCAAAAGCCTTTGTAGGTGGTGTCAGTGTTTAAACATCACTGCCACCCAGATTGCTCTCTCCTTTGATCTCTCGTGCTGTTTTGTCCCTAGTTTGAAATTTGATTTTACTGTTTTCGTGGCCAGTTTTTTTTTTTTTAACTTATTTTCTAATGCTATGCTAGTTTGATTTTATTTCCTATTTTATCGTTTTGGGCTGAAAGTTTTTTGTTTTTTTTTTCATTTCATTTCATTGATTTTAGTCTGTCCTATTCTATTCTGTTTAAATCTATCTTTTAGCAAGGATCGGAGATGCAATCAGAAATGTGGTGCCCAGTGATCGTTCAAAGGCAACTGACAGGGAAGTTCAATGGCAGAGACATCGTCTGACAAAGAACTTTGCTGACAAATCCTGCAGGGCTGGGACTCATGAACACAAAACTTAAGGGATAGCAGAATATCCCCATTGTAGGCACTTTGGGGATAGCAGAATATCCCCATGCTGAGAACTTGCAGAATATCCCCATTCTGAGAACTTAAAGGATAGCAGAATATCCCCATTCCGAGAACCTTGGAGATAGCGGAATATCCCCATTCCGAGAAATTTGGGGGATAGCAGAATATCCCCATTCTGAAAAAAATTGGGATAGCAGAATATCCCAATACGAAGAGCCTTTGGAATAGCAGGACTATCCCCATTCTGAAGGATTAGGGTTGAACATATTCCATATATGAAGTCCATGAAAACAAAGCTCCATGAAGGCTTTGCTGAAACATTTCCTTCCTCCATTCCCTACCCTCTATCTAACAAAGGTCCAACCCAGCTAAAAGCCAATGTGGATCACAACATGGTGTTTGTGGCCAGAACGTCCCAGGTTGCAGATAGGCTTCTGATAACAAAAAAGTAAAACAAATATTACCGAAATTTAAAGAAGAGTAAGAGAAGGAGTGCTTGCGCGTGCGTGCGTGTGTGCGTGCGTGCGTGTTTCATTTTCATTTATTTATTCTTTATATGAGGATAATGGAATAAGCACTCATGTGCTTTTTTACATCCAGTCCCCGTGTGTATGTAGTTTTGTAAATCTTGTCATTTGTTCCCATTGGCACACAATGGCTTACTCTAACGAAAAGCGGAACAGGATTTAACATAATGCGCAAGATGTTCTGCATGCGTTCGCATAGGGGCCTTAGTTTATGGTCTCATCCAAAGGACTTTTGGGGATAGTGGAGTCAGCACTGATGTTAATTCCAGGGGGAAAATCCCATCGACCTGGAATCGAACCTGGGTCATCAAATCGCGAGCACAATGTTCTGACCACTAGGCTATGTCGTCCCCACGGTCGTGGGCGTGCGCTTGCGCGCGCGCGCGCACGTGCGCGCGCGCGCGAGCGTGTGTGTGTGTGTGTGTGTGTGTGTGTGTGTGTGTGTGTGTGTGTGTGTGTGTGTGTGTGTAACTGAATGGTTAACATCGTTTGACTTCAATCTCGCGAGTCCATTCGGTCTTGGGTTCGAAACTGTGGCGTGTGGCCAATCAAGTGCAGACCTGCCAGTGCCTTAATTTTCTCAGTGTATAGAGACATGCAGAAGATCAAATATCCACGTTAAAGAACCCATAATTAATGACAGCAATTCCCGAGGTCGGAATGTGGCTATCTAAATGATGGAGGAAAAAACCGCTGCATATGCAAAAATCTCACCATCGGCGAACCTCGGAGCTCTAGCCGAAGATCGAAAACACAAAACGAAATGTTAAAGCATTCTGGTACATAAAACGACCAGTGACTGTTGTGCCCTCACTTTAGTTGTAGGTGTCTGTCTACAATTGTAATGTTCATAATTTTGTCTGGGGACGGGATAACCTGGTAGTTAGAGCGTTGCCATCGCAATCTGACAACCCAGGATCAACCCCACGTTTCAGCTACCATCCAGATATGCTCCTTCAAGGGGATTTTTCCTCTGGAGTTAACATCAGTAAAGGTAAATGTAAAGCTGACCCATAACCTAGGCGGTCGTAGGGGAGCGAGGCATCAGAGGCCTCAGCTTCTCTGAGGGCCAGCATGTTGAGGGCGGCGCCCATCTCCTCTCCCTCTCTGCTTTACCTTCCCTGACCCTAAAGAGGGCAGGTACACATTTACAGCTGGGTAAACTGGTGGAGGGGGGAGGGGTGGCTGTACTGAAGCCAAGACTCGCTAAGGGTCACCCATCCAACTGGCTTTCATTGTCGGCTTGTACGTCAAGTCCACAGGCCTCCGTGTCCAGTGATGTTAAGGAAATCTTATCAGACATGTGGGCCTCTCCACCGGCTACCCCCTCTCTCTCCCTCACCCTCTCTCTCTTTCTTTCAACCACAAAGGCTTTGGTTCCATCATTATAAAACCAATTCCTACCTGTGTTTATTTATTTCTCTTTTTATTTATTCATTTATTTATTTATTTATTTATTTATTTATTTATTTATTTATTTATTTATTTATTTATTTATTTTATTTATTTATTTATTCGTTTTATACCGAGGATAATGGAATAAACACGTGTTTTTTTACATCCAGTTCCCGTGTGCATGCAGTTTTGTAAATCTAATCTGTTCCCACCGGCAAACAATGGCCTACTCTTATGAAAAGCGGAGCAGGATTTAACATGTGCACAAGATGTTCTGCATGCGTTCGCACACGGGTCCTTGGTGTAGTCTCCTCCGAAGGTCTTTTGGGGGGAGTCGAGTCAGCACTGATGTTAACTCCAGAGGAAAAATCCCCTCGATGGGGAATCGAACCAGGGTTGTTAAATTGCAGCTCAATATTCTGACCACTAGGCTATCCGCTGTTTGTGTGTGTATGGGTTTGTGTGTGTGTGTGTGTGTGTGTGTGTGTGTGTGTGTGTGTGTGTGTGTGTGTGTGTGTGTGTGTGTGTGTGCACGCGTGCTCTGTGAGCATCTGAAGTACTGTCACGTCAAAACCACCCCCTACATTTTGAAACTTAACACTTGCCTCCAAAGAAAGACATTTACCACTGGGAGTCGTCAGCATGTTGGTATATATTGAAGAGAAATTATCACTAACCTTTGCATGGAATGAAACAATCTGGTGTAGACTATCACCTCCAGTTGATCTCGAACTTGTTGGAAGAAGGCACAGAAGACCAAAATGACGATACAAATCAACGCACTCTCAATTTAAAGCATGAATTCGTGCTCACTACATAACCGGAACCGTCTTTTGCGCATGTCAATTCCAAGCGTGGGAAAACTCTGGGCTGAATGGGCAGTAGGCAGCTAGTTCTACACTCGGCCAAAAAGCTTTGACGAACTGGAATTTTTCGAACAGGATACTTGCAAAATTTTGAGTACAATAAACTGCAGGCATTCTTTTCCTACACATTGTTTTTTTGAGATATGCATCCCTTACATTTTTTTCTGTCAACTTTTATATTATGTTTTTTCTGATTTTTTGGTAATACTTTCATTACTTGTCTCTTAGGTGCACACAGGATAGTGGAGAGGAGGGGGGGGGGGTAGAGGGTGAGGGGAAGGTAGAAGGGGAGGGGAGTTCTGCCTGACTCCCTTTTCTAGAAAAATCCAGTTTACATACTCATTTTTTCTTTCATAAATTCGATGATCAAGAGATATTACCAACTGGGCCTCTGCCATTTTATGCTGACCACAGAGCAAGCTTTAAGCAGCTAATCTTGACTATTCCCTATGGATCAGTGGTCTAGATGTAACGTGCCTGCCTAGAAGGCGAAAAATCGGGTTCGTGCCCAAAACTTTTCCCCCTTCCATTAGACCATGAGTGGTGGTCTGGGTGCTAGTCTTTCAGATGAGACGATAAACCGAGGTCCTGTGTATTAAACATTATAATTTAGTGCACGTAAGAGAATCCACAGCAACAAGGGGGTTATCCCTGGCAAAATTCTGTAGAAATAAAGCCACTTTGATATTGAAACAAATACAGTTGCTGACAGGAAAACGAAAAATAAAATATGGGCGGCGCTGCACTTGTGGCAACGCACTCTCCCCGGGAAGAGCAGCCCAAATTGCATCTGCTGTGACATAAGGTGGTATAATATGAAATCAATAAAAGCCCTGAAAGACTATTGACCAGCTTATTTTCCTAAAGACTCATTTTCCATCAAATCTTGGTAACCTAACTCTGATTTTATTTTTATACCACTTAATGTCACAGCAGATTTCTCTGCGTGAAATTCAGGCTGCTCTCCCCAGGGAGAGAGAACGCTTCGCCACAAGTGCATCCGATTTGCTGCGTCCTTTTGGTAAAAAGAAATGTATCAGATTTTATTTTCACATCTTCCCAGCAAAGTTTTTGGGTGTTGAACTTGTCAGTACATATTTGGGGCATACAAGTTTTCGGTAGGATTATTCATCTAACGGCAATATTTCGACTTCATATGTGTCAATTGCTGATGCAAGAAAAGGTACACCAAGAGTAAGCCTGTAGCCTATGCTTTACAATCTATACTCTGAAGCTTTCTCAGTAAATATTTTGGAGCAATAAAGAAAACTTCCTGTCTATATAATGATTTGATCTGATTACTGACGTCCATGAATGTTAAAGGATTTACAGATCTTGCCTTTAATAGCCTACTGCCTACAAATACATTTCAGGAGGATTAAGCTTTTCCTTGCTTTAGTTAGAATGTACTGAGATGGGTATTCCATAATTATCAACTTCGATGTAAGAAATACACCTAAAAATTGTTGTAAAGAAACACACAGACAACCCTCACCCAATAACCACAATGAGACATACAAAGGAAAGAAACATCATTAAAAAAAAAAAAAAAAAAAGCACACACAACATTACCACAACAAAACATTGAAAACAAACAACAATAACAACAAAAAAGTGAATTGCCACCGAGTGGTCTAAGAGAGAGAACTAGCACATAGCCTACCCAATGTACGGTTGTTTCCCTTACACTGTATATCCTGATAAACTGCCGCCTGTTAGCAACAACAACAAACTAAGGATGATAATGGTTGTGAGATCGTTCAAAATTAAAGGTGTTGTTCATGACAATGACGGCGATGACAACGTCTCCGATGACATTCATGGCGTTGATAGCGATGATGATGATGATGATGATGATGATGATGATGATGATGATGATGATGATGATGATGATGATGATGATGATGATGATGATGATGATGATGATGATGACGACGATGACAACGATGACGACGATGAGGAGGACGACGATGAGGAGGACGACGATGACGACGATGACGACGACGACGACGACGACGACGACGACGACGACGACAACGATGATGATGATGATGATGATGATGATGATGATGATGATGATGATGATGATGATTGATGATGATGATGATGATGATGATGATGATGATGATGATGATGACTCATGGTACAGTGAAGGCAAAAAACACCCCTAAAACACACATCCAATAATAATATCCTACAATATCATGCACAAGGGCAATCTGTAGGGTGTCCTCCATACGCCCAAACACTAAATACCGCACACACAAACACCAGCGAACGCGAACACGCGAGAATGCATACCCACCCTCCCATGAATAAGCTAAAGAAGCATGGACCAAAAGATGTTACGCAAACGCCGTTTTCGGGCCCTTGCCGCCCGAACGTTTCCGCAGTTCCAGACTTCTGGGTACCAGGACCGTGTTCTACACTATGCAGAAACACATCACAACCATTTCCGACGCGTGTGGCACTGGATAATTGGCACACCACGGCCCCGAAGATGGCAACCCCGCCTGTACATAGCGAAATTTGGCGCCAAGAAACATGGTACAGTGTAGGCAAAAACCACCCTTAGAACACACATCCAATAATAATATCCTACAATATCATGCACCAGGGCAATCTGTTGGGTGTTCTCCACACGTCCAAGCACAAAAAAATGCACACACACAAACACCAGCGAACGCGCGCACGCGCGCATGCATACCCACCCTCCCATGAATGAGCTAAAGAAGCATGTACCAAAAAGATGTGACGCAAACGCCGTTTTCGGGCCCTTGCCGCCCGCACATTTCCGCAGTTCTAGACCCCGGGGCACCAGGACCGTGTTCTACACTATGCAGACACACTTTACAATCATTTTCAACGCGTGTGGCACGGGAATTGTGGCAACACCACGGCCCCGAAGATGGCAACCCCGACTGTACATAGGCAAGTTTGGCGCCAAAAAACATGGTAGTGTACGTAAAAACACCCCTAGAACACACATCCAATAATAATATCCTACAATATTATGCACCAGGGGAAACTGTAGGTAGTCTTCCACACGCCCAAAAACAAAAATCCGCACACACAAACACTAGCGAACACGCGAACGCGTGCATGCATACCCACCCTCCCATGATAAAGCTAAAGAAGCATGAACCAAAAGATGTGACGCAAACGCCGCTTTGGGCCCTTGCCGCCTGCACGTTTCCGCAGTTCCAGATTTTGGGGCACCAGGACCGTGTTCTACACTATGCAGACACACTTTACAACCATTTTCGACGAGTGTGGCACTGGAATTGTGGCGACACCACGGCCCCGAAGATGGCAACCCCCTCCTGTACATAGACAAGTTTGGCGCCAAGAAACATGGTACAGTGTAAGCAAAAACAACCCCTAGAGCATATCCAATAATAATATCCTACAATATCATGCACCAGGGCAATCTGTAGGGTGTCCTCCACACGCCTAAACACAGAAAAACCGCACACACAAACACCAGCGAACGCGGGCACGCGCGCATGCATACCCTCCCTCCCCTGAATAAACTAAAGGAGTATGGACCAAATAATGTGACGCAAACGCCGTTTTCGGGCCCTTGCCGCCCGCACGTTTCCGCAGTTCTAGACTTCTGGGTACAAGGACCGTGTTCTACACTATGCAGACACACTTTACAACTATTCCCAACGCGTGTGGCACTGGAATTGTGGCGACACCACGGCCCCGAAGATGGCAACCTCGCCTGTACATAGCCAAGTTTAGCGCCATGAAACATGGTACAGTGTAGGCAAAAACCATCCCTAGAACACACATCCAATAATAATATCCTACAATATCATGCACCAGGGCAATTTGTAGGGTGTCCTCCACACGCCCAAACACAAAAAACCGCACACACAAACACCAGCAAACGCGGGCACACGCATGCATACTCATCATGTCATGAATAAGCTAAAGAAGCATGGACCAAAAGATGTGACGCCAACGCCGTTTTCGGACCCTTGCCGCCCGCACGTTTTCGCAGTTCGAGATCCTGAGGCACCAGGACCGTAATCTACACCATGCAGACACACTTTACAACCCTTTTTGACGCGTGTGGCGCTGGAATTGTTGCGACACCACGGCCCCGAAGATGGCAACCCTGCATGTACATAGCCAAGTTTGGCGCCAAAACACATGGTACAGTGTAGGCAAAAACCACCCGTATAATAAACATCCAATAATAATATCCTACAATATTATGCACCAAGGAAATCTGTAGTGTGTCCTCCACACGCCCAAAAACAAAAAACCGCACACACAAACAACAGCGAACGCACGCACGCGCGCACGCATACCCACCCTCCCATGAATAAGCTAAAGAAGCATGGACCAAAAGATGTGACGCAAACGCCGTATTCGGGCCCTTGCCGCCCGCACGTTTCCGCAGTTCCAGATTTTGGGGTACCAGGACCGTGTTCTACACTATGCAGACACACTTTACAACAATTTTTGACGCGTGTGGCACTGGAATTGTGGCGACACCGCGGCCCCGAAGATTGCAACCCTGCCTGTACATAGCTAAGTTTGGCGCCAAGAAACATAGTGCAGTGTAGGCAAAAACCACACATTGAACAAACATCCAATAACAATATCCTACAATATCATGCACCAGTGCAATCTGTAGGGTGTCCTGCACACGCCCAAAAACATTAAACCGCACACACAAACACCAGCGAACGCGCGCACGTGCGCATGCATACCCACCCTCCCATGAATAAGCTAAAGAAGAATTGACCAAAAGATGTGACGCAAACGCCGTATTCGCGCCCTTGCCGCGAGCACGTTTCCGCAGTTCCAGACCCTGGGGCACTAGGACCGTGTTCTACACTATGCAGACACACTTTACAACCATTTCTGACGCGTGTGGCACTGGAATTATGGCGACACCACGGCCCCAAAGATGGCTACCCGCCTGTACAGAGCCAAGTTTAGCGCCAAGAAACATGGTACAGTGTAGGCAAAAACCACCCCTAGAACACATCCAATAATAATATCCTACAATATCACGCACCAGGGCAATCTGTAGGGTGTCTTCCACACGCCCAAAACACAGAAAACTGCACACACAAACACCAGCAAACGCGCGCACGCGCGCATGGATACCCACCTCCCATGAATAAGCTAAAGAAGCATTGACCAAAAGATGTGACGCCAACGCCGTATTCGCGCCCTTGCCGCCCGCACGTTTCCACAGTTCCAGACCCCGAGGCACCAGGACCGTGTTCTACACTATGCAGACACACTTTACAATCATTTTCGACGCGTGTGTTACTGGAATTGTGGCGACACCACGGCCCTGAAGGTGGCAACCCCACCTTTACATTGCCAAGTTTGGCGCCAAGAAACATGGTACAGTGTAGGCAAAAACAACCCCTACAACACACATCCAATAATAATATTCTATAATATCATGCACGAAAGCAATCTCTAGCATGTCCTCCACACGCCCAAACAAAAAAAACCGCACACACAATCACCAGCGAACGCGTGCACGCGCGCATGGATACCCACCCTCCCATGAATAAGCTAAAGAAGCATGGACCAAAAGATGTGACGCAAACGCCGGTTTCGGGCCCTTGCCGCACGTACGTTTCCGCAGTTCAAGACCCTGAGGCACCAGGACCCTATTCTACACTATGCAGACACACTTTACAACCATTTTTAACGCCTGTGACACTGGAATTATGGCGACACCACGGCCCCGAAGATGGCTACCCAGCCTGTACATAGCCAAGTTTGGCGCCAAGAAACATGGTACAGTGTAGGCAAAAACCACCCCTACAAAACACATTCAATAATAATATCCTACAATATCATGCACCAGGGCAATCTGTAGGGTGTCCTCCACTCGCCCAAACGCAAAAAACCGCACACACAAATACCAGCAAACGCGCACACGCGCGCATGCATACCCACCTACCTATGAATAAGCTAAAGAAGCATGGACCAAAAGATATGACGCAACCGCCATTTTCGGGCCCTTGCCGCCCGCACGTTTCCGCAGTTCCAGATTTTGGGGCACCAGGACCGTGTTCTACACTATGCAGACACACTTTACAATCATTTTCGACGCGTGTGGCACTGGAATTGTGGCGACACCACGGCCCCGAAGATGGCGACCTCGACTGGACATAGCCAACTTTGGCGCCAAGAAACATGGTACAGTATAGGCAAAAATAATAATGATAATAATAATAATAATAATAATAATAATAATAATAATAATAATAATAATAATAATAATATAATAATAATAATGATAACTGGAACTTATATAGCGCTATATCTTGCAAAAACAAATCAAAGCGCTTGCATTCAACCAATTCTTGCCCATGCAGCCAACAAGAGTTAAAAACTTTTAACGAAGTCAATGCACACGCGCGCGCGCACACACACACACACACACACACACACACACACACACACACACACACACACACACACACACACACACACACACACACCCCACACACACACACACACACACAGAGTATAAAACACACATAGAGTATAAACACTTTGGCAGGGCGGTGGATATTTCGGCTGTAGAGAGCAGGGGCAGATGATGAAATAGGATAGGAAAGTCTTAGCTTTGAAATAAGTGTGTCTTGAGGCTGGATTTAAATGTGTCATAGGTAGGCTTTTTACGAAGGGTGAGAGGGAGGTTGTTCCAGATCACTGGACCAGAAACAGAGAAAGAGCGACCCGTACACCCCTACAAACCACCCTACAACACACATCCAATAATAATATCCTACAATATCATGCACCAGGGCAATCTGTAGGGTGTCCTCCACACGCCCAAACGCAAAAAACCGTAAACACAAACAGCAGCGAACGCACGCACGCGCGCATGCATACCAACCCTCCGATGAATAAGCTACAGAACCATTGACCAAAAGATGTGACGTCAACGCCGATTCGGGCCCTTGCCGCCTGCACGTTTCCGCAGTTCTTGACCCCGGGGTACCAGGACCGTGTTCTACACTATGCAGACACACTTTACAACCATTTGTGACGCGTGTGGCACTGGAATTGTGGCGACACCACGGCCCCGAAGATGGCAACCCCGCCTCTACATAGCCAAGTTTGGCGTCAAGAAACATGGTACAGTGTAGGCAATTACCACCCCTACAACACACATCCAATAATAATATCCTACAATATCACGCACCAGGGCAATCTGTCGGATGTCGATCACACGCCCAAACACAAAAAAACGCACACACAAACACCAGCGATCGCACGCACACGCGCATGCATACCGACCTTCCCATGAATAAGCTAAAGAAGCATGGACCAAAAGATGTGATGCAAACGCCGTTTTCGGGCCCTTGCCGCCCGTACGTTTCCGCAGTTCCAAACTCCGAGGCATAGGATTGTGTTCTACACATTGCAAACACACTTTTCAAAATTTTCCGACGCGTGTGGCATTGGAAAAGTGGCGACACCACGGCCCCGAAGATGGCAACCCCGCCTGTACATAGCCAAGTTTGGCGCATAGAAACATGGTACAGTGTAGGCAAAAACAACCCCTAAAACACACATCCAATAATAATATCCTACAACATCATGCACCACGGCAATCTGAAGGGTGTCCTCCACACGCCCAAACAAAAAAAACCGCACACACAACACCAGCGAACGCGCGCACGCCCGAACGCGCGCATGCATACCAAACCTCCCATGAAAAAGCTAAAGAACAATTGCCCAAAAGATGTGACGCCAACGCCGCTTCGGGCCCTTGCCGCCCGCACATTTCTGCAGTTCCAAACCCCAGGGCACGAGGACCGTGTTTTACACTATGCAGACACACTTTACAACCAAGTCCGACGCGTGTGGAACTGGAATTGTGGCGACACCATGGCCCCGAAGATGGCAACCCCGCCTGTACATAGCCAAGTTTGGCGACAAGAAACATGGCACAGTGTAGGCAAAAACAACCCCTAGAACACACATCCAATAACAATATCCTACAATATCATGCACCAGGGCAATCTGTCGGATGTCGATCACACGCCCAAACACAAAAAACCGCACACACAAACACCAGCAAACGCACGCACGCGCGCATGCATACCCACCCTCCCATGAATAAGCTAAAGAAGCATGGACCAAAAGATGTGACGAAAACGCCGTTTTCGGGCCCTTGCCGCCCGCACGTTTCCGCATTTTCAGACCCCGGGGCACCAGGACCGTGTTCTACAGTATACAGACACACTTTACAACCATTTCCGACGCGTGTGGTACTGGAATTGTGGCGACACTACGGCCCCGAAGATGGCAACCCGTCCTGTACATAGCCAAGTTTAGCGCCAAGAAACATGGTCTAGTATAGGCAAAATCCACCAGTTGAACACACATCCAATTATAATATCCTACAGTATCATGCACAAGGGCGATCTGTAGGGTGTCCTCCACACGCCAAAACGCAAAAATCGAAAACACAAACACCAGCGAACGCGCGCACGCGCACATGCATACCCACCCTCCCATGAATAAGCTAAAGTAGCATGGACGAAAACATGTGACGCAAATGCTGTTTTCGGGCCCTTGCCCCCCGCTCGTGTCCGCAGTTCCAGACCCCGAGGCTCCAGGACCGTGTTCTACACTATGCAGATACACTTTACAACCATTTCCGACGCGTGTGGTACTGGAATTGTGGCGACACCACGGCCTTAAAGATGGCAACCCCGCCTGTACATAGCCATGTTTTGCGCCAAGAGACATGGTACAGTGTAGGCAAAAACAAACCCAACAACACACATCAAATAAAATCCTACAATATTATGCACCAGGGCAATCTGTAGCGTGTCTTCCACACGCACAAACACAAAAAACCGCACACACAAACACCAGCGAACGCGCGCGCGCGCATGCATACCCACCCTCCGATGAAAAAGCTAAAGAACAATTGCCCAAAAGATTTGACGCCAACGTCGTTTTTGACCGTTCCCGCCCGCACATTTTCGCAGTTCCATACCCCAGGGCACCAGGACCGTGTTCTACACTATGCAGACACACTTTACAACCATTTCTGACGCGTGTGGCACTGGAATTGTGGCAACACCACGGCCCCAAAGATGGCAAATCCGCCTGTACATAGCCAAGATTTTCGCCAAGAAACATGGTACAGTGTATGCAAAAACAACCCCTACAACACACATCCAATAATAATATCCTACAATATCATGCAAAAGGGCAATCTGTACGGTGTCCTCCACAAGCCGAAACGCAAAAAACCGCACACACAAACACCAGCGAACGCGCGCACGCGCGCAACCATACCCACCCTCACATGAATAAGCTAAAGAAGAATAGCCCAAAAGATGTGACGCTAACGCCTTTTCGGGCCCTTGCCGCCCGCACATTTCAGCAGTTCCACACCCCGAGGCACCAGGACCGTGTTCTACACTATGCAGACACACTTTACAACCATTTCCAACGCGTGTGGCACTGGAATTGTGGCGACACCACGGCCCCGAAGATGGCAACCCCTCCTGTTCATAGCCAAGTTTAGCGCCAAGAAACATGGCACACGCCCAAACACAAAAAAACCGCCCACACAAACACCAGCGAACGCGCGCATGCGAGTATGGATACCAACCCTCCCAGAAATAAGCTAAAGAAGCATTGAAAAAAAAGATGTGACGCAAACGCTGTTTTGGGGCGCTTGTCGCCCGCATGTTTCCGCAGTTCAAGACCCAAAGGTACCAAGACCATGTTCTAAACTATGCACACACATTTTACAACAATTTCCAACGCGTGTGGCACTGGAATTGTGGCTACACCACGGCCACGAAGTTGGCAACGATGTCTGTACATAGCCAGGTTTGGCGCCAAGAAACATGGTACAGTGTAGGCAAAAACCACCCCTAGAACACACAACCAATAATAATATCCTACAATATCATGCACCAGGGCAATCTGTAGGGTGTCCTCAATACGCCCAAACACAGCAAACCGCACACACAAACACCAGCGAACGGGCGCACGCGCAGATGCATACCCATCCTCCCATGAATAAGCTAAAGAAGCATTGACAAAAAGATGTGACGCAAACACTGTTTTTAGGCTCTTGCCACCCGCAAGTTTCCGCAGTTCCAGACCCCGGGGCAACAGAACCGTGTTCTACACTATGCAGACACACTTTACAATCATTTTCGACGCGTGTGGCACTGGATATGTGGCGACACCACGGCCTCAAAGTAGGCAACCCCATCTGTACATAGCCAAGTTTGGCGACAAGAAAGATGGTACAGTGTAGGCAAAAACCACCCCTACAACACACATCCAATAATAATATCCTACAATATCATTCAACAGGGCAGTCTCTAGGATGTCCTCCACACGTCCAAACACAAAAAACCGCCCACACAAACACCAGCAAACGCGTGCATGCGAGTATGTATAACCACTTCCCCAGGAATATGCTAAAGAAGCATGGACCAAAAGATGTGACGCAAACGCCGTTTTCGGGCCCTTGCCGCCCGCACGTTTCCGCAGTTCCAGAGCCCTGCGTACCAGGAGCGTGTTCTACACTATGCAGACACACTTCACAACCATTTCCGACGCGTGTGGCACTGGAATTGTGGCGACTTTACGGCCCCGAAGATGGCAAACCCGCCTGTACATAGCCAAGTTTGGCGCATAGAAACATGGTACAGTGTATGCAAAAACCACCCTTACAACACACATCCAATAATAATATCCTACAATATCATGCACCACGGCAAACTGTGGGGTGTCCTCCAAACGCCCAAACACAAAACACTGCACACACAAACACCAGCGAAAGCGCGCACGCGCACATGCATACCCACCCTCCTATGAATAAGCTAAAGAAGCATGGACCAAAAGATGTGACGCCAACGCCGTATTCGCGCCCTTGCCGCCCGCACGTTTCCGCAGTTCCAGACCCCGGGGCACCAGGACCCTATTCTACACTATGCAGACAAACTGGACAACCATTTCCGACGCGTGTGGCACTGGAATTGTGGTTACACCACGGCCCCGAAGATGGCAACCCCGCCTGAACATAGACAAGTTTGGCGCCAAGAAACATGGTACAGTGTAGGCAAAAACATCCCCTAGAACACATCCAATAATAATATCCTACAATATCATGCACCAGGGGTATCTGTAGCGTGTCCTTCACACGCCCAAACACAAAAAAACGCACACACAAACACCAGCGAACGCGTGCACGCGCGTAGAGATACCCACCCTCCCATGAATAAGGTAAAGAACCATGGACAAAAAGATGTGACGCAAACGCTGTTTTCGGGCCGTTGCCGCCTGACATTTCCGCAGTTCGAGACGCTGGGGCACCAGGACCGTGTTCTACACTATGCAGACACACTTTACAACCATTTCCGACGCGTGTGGCACTGCAATTGTGGCGACACAACGGCCCCGAAGATGGCTACCCCGAATGTACATAGCCATGTTTAGAGCCAAAAAACATGGTACAGTGTAGGCAAAAACCATCCCTAGATCATATATCCAATAATAATAATATCCTACAATATCATACACCAGGGCAATCTGTAGGGTGTCCTCCACATGCCCAAAAACAAATAACCTTACACACAAATACAAGCGAACGCGCGCACGCACGCATGGATACCCAACCTCCCATGAATAAGCTAAAGAAGCATAGACCAAAAGATCTCACGCCAACGCCGTTTTCGGGCCCTTGCCGTCCGCACGTTTCCGCAGTTCCAGACCCCGGGGCACCACGACCGTGTTCTACACTATGCAGACACAATTTACAATTATTTTTGACGTGATTGGCACTGCAATTATGGCAACACCAACGCCCTGAAGATGGCAACCCCTCCTGTACATAGCCAAGCTCAGCGCCAAGAAACATGGTACAGTATAGGCAAAAACCACCCCTAGAACACACATCCAATAACAATATCCTACAATATCATGCACCAGGGCAATCTGTAGGGTGTCCTCCACACGCCAAAACACAAAAATCGCACACACAAACACCAGCGAACGCGCGCACGCGCGCATGCATAACCACCCTCCCATAAAAAAGCTAAAGAGGCATGGACCAAAAGATGTGATGCCAACACCGATTTCGGGCCCTTGCCGCCCGCACGTTTCCGCAGTTCCAGACCCCGAGTCACCAGGACCGTGTCATACACTATGCAGACACACTTTACAACCATTTCCGACGCGTGTGGCACTGGAATTGTGGCGACACCACGGCGCCGAAGATTGCAACCTCGCCTGTTCATAGCCAAGTTTGGCGTAAAAAATTATGGTACAGTGTAGGCAAAAACCACCCCTACAACACACATCCAATAATACTATCCTACAATATCATGCACCAGGGCAATCTCTAGGGTGTCCTCCATAAGTCCAAGCACAAAAAACCGTACACACAAACACCAGCGAACGCGCGCACGCGCGCATGCATACCAACCCTCCCATGAATAAGCTAAAGAAGCATGGACCAAAAGATGTGACGCAAATGCCGTTTTCGGGCCCTTGCCGCAGGCACGTTTCCGCAGTTCCAGACTTCGGGGTAGCATGACCGTGTTCTACACTATGCATACACACTTTACAACCATTTTCGCCGAGTGTGGCACGGGAATTGTGGCGACACCACGGCCCCGAAGATGGCAACCACGCCTGTACATTGCCAAGTTTGGCGCCAAGAAACATGGTACAGTGTTGGCAAAATCCACCCCTACAACACACATCCAATAATAATATCCTACAATATCATGCACCAGGGCAATCTATAGGGTGTCCTCCACACACGCCCAAACACAAAAAACGGCACACACAAACACAAGACAACGCGCGCACGGACGCATGCATACCCACCCTCCTATGAATAAGCTTAGGGAGCATTGACCAAAAGATGTGACGCAAACGCCGTTTTCGGGCCCCTGCCGCGAGCACGTTTCCCCAGTTCCAGACCCCAGGGCACCAGGACCGTGTTCTTCTATGCAGACACACTTTACAACTATTCCCGACGCGTGAGGCACTGGAACTGTGGTTACACCACGGCCCCGAAGATTGCAACCCCGCCTGTACATAGCCATGTTTGGCGCCAAGAAACATGGTACAGTGTAGGCAAAAACCACCCCTACAACGCACATCCAATAATAATATCCTACAATATCATGCACCAGGGCAATCTGTAGGGTGTCCTCCACACGCCCCAAAACAAACCGGGCTGAAAACGGCTCTTTGGCTGGCATCTGTGCTCAAAACAGCACCTTTTTCGGGCTTTGGGTGGGTATGCTCTCGCGCACGCGCGCGCGCTAATATTTGTCAGTGTATTTGTTGATGTGTGCGCGTGTGGCGGACACCCTCCACTTTGCTGTGCTGCATCATATTGCTTTATATTGTCATTATTCTTGTGCCCAATGTTTGCTTTTTTGTCGCGTACACTTACCAGCTTTCCTTCCCACAAACTACCTGTCTTAGCTCTTCGGGGCCCTCAAGTCGCCACAAATCCGGCGCCACACCTATCCAAGATGGTCGGAGAGAGTGTATGCATGTAGTACGATACTGTCTCGGTGCCGTTGTGTCTTCTACGGGGCAAAAGTCGGGGTCCAACGGGGCTGAAACAGGTCTTTGGCTGGCGTCTGTGCTCAAAACGGCACCTTTTTTGGGCTGGGGGTGGGTATGCTTTTACGCAAGCGCGCGTGCGCGCGCGCTGTTGTTTGTCAGTGTGCGCGCGTGTGGCGGACACCCTCCACTTTGCTGTGCTGCATCATATTGCTGTATATTGTCATTATTTTGTGCATAAAGCTTGTTTTTTTGTCGCGTACACTTACCCGCTTTCCTCCCCACAAACTACCCGTCTTAGCTCTTTCGGGCCGTCCTGTCTCCATAAATCTGGTGCCACACATATGCTAGATGGTGGGAGAGCTTGTATGCATACAGTACGATACTGTCCTGGTGCCGTGGGGTCTTTTACCGGGCAAAAGTCGGGATCCGACAGGGCTGAGAACGGGTCTTTGGCTGGCATCTGTGCTCAAAACAGCACCTTTTTCGGGCTGAGTGTGGGTATAGTTTCGCGCACGCACGCGCTCAAGAGCTCTGATATTTGTCAGTGTGTTTGTTGGTGTGCACGCGTGTGGCGGACACCCTCCACTTTGCTGTGCTGCATCATATTGCTGTATATTGTCATTATTCTTGTGCCCAATGCTTGTTTTTTTGTCGCGTACACTTACCAGCTTTCCTTCCCACAAACTACCTTTCTAAGCTCTTCAGGGCCCTCTTGTCGCCACAAATCCGGCGCCACACCTTTCCAAAATGGTGGGAGAGAGTGTATGCATACAGTACGATACTGTCTTTGTGTCGCAGCGTCTTTTACCGGGCAAAAGTCGGGGTCGGACGGGGCTGAAAACTTCTCTTTGGCTGCCGTCTGTGCTCAAAACGGCATCTTTTTCGGGCTAGGGGTGGGTATGCTTTCGCGCACACGGACGCGCGCTGGTGTTTGTCAGTGTGTTTGTTGGTGTGCGCGCGTGTGGCGGACACCCTCCACTTTGCTGTGCTGCATCATATTTCTGTATATTGTCATTATTCTTGTGCCCAATGCTTGTTTTTTTGTCGCGTACACTTACACGCTTTCCTTTCGACAAAACACCTGTCTTAGCTCTTCGGGGCCCACCTGTCGCCACAAATCCGGCGCCACACCTATCCAAGATGGTGGGAGAGAGTGTATGCTTACTGTACGATACTGTCTTTGTGCTATGGGGTCTTTTACCGTGCAAAAGTCGGGGTCCGACGGGGCTGAAAACGGCTCTTTCGCTGGCATCTATGCTCAAAACGGCACCTTTTTCAGGCTTGGGGTGGGTATGCTTTTGCGCACGCGCGCGCGCGCTGGTGTTTGTCAGTGTGTTTGTTGGTGTGCGCGCGTGTGGCGGACACCCTCCACTTTGCTGTGCTGCATCATGTTGCTGTATATTGTCATTATTCTAATGCCCAATGCTTGTTTTTTTGTTGTGTACATTGACCAGCTTTCCATCCCACAAACTACCTGTTTTAGCTCTTCGGGGCCCTCCTGTCGCCACATATCCGGCGCCACATCTATCCAAGATCGCGGGAGAGAGTGTATGCATACAGTAGGATACTGTCTTGGTGCCGTGGGGTCTATTACCGGGCAAAAGTTGGTTTCAGACGGGGCTGAAAACGGATTTCTGGCTGGTATCTCTGCTCAAAACGGAACCTTTTTCGGGCTGGGGGTGGGTATGCTTTTGCTCATGCGTATGCGCGCTGGTGTTTGTCAGTGTGTTTGATGGTGTGCGCACGTGTGGCAGACACCCTCCACTTTGCTGTGCTGCATCATATTGCTGTATATTGTCATTATTCTTGTGCCCAATGCTTGTTTTTTTGTCGCGTACACTTACCAGCTTCCCTTCTCACAAACTACCTTTCTTAGCTCTTCGGGGCCCTCCTGTCGCCACAAATCCGGCGCCACACCTATCCAAGATGGTGGGAGAGAGTGTATGCATACAGTACGATACCGTCTTGGTGCCGTGGGGTCTTTTACAGGGAAAAAGTCGGGGTCGGACGGGGCTGAAAACGGCTCTTTGGCTGGCATCTGTGCTCAAAACGGGATCTTTTTCGGGCTGGGGTGGGGTATGCTTTCGCGCACACGGGCGCGCTCTGGTGTTTGTCAGTGTGTTTGTTGATATGCGCGCGTGTGGCGGACACCCTCCACTTTGCTGTGCTGCATCATATTGCTGTATTTTGTCATTGTTTTGTGCCCAATGCTTGTTTTTTTGTCGCGTACACTTACCCGCTTTCCTCCCCACAAACTACCTGTCTTAGCTCTTCGGGGCCCACCTGTCGCCGCAAATCC
Source organism: Stramonita haemastoma (assembly GCA_030674155.1). Lineage (NCBI taxonomy): Eukaryota > Metazoa > Mollusca > Gastropoda > Neogastropoda > Muricidae > Stramonita > Stramonita haemastoma. The sequence continues at coordinate 41,827,517 of CM060339.1, read as the reverse complement.
GGAGCCACACCTATCCAAGATGGTGAGAGAGAGTGTATGCTTACTGTACGATACTGTCTTTGTGATATGGGGTCTTTTACCGTGCAAAAGTCGGGGTCCGACGGGGCTGAAAACGGCTCTTTGGCTGGTATCTCTGCTCAAAACGGCACCTTTTTCGGGCTGGGGGTGGATATTCTTTCGCGCACACGCGTGCGCGCGCGTGCTGGTGTTTGTCAGTGTGTTTGTTGGTGTGCGCGCGTGTGGCGGACACCCTCCACTTTGCTGTGCCGCATCATGTTGCTGTATATTGTCATTATTCTTGTGCCCAATGCTTGTTTTTTTGGCGCGTACACTGACCAGGTTTCCTTCCCACAAACTACCTTTCTTAGCTCTTCGGGGCCCTCCTGTCGCCACAAATCCGGCGCCACACCTATCCAAGAAGGTGCGAGAGAGTGTATGCATACAGTACGATATTGTCTTGGTGTCGTGGAGTCTATTAAAGTGCAAAAGTCGGGGTCGGACTGGGCTAAAAAGGGCTCTTTGGCTGGCATCTTGGCTCAAAACAGCACCTTTTTCGGGCTGGGGGTGGATATGCTTTCGCGCACGCTCGCGCGCGCCGGTGTTTGTCAGTGTTTTTGTTGGTGTTCGCGCGTGTGACGGACGCCCTCCATTTTGCTGTGCTGTATCATATTGCTGTATATTGTCATTATTCTTGTGCCCAATGCTTGTTTTTTTGTCGCGTAAACTTACCAGCTTTCCTTCCCACAAACTACCTGTCTTAGCTTTTCGGTGCCCTCCTGTCGTCACAAATCCGGCGCCACACCTATCCAGAATGGTGGGAGAGAGTGTATGCTAACAGTACGATACTGTCTTGTTTCCGTGGCGTCTTTTATCGGGCAAAAGTCGGCGTCCGACGGGGCTGAAAACGGGTCCTTGGCTGGCATCTGTCCTCAAAACCGTACCTTTTTCGCGCTGGTGGTGGGTATGCTTTTGCGCACGCGTGCGCGCGCTGGTGTTTGTCAGTGTGTTTGTTGGTTTGCGTGCGTGTGGCAGACACCCTCCACTTTGCTGTGCTGCATCATATTGCTGTATATTGTCATTATTTTTGTGCCCAGTGCGTGTTTTTTTGTCGCGTACATTGACCAGCTTTCCTTCCCACAAACTACCTGTTTTATCTCTTCGGGGCCCGCCTGTCGCCACAAATCTTACGCCACACCTATCCAAGATGGTGGGAGAGAGTGTATGCATACAGTACGATACTGTCTTGGTGCCGTGGGGTCTTTTGCCGGGCAAAAGTTGGGGTCGGATGGGGCTGAAAACGGCTTTTTGGATGGCATCTATGCTCAAAACGGGACCTTTTTCGGGCTTGGTGGGGGAATGCTTTCGCGCACGCTCGCACGCGCTGGTGTTTGTCAGTGTGTTTGATGGTGTGTGCACGTGTGGCAGACACCCTCCACTTTGCTGTGCTGCATCATATTGCTGTATATTGTCATTATTCTTGTGCCCAATGCTTGTTTTTTTTCGCGTACACTTACCAGCTTTCCTTTCTGAAAAGTACCTATTTTTGCTCTTCGGGGCCTTCCTGTCGCCACGAATCCGGCGCCACGCCTATCCAAGATCGTGGGAGATAGTATATGTATACAGTAGGATTCTGTTTTGGTGCCGTGGGGTCTTTTACCGGGCAAAAGTCGGGGTTCGACGGCGCTGAAAACGGCTCTTTGGCTGGAATCTGTGCTCAAAAGCACCGTTTTCGGGCTGGGGGTGGGTATGCTTTCGCGCTCTCGCGTGCGCGCTGGTGTTTGTCAGGTTTTTTTTTAGTGTGCGTGCGTGTGGCGGACACCCTCCACTTTCCTGTGCTGCATCATATTGCTGTATATTGTCATTATTCTTGTGCCCAGTGCTTGCTTTTTTTTCGCGTACACTTACCAGCTTTCCTTCCCACAATTTACCTTTCTTACCTCTTCGGGGCCCTCCTGTCGCCACAAATCCGGCGCCACACCTATCCAAGATGGTGGGAGAGAGTGCATGCATACAGTACGGTACTGTCTTGGTGCCGTGGGGTCTTTTACCGTGCAAAAGTTGGGGTCCGCCGGTGCTGAAAACGGCTCTTTGGATGGCATCTGTGCTCAAAACGGCACCTTTTTCGGGCTGGATGTGGGTATACATGTGCGCACGCGCGCGCGTGCTGGTGTTTGTCAGTGTGTTTGTTGGAGTGCGTGCGTGTGGTGGACACCCTCCACTTTGCTGTGCTGCATCATATTTCTGTATATTGTCATTATTATTGTGCCCAATGCTTGTTTTTTTGTCACGTACATTAACAGCTTTGCTCGACACAAACTAGCTTTCTAAGCTCTTCGGGGCTCTCCTGTCGCCACAAATCCGACGCCACACCTATCCAAGATGGTGGGAGTGAGTGTATGTATACAGTACGATATTGTCTTGGTGCCGTGGGGTCTTTTACCGTGCAAAAGTCGTGGCTGGACGGGACTGAAAACGGCTCTTTGGCTGGCATCTATGCTCAAAATGGCACCTTTTTCGGGAGGGTACCGGGTATACATGTGCGCACGCGCGCACGTGCTGGTGTTTTTCAGTGTGTTTGTTTGTGTGCGCGCATGTGTCGGCGACCTTCCAGTTTGCCCTGGTGCATCATATTGCTGTATATTGTCAATATTCCTTTGCCCAATGCTTTTTTTTGTTGCGTACACTTACCATTTTTCCTTGACACAAACTAGTTTACTCAGCTCTTTGGGGCTCTCCTGTCGACACAAATCCGACGCCACACCTATCCAAGATGGTGAGTGAGAGTGTCTACATACAGTACGATATTGTCTTGGTGCTAAGGGGTCTTTTTCCGTGCAAAAGTCTGGTCGGATAGCCTAGTGGTCAGAACATTGCGCTGGCAGTTTGACGACCCGGGTTCGAATCCGGTCGAGGAAATTTTCTTCCTGGAGTTAACATCAGTGCTGACTCCACTCTCCCCAAAAGTCCTTCGGATGAGACTTTAAACCGAGGCCCCGTGTGCGAACGCACGCAGAACATCTTGCGCACACGTTAAATCCTGTTCCGCTTTTCGTAAGAGTAGGCCATCGTGTGCCGGTGGGAACAGATGACAATATTTACAAAAACTGCATACACACGGGGACCGGATGAAAAAAAGCACATGTTGCTTATTCTGTTATCCTCGATGTAAAAGAATAAATAAATAAATAAATAAATAAATAAATAAATAAATAAATAAATAAGGGTTGGAGAGAGTGTATGCATACAGTACGATATTGTCTTGGTGACGTGGGGTCTTTAACCGTGCAAAAGTCAGGGCTAGACGGGGATGAAAACGGCTTTTCGGCTGGCATCTGTGCTCAAAACGGCACCTTTTTCTGGCGAGGGGTGGGTATGCATGTGCGCACGCGCGTGCGCGCTGGTGTTTATCAGTGTTTTGGTTTGTGTGCACGCATGTGGCAGCGACCCTCCAGTTTGCCCTTGTGCATTATTATATTGCTGTAAATTGTCAATATTGCTTTGCCCAATGCTTGTTTTTTGTCGTGTACAATTACCAGATTTCCTTGACAAAAACTAGCTTTCTTAGCTCTTCGGGGCTCTCCTGTCGCCAGAAATCCGACGCCACACCTATCCAAGATGGTGAGTGAGAGTGTCTACATACAGTACGATATTGTCTTGGTGCTAAGGGGTCTTTTTCCGTGGAAAAGTCGGGGCTGGACGGGGATGAAAACGGCTCTTTGGCTGGCATCTGTGCTCAAAACGGCACCTTTTTTCGGGCGGGGGGTGGGTATCCATGTGCGCACGCGCACGCGCGCTGGTGTTTATCAGTGTGTTTGTTTGTGTGTGTGCATCTGGTGGCGACCCTCCAGTTTGCCCTGGTGCATCATATTGCTGTATAGTGTCAATATTCTTGTGCCCAATGCTTGTTTTTTTGTCGCGTACACTTACCAGCTTTCCTTGACACAAACTAGATTTCTTAGCTCTCCGGGGCTCTAATATTATGTGTGATATTGTGTTGTTGCATACACTGTACAAGCTTTTGTCCAGGCAAGACTTGCTATATTCAAGCCAGATTGTCCTTTTTTTGGCTTTGCTGTCGCCACAAGAACAGCGCCACCCGTATCAAAAATGCTAGTAAAGTGTGTATGCATTTTTCTTGAGTGTGTATATGCGCGCACACGCTCATCTTTTTATGTTTGGTTTTGTGTGTATTAGCGTGTGGTCGTCTTTCTGATAAACATACCATTTTTCCTAAAGTTCTT
>CM060339.1:41784960-41823176 GCA_030674155.1 Stramonita haemastoma | reverse complement strand
AACCAGGGAAAAATTTTTCCCAAAAAAAACCCAAAAACCCAAACCCCACCCAAAAAGGAAGTCTGTGTGGTGGGGAAGACCCCACCCCCCACCCCCACGCCATCCCTGGAAGCACCAAAAGTTTGGGGGCATAGGGCCAGTGGACTTTTCCTCCCCCACATGACTTAACTTGACTTATGTAAGACCGATGGGGGGGGAAATAACGGAGAAAAGGGCAATGCTTGAACACAACCCTGAAGGGTTCGACCCTCTGAAGGGCAGTTACTCGGTAAAGTTCCCCTAAAGGGGGAAAAAAGTCCTAAAAAAGTCCTTAAATGGAAAACCCGGGGGAAAAAAAAAAAAACCCCTTTTTAAAGGAGCACCCTGCTTGAAAAGAAAAACCCCTGGGGGGCAGAAAAAAAGGAAACAGGAAACCCCCTGAAGGGAAAAAAAAAAAAAAAAAAAAAAGGGGGGAAAAAAAACAGGCGAAAAAAACGGGGGGGCCCCCCCCTGAAGGGCAAAAAACATCCCAAAGTCCCTTTTTCGGGGCCCAAAAAACCCAAAGAAAAAAGGGGCCCCTAACAAGGGGAGCAAATGAAAAGCAGGCCCCTGAAAGGGCACACTCCTGAAGGGACCCACCCCCTTTAAAAGGGACACCCTGAAAGACCACCCCCTGAAGGGCAACCCCTAAAAGACCACCCCCGAAGGGCAAAATCCGAAAGACCACCCCCTGAAGGGAAACCCTCCTGAAAGAAAAACCCCCTAAGGGCAACTCCTAAAGCCCAAAGCCCCGAAGGGCCCACACCCCTGGAAGACCACCCCCTAAAGGGCCCCACCCCTGAAAGCCCAGCCCCTGAAGGGCCCCAAATCCAGCAGCCCTGCATGGTTGAGGAATTTTGGACAGATCCCACTAGGTGAAAACTTTCAGGGTAAAATGAGGTGAGAGAGTGAGGGGTGGGTCCTTTTGTGGGGCTTGATATTGGATTGGGTAGAGCAATGTAAACAGTAAAAATGCAAAAAGCCCCCTGCATGAAACCGTCCCTTGCAACTTACGGGTATATTTTTTGCATGGTTACATCTGTCAAGCGGGGGGGTGTGCATCATGTTCCAAATGTACCTCGGTTTTTCCCAATTCCCCCAGCTCGAAAATATTCGTCCGGGTTTTTAGAAAAGGTCAATGATCGCGGATTTCAGAATTCTCGGGAGTTTGAACCTTATCTGTGATCACACAGTTGGAGATAGGCGTCGACATTGAGTTCGGTGTCCTGAGCTGGCACAGCTAGCAAAACCCTTGCAGACAGTGCTCAAGGGGGAAAGGGACACATCCAGCCCTCAGACTTTGTTCAAGCTTTAAATGCTCGACTACGGGTCTTTCCATCTCCCCCTGTTTTCCTAAAAGTTTTTAGCATAGATGTCAAAAGTCATGTGGGTCATCTTAGTTCTCTGGCCCTGTCTCTGACGTCGTAACTGTTACACTAACGCAACGAGACCTCACAGAGGTAAGTGCACATGCAATGTTGTCTTCTTTCTTGCTTTTGGTTGGTACCACTGTTGATGTTATGTTCCATTACTTACCCAGATAGACAACACTTTCAAACCTTTATAGTGAATTTTTGATATTTTGCATCCCTGTATACATAAAATGAAAATAAAGCACCAGCAAGTGTGAATACAAGTTATGAAGTGATAGAATGTCTCACTGATTTGTTAAGTACTGTCAAGATTAAAGTTGGGTAACAATGAGTTCTGAATTGTTAAAATTAGAAATGCATCACCTTAGCTATTTTTGTTTCTTTACCTGTAGACACTTAAATGAACAAAAATGAACACCTGCAGTTTATTGTACTGAATACATATCTTTGTATGAAGCTAGGCAAGACATCAATTGAAGCAGGGAAGTTATATGTAGAAAATTAGATTAATTAAGGTTGCATTACTATTATCACGATTCATCTTCTTCTTCGTCTCTTGTTCTTCTTATTCATAGTAAGAGAAATAATAGTAGCAGTTGCAGATGCAGTAGTAGATTGCCTGGCCCAAACAAATGGTCAGCAGTTGATGTGAGGAAAGTGCTTAGATATACTGGCCAACGCGCCCGTAACAATTGTGCGATTTCTAAAAGGTACAGAATATATAACATTATATACATCTTCTCTCTCTGTCTCTCTGTCTCTCTGTCTCTCTCTCTCTCTCTCTCTCTCTCTCTCTCTCTCTCTCTCTCTCTCTCTCTCTCTCTCTCTCTCTCTCTCTCTCTCTCTCTCTCTCTCTCTCTCTCTCCTCTCTCTCTCTCTCCCTCCCTCCTCCCTTCGGATTAGACTTTAAACCGAGGCCCCGTGTGCGAGCTCACGCAGAATCTTGTGCACACGTTAAATCCTGTTCCGTTTTTCGTAAGAGTAGGCCATCGTGTGCCGGTGGGAACATATGACATTTATAAAACTGCATACACCCGGGGACTGGATGTAAAAAAAACAGATAAGTGCTTATTCCATCATCCTTGATATAAAAATCAATCTCTCTACTCTCTCTCTCTCTCTCTCTCTCTCTCTCTCTTCTCTCTCTCTCTCTCTCTCTCTCTCTCTCTCTCTCTCTCTCTCTCTTCTCTCTCTCTCTCTCTCTCTCTCTCTCTCTCTCTCTCTCTTATATATTATATAGTGTGTGTGTGTGTGTGTGTGTGTGTGTGTGTGTGTGTGTGTGTGTGTATGTGTATGTGTATGTGTGTGTGTGTGTGTGTGTGTGTGTGTGTGTGTGTGTGTGCGTGCGTGTATGCGAGCAGGCATTCAGTTTTGAAATGTCTCAATATTTTTGTGCAGAAATCCCTCTGTCATCAAGACTGTTCCCGTCCTAGGTACTCCAATGCCTGAGGATGCGGCACAAGCAAGTGGACGCATTCAAAACGGTAATACCAGGGTGTTATTTGTTGTTGCTGTTGCTGTTGTTGTTGGGCGTTTCTGTTGCATCGTATTCTGTCGTGAATATTATCGTAATATATTGTGCTGTACTGTCTACTAATATTGTGCTGTATTGTGTCGTATCGTATTGCATTTGTATAACTCTGTCATACAGTGTGTTGTGGTGCTGATAAAATACATGACTTTTCCCCCAATGACCTTTTTCCAGACAAACTTTGTTCAAATCTTGAAATCACTTCGTTGTTCTTGCAACAGTGTTGCTGTCTGTCTGTCTGTCTGTCTGTCTGTCTGTCTGTCTGTCTGTCCGTCTCTGTCTGTCTGTCTGTCTGTCTGTCTGTCTGTCCGTCTCTGTCCTGTCTGTCTGTCTGTCTGTCTGTCTGTCTGTCTGTTGTCTGTCTGTCTGTCTGTCTGTCTGTCTGTCTGTCTGTCTGTCTGTCTGTCTGTTGTCTGTCTCTCTCTCTTCTCTCTCTCTCTCTCTCTCTCTCTCTCTCTCTCTCTCTCTCTCTCTCTCTCTCTCTCTCTCTCTCTGTGCATGCGCGCGCATGCACACGCGTGTGGGGGAGGGGGGAGGGGGGGTTGCTCAGGCATTTGAGTTCAAAATATCTTGCTTTTCTCTTTGTAGAGTCATTCTGTCATCGCCACGCCGAAGTTGGAAGCGCTGGGTCTGACTTGTCAGGGGCTTAATGGCGAGCGCAGCACTGTTCTGCTCATAGGACAGACCCTATCTGCTGTCTGAGCACTGTTCTGCTCATAGGACAGAAACTAGCTGCTGTCTGAGCGGTCCACGAAGAAGAAGCAGAATCCTTCTGTCATCAAGACTGTTCCCGTCCTAGGTACTTCAATGCCTGAGGACGCGGCACGAGCAAGTGGAAGCACCCAAAAAGGTAACACCAGGAGTCTTTGGGGTATGCACTGCAGTTAGTTTTTCAGGCAGTGCTTCGGGGAATAGTGTGGACCTGGCGGAGCCTGACTGTTTTCCAGGTAGCAGTGTGCACGCTGGTTAGGTTTGATCGGGCATACTGCTGGCTGTAGCAGGTCTGCATTCTAGCACAAAGAGATGGTTCATAATGTGAGGGCAAGATGTTCACTTCAGCAGGGGAGCCCCACAAACCCCACAAATGTACATTTTATTGGTGCTAAAAGAATCACGTTGTCCACAGCATGATGATCTTCTTAGATTAAACCCAAATGTTGTTGTTTTTTGTTCGTACATAGTTCTTTCTTTTCAGGTTAAATGATCCACTGAAAAAAAGAACACCGGGAAAACTTTAAGGAAAACTACATGGAAAACTACCCCAGCAAAACTGCATGGAAAACTACCCAGGAAAACTACCCAGGAAAACTACCCCAGGAAAACTACCCCAGGAAAACTACCCCAGGAAAACTACCCCAGGAAAACTACCCCATTTCCTTTCATATTATTGAAGTAGGGGGTCTGGAAATATAGAAAAAATTCCGTCGTTTTTAGTTAGATGGATTCAAGGCATAAAGATTTTTGCTTGATATGGACTGAGTTGACATTAGTATAAAGTTCTTTCTTTCATATTGGGCTAGATTGTATATAAGTATTAGCTCCTTTCCTTTATAGTGAGTTAGTTTCTATTCAAGTAAGAGGCCATTTGTATACTCGGTTAACTGGTATCAAAGTATAGTTTTTCCTTTATATTGAAGTTATTTTCACATATCAAGTTTTTTTTAGTATTAAAGCAAAAGCTGTTTCATCCATATAAAACTAGCTTCTAAAAAAATAAACAAATATTTCATATTCTTTTAGTCACTGTCGCTGTATAGACTCCCTTACTCCTTATCCACTCAGGTAATATCAAGGTGTAAAACTCTTTCCCATATATCGAGGTAGCTGCTTACCACATGCATGGTGTTCTTGTCATTCTATCATTGTTCATTAAAGTACTAAGTTGTTTAGTTTATATTGAGTAGTTGGTATCAAAGTATGAGTAGTTGGTATCAAAGTATAAACATATGTCTTTACACTTATTTTGTATCAATTTTATTCATTGAACAACTTTTTTCTACATGTTGAGTTATTTGGTTTGAAAGTATAAAGTTCCTTCCTTCGTATTAAGTTGGTATCATTGTCCAAAGCCGTTTCTTTTATATTGAGCCAGTTGCTTTTAAAATATATAGTTTTTTCCTTTCTTATTCAGTTTGTGTAAAAGTAGTATTAGTCTCCCCGTCATAGAGAATGTTAGTATTAAATCATAAAGTAAGTTTTTATTTGATTTATTTGGTGTCCAAGCATGAAGTTCCTTTCCTTCATAAGAAGTTAGTTGGTACGGATTTATAAGATTCTTTCTTTTATGTTGATTTAATTCGTGTCAAAAATCGAAACAAATCTTTTGTATCGAGTTATTGCTACCAGAGTATAAAGTTATTTTCTTTACCTCTTTAGTTGTACCAATGGTGTCAAAGATTATAGATCTTCCTCCATATTGAAATAGCTCCCAAGTAGTAAGTTCTGTTTTGAATATTTTGCTACTTTCATAATTTTTTTTAATCAATTTGTCGTTTCCAAAGTAAAAGTTATTTCCTTTGTTTTCCAGCTTGTGGTATTATAAGGACATTTTTCTTATACTGAGGTGGGGTGAAGATTAGGTCCCAAACACCACACACACACACACACACACACGCACACGCACACGCACACGCACACGCACACGCACACGCACACGCACACACACACACACACACACACACGCACGCACGCACGCACCACACACACACACACACACTTGTTCTATTTTGATTGCTTTTGAAAAAAAAAAAAAAGGTCCAACAAATCTTTTACTGGCTTACAACGTCGTTTTGTTTGAGCGACAAAAATGCAAAATTTCTAAATATAATTTCTGCTCTACAAAACAGAAAAATGGCGAAAAGTCCTGGAAATGTACACTGATTAAGACATCTGTCATGTTGCAAATCTTTGACAGTCATTACTGGTATAGAATCGCCTATTTTGCAGAAACAAATTATTTTACCTTGATTTTGCGGAGATCAGCTTAAGAGAAAATAATGCAGAAGCCGAGTGCAGGATGTTTTATAAAGAGCAGTACTTTTCCCGATGCTCCTTTTCCCCGTAGTGCTGTTCCCGGGAGCTGTTAACTCGACTCTAACCCCAGTTCTTGCCCCATGCCGCAAACCCTAACACTTCACCATTTTGATCCTAACAATTAACTCTTTGACACGGATTCCTTAACTCTGACTCGTTCTGCGGTATGGGGAAACAGCTGTATAAGGGAACAGCAGCACAGGGGAAGGGGGGTTTGGGGGGTACTGACCGCTTGGAAATGTATTATTCCGGAGAATACTGTGATAGAGGAAGGATTTGCGAAAGAGAGATGACATACAGAAAAAGAAGTAATGATAATTATAGCATCGTTATGCTTGCATAGCACTGCTGCTTCAGGAATTGTAACATTTTTAGAGAGGACGACAATGCCCATGTAGGATGACTTGTCACCCCAGTCCATACATCAGATATCTCCGCTGGGACTATAATATAGCAACAACAGAAAAAAGCCAGTCTTCAGCTAACCTTTGAAAATAGTGGCAATACTGAAAAACTGCGTACTGCGTACCCACGGTTTTACCTATACAATGTGACACATAGTTTTGGCTTTAAATTTTACTAGTTATACAGTAATAGTTTTATACATGTTTTTCTTTTACATTGAGTCACTTAGCTGGTTAGTGTAAATCTCTTTCCTTCCTTTTGATTTTTCACTAAGTATTTTTCCCCATTCTATGAAATAAGCTGGTGTCAAAAAATAGAAATACCCCCTCACTATTGAGCTAGTTGAGTCAAAGAATAAAGTTCTAAGTTTGGTATCAAGATAATTACCAAATTGTTTTTTTTTCTCAGATTCAGTTATTACAAAAACATACAGTTCCCCCTTTCATATTTCTTTATTTTTTGTATCAGAGTAAAACCTTTTTCCCTTCATATTCATTTCGTTGGCCTTAATTTTCCTTTGTTGAGTTAGTTCCATCAAAGCATAAAGTTCTTTACTTCATGATGAATGAGCTGATGTCAAAGTGATAAGGTCTGTCTTTCTTCCATATGAAATTAGTGTCCACGCATCAAGCTTTCCCCCATTTTATTGAGATAGCTGTATCAAAGCATACATTTTTTTTCTTTCAAATTAATTTGGTACCAAGGAATATAGTTCTGTTTTTTGTATGAAACTGATTTGTAGCAATATATTTCTTTTACACTGATTTAGTTGGTATCAAAATGTAAAGCTCTTTCTTTAAAATCGAGTTCATTGGTATCGAGGTATAAAGCACCTGTCCGTCATACTGAGTGACTTGGTATCTAAAAAGTTTTCTTTGTGTTGAATTACTTTTTACCGAAGTATAGAGTATTTTCCTCACATTGATTTAGCTGGTATCAAAGTGTTAAGTTGTTTCCCAATCACATTCAATGTAATGTTAACAAAGTGTAAAGGTCTTCCTTCATATTGAGTTAGCTGTTATCAAAGGATAATTTTTCCCCTTCACAGTGAGTTAGCTATTATCAAGGTATAAATTTCTTCCCTTCATACTGAGTTAGCTGTTATCAAAGTATAAGTTATTTTCTCCACATTGATTTAGTTGTAATTTATGTATAGAGTGGTTCCTTTCATATTGACTTAGTTGATGTCAACATGTAATATTTTTGCCATTTATATTCTGTTTAATGCTGTCAAAAGTATAAAAGTCTTTTCAACATACTGAGTTACCTGTACTCAAAGTATAGAGTTATTAATTTCATGTTGAACTAGCTGCTATCAAAGTATTGTTTTTTCCTTCAAGTTGACTTAGTTGGTAAAGTTTCTTACTATTGTTTGGTGTCAAAAAGTAAAAGTGTTCCTTGAAATGAGGTGGGTTTTTTTCCTTGGAATGAGTTAGTTGATGTCATAAAGTTCTTTCCTTCATAATGAGCTGATTGTTATTAGGTATAAAACTCTTCCCTTCATATTGTGTTGTTAACATTTCCCTTCACACTGAATAGGTTGATTAGGACAACTGTTGTATGAGAGAAGAACAGTAAAGGGAAAGAGTCGTTTGACTTACTGGCTAGCTGAAAATACTTTATTCCGTAGATAACAGTGTTAGTGGATCTGTTTGTACAAGAGAAAAGACATGCAGAAAAACGGTAGTTTTAAGCGAAATCTGGATAGTTGTAGTACCGGGGAAAACCACCTGCTGTAGTGGATGAAGTCTATGCACTGTTTTATCTTTGTAACTTTCCACGTGTAGATTCTGCTTCAAATGAAACTAGTTCTTTTCAAGGTTTACAGTTCTTTTCCCTGTAGTGAGTTGGTGTCGAAAGGAGAAAGCTTTTCTTTTCCTATTTAATTAGTTGGTATAATGTATAAACCCTTCCATTCCTATTGAGTTGATGTTGCGAAATAAAGGTTTTCTCTTTATAATGAAGCTTGGTCACTGTGTAATGTTCCAAAATGTTCCATCGACTAATGTTTATACATTAGTTTCCTTTCAAGATTTTTTTCTTATAGAGCTGTTGAAAAAAAACACGTCAAAGCTTTTCTTAAGATGATTATTGAAATCAAGGTTGTTGTTTTGTTTAATTCTAAAAGTTTTCGCAATCCTATAAATGATCACTGGTAAGAAAGTTCCTTTTTTCTCTTTCATCAATCTGTTGAAGTGTTGGGGTGCCCAGATAGCTTTGTTAGATTCATTAGCAATAATTTACGTGTTTCCTCTCGTATTATTCTGCTGGTATGATTATAAGGCTGTGTAAAACCCTTATATGGTACTTGATATAAGCTGGGCTAGGGTTATTTGAGGGCTTGTTTCTCAATTTTCTGATTGGATAATGGCTTTGAAATGATTTTTTTGAGTGTTTGCAAAACTCCAGAGGGATTTGGCACTGATTTTTAAACTTGTGAATTCACAGGAAACAATATTTGTCCTCATGCATTTGATTCATAGTTCCTTCCTAAACCTTGTTATACGCGATTCCTAATATCAGGTCTTCTCTAGATCTGTTTTTCCCTGAATGCATCCAGATGATCTGTTTAAACCTGAAATTTGGTATAGTCCTGTTATAACTGATGTTAATTCAGGAAATAGTCCCTTTTTTGTTGCAATACCCACTAAGACAAGTGTGATTATCCCCCTGAACCCCCACCCCACCCCCCAACTAGGCCCAGGCTAAACAAAGGCACAGATAATGTCAGGAAAGTGTGCAGGAAAGGCAGAAAAAAATAATTGAAGGAAAAAACCTAACATTACCACAAACACACTAGAGCAACAATAAACCCAGACAAATGTAAATCACTTGTTTACACTGTAGAAACGCATCCAGCAGCAGCACACACTAGAGCACCAATAAACCCAGCCGACTGTTCACTGCCGCTGAACATGAATAGATTCAGGCAGCAATTCACACTGGGGCAGTTAGTGCTCCGGACGTAGGGAAGATGAGAATGCTAACTTGGGTTCATGGGTGATAGGAAGGAGTTGGGAAGGGAAAGACACTTTTTTCCTTTTTCTTTTTTTGCTTTTCTGAGTGTTTTTTTTTGGCCAATGAAGAGACGTGTGAAGCAACTACGAAACGGATGTAAAAAGATGGTGCTCTATGATCTGCATGCAATTGAGGCCTTATACTCTATCCATCCATCCATCCATCCATCCATCCATCCATCCATCCATCCATCCATCCATCCATCCATCCATCCATCCATCCATCCATCCATCCACCCATCCATCCACCCATCCATCCATCCATCCATCCATCCATCCATCCATCCATCCATCCATCCATATTATTTTATACCACTTTGTCACAGCAGATTTCTCTGCCTTAAATTCGAGCTGCTCTCCTGTGGGAGAGCGTGTGGCCACAAGTGCAGCGCCACCCATAATTTATTTTTTTCCTGTCTGCAACTGTATTTGTCTCCCTATCACAGTGGCTTTTTTCGACAGAATTTTGACAAGGACAAACCCTCTTGTTGCCGTGGTTTCTTTTACGTGCGTTAAATAATGATGTGTAACACACAGGACCTCAGTTTATCATCTCATCCGAAAGACTAGCACCGAGACCACTCAAGGTCTAATGGATGGGGTAAAAGTTTTGGACCCAAACGGATTCAAACCACCCCACACTCCGACCCGGAGCTTTCGCTTTCTAGTCAGGGGCGTTACCTCTAGACCACCGTGTGTGTGTGTGTGTGTGTGTGTGTGTGTACGTGCGTGCGTGCGTGCGTGCGTGCGTGCGTGCGTGCGTGCGTGCGTGCGTGCGTGCGTGAGTGTGTGTGTGTGTGTGTGTGTGTGTGTGTGTGTGTGTGTGTGTGTGTGTGTGTGTGATAAACATTTTGCTCTGTCCTGCATATTGGTTAACCAGAGTATTAATGTTTGTGCGTAATGATGGTTTTTGTTCGTTGTTTTAAGGAGAAAGTGCAGTTGAGTATACACAAACACTGCATTTGAAGTAAAGTATGTTTTTGTGACCGCTTTTTTCTGGTTCTATACAGTTTGAATGTGCGCGCGCGTGTGTGTGTGTGTGTGTGTGTGTGTATGTGTGTGTGTGTGTGTGTGTGTGTGTGTGTGTGTGTGTGTGTGTGTGTGTGTGTGTGTGTGTGTGTGTGTGTTATTTATCTAATTCATTTCGAGGACAATGGAATAAACATTCGTGTGCTTTTTTTTACAGCCAGTCCCCGTGTGTATGCAGTTTTGTAAATTTTGTCATCCGATCCCATTGGCACACAATGGCCTACTCTTAACAAAAAGTGGAACAGGTTTTAACGTGTGAGCAAGATGATGTGCGTGTATTCGTACACGGGGGCTAGGTTTATAGTCTCATCGAAGGACTTTTGGGGAGAGTGGAGTCAGCACTGATGTTAACTCCAAAGGAAAAAAACCCTCGAACAGGAATCGAACCCGGGTCGTCAAATTACGAGCGCAGTGTTCGACCACTATGCTATCCCATTCCCCTATGTGTGTGTGTGTGTGTGTGTGTGTGTGTGTGTGTGTGTGTGTGTGTGTGTGTGTGTGTGTGTGTTGTGTGTGTGTGTGTGTTTGCGTGTGTGTGTGTGTGTGTGTGTTTGCGTGTGTTTGCGTGTGTTTGCGTGTGTGTGTATGTGTGTGTGTATGTGTGTGTGTATACGTGTGTGTGTACGTTCTTGAGTGCGCGCGCGCGTATGTGTGTGCGTGTGCGTGCGTGCGTGTGTATTTGTGTGAAAATTCCGCGGTTATAGTCTTTGTACATTTCAAGCGTAACAACTTGATGGTTTCGGGGAGAAATATTCAGATATTTTCCTGTTAATGTTAGCTTTCTGTAGCAACCTTTTTTGTTTGAGAAATCGTTTTTTCCACCATTTAGTCTGTGTTTGTCAAACTGGCCTCCTTCGTTGGCTAGTTTGTTTGTCCGTTCGTTTGTCTGAACTTCTTTACTAAGGCTGATGTGGGTTGGGCTTGATGAACAGTTTAAGCTACTCGGTTCGTTTGTTGGTATGTTTGTTTGCTTGTTAGTCATTCAGTCAGCTAGTTACCTCGTTAGTTATTTATTGGTGAGTCAGTCTTGGCAAGATGTCATTTAATCGATCAGCTTGGATATGGTAAGTTAATCATAGTGAGCGATATTTGGGCAAAAGAATATTGACAATATACAGCAATATGATGCACCAGGGCAAACTGGAGGGTCGCTGCCGAATGCGTGCACACAAACCAACACACTGATAAACACCAGCGCGCACGCGCGTGCGCACATGCATACCCACCCCTCGCCCGAAAAAGGTGCCGTTTTTTAACACAGATGCCAGCCAAAGAGCCGTTTTCAGCACCGTCCAGCCCTGACTTTTGCACAGTTAAATACCCCACGGCACCAAAACAATATCGTACTGTATGCATACACTCTCTCCAACCCTTTGGGATAGGTGTGGCGTCGGATTTGTGGCGACACGAGAGCCCCAAAGAGCTGAGTAAGCTAGTTTGTGTTAAGGAAAGCTGGTAAGTGTACGCGACGAAAAAAAAGCAATGGGCAAAGGAATATTGACAATATACAGCAATATGATGCACCAGGGCAAACTGGGAGGTCGCCGTCACATGCGCGCACACAAACAAACACAGTGACAAACACCAGCACGCGCGCGCGTGCGCACATGTATACTCACGCCCCTCCCGAAAAAAAGCCATTTTGAGCATAGATGCTAGCCAAAGAGCCGTTTTCAGCCCCGTCCAGCCCCGACTTTTGCACGGTAAAAGACCCCACGGCACCAAGACAATATCGTACTGTATACATACAGTCACTCCCACCATCTTGGATAGGTGTGGCGTCGGATTTGTGGCGACAGGAGAGCCCCGAAGAGCTACGAAAGCTAGTTTGTGTCAAGGAAAGCTGGTAAATGTGACGCTCCACCACATAATGAGACGGAGAGCACATGAGGTCAATTTCTAGTTATTGACATGTTATTAATGTGCAATAAAGTGGCTATCAAATACAAAAAACAGATTGAAAATCAGACAATTCTGTGCAACATTATTACAAATTGAAATGATAGACTGCATGATGTGACAAAATGAGAAACGGGCAAGTTTATTTTAGTAACAGGTTGTCAGAATGAGTGCTTTGGTATTTTCAAAACACATTTAAAAGCAAAAGGAATAAAAATTATGCCTTGATATTTCATTATAAGATAAATAAACAGATCTAGTTTAATAATCAATCAAAATCACAAAATTGACAACTTGACCCCCACCTGCCTTTAAAGGCTCCTAGCGCAAAATTGGGTAATGTGCTAAGCGACTCATTTCGTGGTGGAGCGCCACAAATGTACGCAACAAAAAACAAGCATTGGGCAAAGGAATATTGACAATATACAGCAATATGATGCACTAGGGAAAACTGGAGGGTCGCCGCCACATGCACGTATAAAAACAAACACACTGATAAACACCAGCGTGTGCGCATGCGCACATAAATACCCACCCCCTGCCCGAAACAGGTGCCGTTTTGTGCACAGATGCCAGCCAAAGAGCCGTATTTAGACCCGTCCAGCTCAAACTTTTGCACGGTAAAAGACCCAACGGCACCAAGACAACATCGTACTGTATGCATACACTCTCTCCATTCCATTTGGATAGGTGTGGCGTCGGATTTAAAGCGACAGGAGAGCCCCAAAGAGCTGATAAGCTAGTTTGTGTCAAGGAAAGCTGGTAAATGTACGCAACAAAACACAAGCTTTGGACAAAGGAATATTGACAATATACAGCAATATGATGCACCAGGGCAAACTGGAGGGTGTTCACCACATGCGTGCACACAAACAAACACACTGTTAAACACGAGCGCACGCGTGCGTGCGCGCATGCAAACCGATCCCCAGTCCGAAAAAAATGCCGTTTTCAGCCCCGTCGGACCCCAACTTTTGCCCAGTAAAAGACCCCACGGCACCGAGACAGTATTGTACTGTATGCACACACTCTTTCCCACCATCTTGGATAGGTGTGGCGCCGGATTTTGTGGCGACAGGAGGGCCCCGAAGAGCTAAGACAATTAGTTTGTGGGAAGGAAAGCTGGTGAGTGTACGCGACAAAAAAACAAGCATTGGGCACAAGAATAATGACAATATACAGCAATATGATGCAGCACAGCAAAGTGGAGGGTGTCCGCCATACGTGCGTACACCAACAAACACATTGACACACACCAGCGCGCGCGTGCGTGCGCCAAAACATACCCACCCCCAGCCCGAAAAAGGTGCCGTTTTGAGCACAGATGCCAGCCAAAGAGGCGTTTTCAGCCCCGTTAAACCCCGACTTTTGCACGGTAAAGACCCCACGGCACCAAGACAGTATCGTACTGTATGCATACACTCTCTCCCACCATCTTGGATAGGCGTGGCGCTGGATTTGTGGCGATAGGAGGGCCCCGAAGAGCTAAGACAGGTAGTTTGTGGGAAGGAAAGCTGGTAAGTGTACGCGACAAAAAAACAAGCATTGAGCACAAGAATAATGACAATATACAGCAATATGATGCAGCACAGCAAATTGGAGGGTGTCAGCCACACGCGCGCACACCAACAAACACACTGACAAACACCAGCGCGCGAGCGCGTGCGCGAAAGCATACCCCCCCCCCCCCCCCCCCCAGCCCGAAAAAGATGCCGTTTTGAGCACAGATGCCAGCAAAAGAGCCGCTTTCAGGCCTGTCGGACCCCGACTTTGGCACGGTAAAAGACCCCACGGCACCAGGACAGTATCGTACTGTATGCAGACACTCTCTCCCACAATCTTGGATAGGTGTGACGCCGGATTTGTAACGACAGGAGGGCCCCGAAGAGCTAAGAAAGGTAGTTTGTGGGAAGGAAAGCTTGTCAGTGTACGCGACAAAAATACAAGCATTGGGCACAAGATTAATGACAGTATACAGCAATAAGATGCAGCACAGCAAAGTGGAGGGTGTCCACCACACGTGTGCACACCACAATACACACTGACAAACACCAGCCCGCGCGTGCGTGCGCCAATACATACCCACCCCCAGCCCGAAAAAGGTGCCGTTTTGAGCACAGGTGCCAGCCAAAGAGCCGTTTTCAGCCCCGTCGGACTCCGACTTTTGCCCGGTAAAAGACCCCACGGCACCAAGAACGTATTGCACTGTATGCATACACTCTCTCCCACCATCTTGGACAGGTGTGGCGCAGAATTTGTGGCGACAGGAGGGCCCCGAAGAGCTAAGAAAGATAGTTTGTGGGAAGGAAAGCTGGTACGTGTACGCGACCAAAAAGAAGCATTGGGCATAAGAATAATGACAATATACACTAATATGATGCAGCACAGCAAAGTGGAGGGTGTCCGCCACATGTGCTCACACCAACAAACACACTGAGAATTACCAGCGCGCCCGCACGTGCACAAAAAAATACCCACCCCCAGCCCCCAAAAGGTGCCGTTTTGAGCACAGATGCCAGCCAAAGAGCCGATTTAAGCCGCGTCGGACATCAACTTTTGCCCGGTAAAAGACCCCACGGTTCCAAGACAGTATCGTACTGTATGCATACGCTCTCTCCCACCATCTTGGATAGGTGTGGCGCCGGATTTGTGGCGACAGGAGGGCCTTGAAGAGCTAAGACAATTAGTTTGTGGGAAGGAAAGCTGGTGAGTCTACGCGAGAAAAAAACAAGCATTGGGCACAAGAATAATGACAATATACAGCAATATGTTGCAGCACAGGAAAGTGGAGGATGTCCGCCACACGCGCGCACACCAACAAACACACTGACAAATACCAGCGCGCGCGTGCGTGCACGAAAGCATACCCACCACCAGCCCGAAAAAGGTGCCGTTTTGAGCACAGATGCCAGCCAAAGACCCGTTATCAGCCCCGTCGGACCCCGACTTTTGCCCAGTAAATGACCCCACGGCACCAAGACAGTATCGTACTGTATGCATACACTCTCTCTAACAATCTTGAATAGGTGTGGCGACAGATTTGTGACAACAGGAGGGCCCTGAAGAGCTCAGACAGGTAGTCTGTGTGAAGGAAAGCTGGTAAGTGTACACGATAAAAAACAAGCATTGGGCACAAGAATAATGACAATATACAGCAATATGAGGCAGCAAAGCAAAGTGGAGGGTGTCCGCCCCACGCACGCACACCAACAAATACATTGACAAACACCAGCGCTCATGCGGATGCGTGAAACTTTACCCAACCCCAGCCCAAAAAAGGTGCCGTTTTGAGCACAGATGCCAGCAAAGAGCCGTTTTCCGCCCCGTCGGACCCCGACTTTTGCCCGGTAAAAGACCCCACGGCACCAAGACAGTTTCGTACTGTATGCATACTCTCTCTCCCACCATCTTGAATAGGTGTGGCGCCGGATTTCAGGCGACAGGAGGGCCCCGAAGAGCTAAGACAGGTAGTTTGTGGGAAGAAAGGCTCTTAAGTGTACACGACAAAAAAAAAACAAGCATTGGGCACATGAATTATGACAATATACAGCAATATGAGGCAGCAAAGCAAAGTGGAGGGTGTCCGCCACACGCGTCCACACGAACAAACACACTGACAAACACCAGCGCACGCGCGCGTGAGCGATAGCATACCCACCCCCAGCCCAAAAAAGGTGCCGTTTTGAGCACAGATGCCAGCCAAAGAGCCGTTTTCAGCCCCGTCGGACCCCGACTTTTGCGCGGTAAAAGAACCCACGGCACCAAGCCAGTATCGTACTGTATGCATGCACACTCTCCTACCATCTTGGATATGTGTGGCGCCGGATTTGTGGAGACAGGAGTGCCCCGAAGAACTAAGACAGGTAGTTTGTGGGAAGGAAAGCTTGTCAGTGTACGCGACAAAAACACAAGCATTGGGCACAAGAATAATGACAATATACAGCAATATGATGCAGCACAGCAAAGTTGAGGGTGTCCGCCACACGCGCGCTCACCAACAAACACATTGACAAACACCAGCGCGCGCTCGCGTGCACGAAAGCATACCCCCCCCCCCCCCACCAGCCCGAAAAAGGTGCTGTTTTGAACAAAGATTCCAGCCGAAGAGCCGTTTTCAGCCTCGTCGGACAACGACCTTTGCCCGGTAAAAGACCCCACGGCACCAACACAGTATTGAACTGTATGTATACACTCTCTTCCACCATCTTGGATAGGTGTGGCGCCGGATTTGTGGCGACAGGAGGGCCCCGAGGAGCTAAGATAGGTACTTTGTGGGAAGGAATGCTGGCAAGTGTACGTGACAAAAAAAACAAGCACTGGGCACAAGAATAATGACAATATACAGCACTATGATCCAGCACAGTAAAGTGGATTTTGTCCGCCACACGTGCGCACACCAACAAACACACTGAAAAACACCAGCGCGCGCGTGTGCGCGAAAGCGTACCCACCCCCAGCCCAAAAAAGGTGCCGTTGTGAGAACAGATGCCAGTCAAAGAGCCGTTTTCAACACCGTCGGACCTCGACTTTTGCCCAGTAAAAGATCCCACTGTACCAAGACAGTATCCTACTGTATACATACACTCTCTCCCACCATCTTGGATAGGTGTGGCGCCGGATTTAGGGCGAAAGGAGGGCCCCGAAGAGCTAAGACAGGTAGTTTGTGGGACGGAAGGCTAGTAAGTGTACACGACAAAAAAACAAGTATTGGGCAAAAGAATAATGACAGTATACAGCAATATGATGCAGCACAGCAAAGTGGAGGGTGTCCGCCACACGCGCGCTCACCAACAAACACACTGACAAACACCAGCACGTGCGTGCGTGCGCGAAAGCATACCCACCTCAAGCCCCAAAATGGTGCCGTTTTGAGCATTTATGCCAGCCAAAGAGCCTTTTTGAGCCCCGTCAGACCCCGACTTTTGCCCGGTAAAAGACCCCATGGCACCAAGACAGTATTGTACTGTATGCATACACTCTCTCCCACAATCTTGGATAGGTGTGGCGCCGAATTTGTGGCAACAGGAAGGCCTCGAAGAGCTAAGAGAGGTAGTTTGTGGGAAGGAAAGCTGGTCAGTGTACACGACAAAAACACAAGCATTGGGCACAAAAATAATGAAAATATACAGCAATATAATGCAGGACAGGAAAGTGGAGGGTGTGTGCCACATGCACGCACACCAACAAACACACTGACAAACACCATCGTGCGCGCGCGTGCGCGAAAGCATACCCACCCCCAGCCCAAAAAAGGTGCCGTTTTGAGCAAAAGACCGCGTCGGACCCCGACTTTTGCCCGGTAAAAGACACCACAGCACCAAGACAGTATCTACTGTATGCATACACTCTCTCCCACCATCTTGGATAGGTGTGGCGCCGAATTTGTGGCGACAGGAGGGCCCCGAAGAGCTAAGACAGGAAGTTTGTTTGAAGGAAAGCTGGTAAGTGTACGCGACAAAAAAAAAAGCATTGGGCACAAGAATAATGACAATATACAGAAATATGGTGCAGCACAGCAAAGTGGAGGGTGTCCGCCACACGTGCGAACACCAACAAACAAAAAGGTGCCGTTTTGAGCACAGATGCCAGCCAAAGAGCCGTTTTCAGCCCCGTCGGATCCCGACTTTTGCGCAGTAAAAGACCCCATGGCACCAAGACAGTATTGTACTGTATGCATACACTCTCTCCCACAATCTTGGATAGGTGTGGCGCCGAATTTGTGGCGACAGGAAGGCCTCGAAGAGCTAAGACAGGTAGTTTGAGGGATAAGAAGCTGGTAAGTGTACGCGACAAAAAAAACAAACATTGGGCACAAGAATAATGACAATATACAGCAATATGATGCAGCACAGGAAAGTGGAGGGTGTCCGCCACACGCGCGCACACCAACAAACACACTGACAAACGCTAGTGTGTACGCGTGCGTGCGAAAGCATACCCACCCCCAGCCTGAAAAAGATGCCGTTTTGAGCACAGATGCCAAGCAAAGAGCCGTTTTCAGCTTCGTCGGACCCCGACTTTTGCCCGGTAAAAGACCCCACGGCACCAGGACAGTATCGTACTGTATGCATACACTCTCTCCCCGCCATCTTGGATAGGTGTGGCGCAAGATTTGTGGCGACAGGAGGGCCCCGAAGACCTAAGACAGGTAGTTTGTGGGATAAGAAGCTGGTAAGTGTACGCGACAAAAACACAAGCATTGGGCACAAGAATAATGACAATATACAGCAATATGATGCAGCACAGCAAAGTGGAGGGTGTCCGCCACACGCGCACACGTCAACAAATACACTGACAAACACTAGCGCGCGGCTGCGCGCGCTTGCGCGAAAGCATACCCATCCCCAGCCCGAAAAAAGTGCCGTTTTGAGCGCAGATGCCAGCCAAAGAGCCGTTTTCAGCCTGTTTGTTTTTGGGTGTGTGGAGGACACCCTACAGATTGCCCTGGTGCATGATAGTGTAGGATATTATTAGATGTGTGTTGTAGGGGTGGTTTTTGCATAGTCTGTACCATGTTTCTTGGCGCCAAACTTGGCTATGTACAGGCGGGGTTGCAATATTCCGGGCCGTGGTGTCGCCACAATTCCAGTGCCACACGCGTCAGAAATGGTTGTAAAGTGTGTCTGCATAGAGTAAGACACGGTCCTGGTGCCCCGGGGTCTCGAACTGCGAAAACGGGCGGGCGGCAGGGGCCCGAAAACGGTGTTTGCGTCACACCTTTTGGTCCATGCTTCTTTAGCTTATTCATGAGAGGGTGGGTATGCCTGCGCGCGTGCACGCGTTCGCGGGTGTTTGTGTGTGCGTTTTTTTCTATTTTGGAATGTGGAGGACACCCTACAGATTGCCTTGATGCATGATATTGTAGGATATTATTATTGGATGTTTGTTGTACGGGTGGTTTTTTCCTACACTGTACCATGTATCTTGGGGACAAACTTGGCTATGTACAGGCGGGGTTGCAATATTCCGGGCCGTGGTGTCGCCGCAATTCCAGTGCCACAAGCGTCAAAAATGGTTGTAAAGTGTGTCTGTATAGTGTAGAACACGGTCCTGGTGCCCCAGAGTCTGGAACTGCGGAAACGTGCGGGCGGCAAGGGCCCGAAAACGGCGTTGGCGTCACATCTTTTAGTCAATGCTTCTTTAGCTTATTCATGAGAGGATGGGTATGCATGCGCGTGTGCGCGCGTTTGCTGGTGTTTGTGTGTGCGGTTCTTTGTGTTTGGGCATCTGGCGGACACCTCACAGATTGCCCTGGTGCATGATATTGTAGGATATTATTATTGGATGTGTGTTCTATCGGTGGTTTTTGGCTACACTGTACCATGTTTCTTGGCGCCAAATTGGCTATGTACAGGCGGGGTTGCCATCTTCGGGGCCGTGGTGTCGCCACAATTCCAGTACCACAAGCGTTGAAAATTGTTGTAAATGTGTCTGCATAGTTTAGAACACGGTCCTGGTACCCCGAAGTCTGGAACTGCAGAGACGTGCGGGCGGCAAGGGCCCGAAAACGGCGTTGGCGTCACATCTTTTGGTCCATGCTTCTTTAGCTTATTCATGAGAAGGTGGGTATGCATGCACGCGTGTGCGCGTTTGCTGGTGTTTGTGTGTACCGTTTTTTGAGTTTGGGCGTGTGGAGGACAACTTACAGCTTGCCTTGATGCACGATATTGTAGGATATTATTATTGGATGAGTGTTCTAGTGGTTGTTTTTGCCTACACTGTATCATGGTTTTTGGCGCTAATCTTGGCTATGTACAGGCGGGGTCGCCATATTTGGGGCCGTGGTGTTGCCACAATTCCAGTGCCACACGCGTCGGATCTGGTTCTAAAGTGTGTCTGCATAGTGTAGAACACGGTCCTGGTGCCCTGGGGTCTTCAACTTCCGAAAAGTGCGGGCGGCGATGGCCTAAAAACGGCGTTAGCGTCACATCTTTTGGTCCATGCTTCTTTAGCTTATTCATGGGATGCTTGGTATGCATGTGCGTGTGCGTGCGTTCGCTGGTGTTTGTGTGTGCGGTTTTTTGTGTTTGGGCGTTTGGAGGAATCCCTACAGATTGCCTTGATACATGATATTGTAGGATATTATTATTGGATGTTTGTTGTACGGGATGTTTTTGCCTACACTGTACCATGTTTCTTCGCGACAAATTTGGCTATGTACATGCGGAGTTTCCATCTTCGGGGCCGTGGTGTCGCCACAATTCCAGTACCACACGCGTCAAAAATGGTTGTAAAGTGTGTCTGCTTAGTGTAGAACACGGTCCTGGTGCCCCAAGGTCTGGAACTGCGGAAACGCGCGGGCGGCAAGGGCCCGAAAACGGCGTTGGCGTCACATGTTTTGGTCAATGCTTCTTCAGCTTATTCATGAGAGGATGGGTATGCCTGCGCGCGTGCGCGCGTTCGCTAGTGTTTGTGTTTGCGGTTTTTTGGGTTTTGGAATGTGGAGGACACGCTTCATATTGCCCTGGTGCATGACATTGTAGGATATTATTATTGGATGTGTGTTGTATGGGTGGTTTTTCCATACATTGTACCATGTTTCTTGGCGACAAACTTGGCTATGTACAGGTGGGGTTGCCATCTTCATGGCCGTGGTGTCGCCACAATTCCAGTGCCACACGCGTCGGAAATGGTTGTAAAGTTTGTCTGTATAGTGTAGAACACGGTCCTGGTGCCTCAGGATCTGGAACTGCGGAAACGTGCGGGCGGCAAGGGCCCGAAAACGGCGTTGGCGTCACATCTTTTGGTCCATGCTTCTTTAGCTTATTCATGGGGGGGGGGGGGGGGGGGGGGGGGGTATATGCATGCGCGCGTTCGCGCGTTCGCTGGTGTTTGTGTGTGCGGTTCTTTGTGTTTGGGCGTGTGGAGGACACCCTACAGATTGCCCTGGTGCATGATATTGTAGGATATTAGTATTGGATGTATGTTCTAGTGGTCGTTTTTGCGTACACTGTACCATGTTTCTTGGCGCCAAAGTTGGCTATGTACAGGCGGGGTAGACGACTTCGGACCCGTAGTTTCGCCACAATTCCAGTGCCACACGCGTCGAAGATGATTGTAAAGTTTTTTTGCATAGTGTAGAACACGGTCCTTGTGCCCTGGGGTCTTCAACTGCGGAAACGTGCGGGCGGCAAGGGTCCGAAAACGGCGTTTGCGTCACATCTTTTCGTCCATGCTTCTTTAGCTTATTCATGGGAGGGTGGGTAAGCATGCGCGCGTGCACGCGGTGGCTGGTGTTTGTGTGTGCGGTTTTTTGTGTTTGGGCGTGTGGAGGACACCCTACAGATTGCCTTGGCGCATGATAATATAGGAAATTATTATTGGATGTATGTTCTAGGTGTCGTTTTTGCCTACACTGTACCATGTTTCTTGGCGCGAAATTTGGCTTTGTACAGGATGGCTTACATTCTCGGGGCTGTGGTGTCGCCACAATTCCAGTGCCACACGCGTCGGAAATGGTTGTAAAGTGTGTCTGCATAGTGTAGAACACGGTCGTGGTGCCTTGAAGTCTGGTACTACGGAAACATGCGGGCTGCAATGGCCCGAAAACGGCGTTGGCGTCACATCTTTCTGTCCATGCTTCTTAAGCTCATCCATGAGAAGATGGGTATGGATGCGCGCATGCGCACGTTCGCTGGTGTTTGTGTGTGCTTTTTTTTGTGTTTGGGCGTGTGGAGGACACCCTACAGATTGCCTTGATGCATGATATTGTAGGATATTATTATTGGATGTTTGTTGTACGGGTGGTTTTGCCTACACTGTACCATGTTTCTTGGCGCCAAACTTGTCTATGTACAAGCGGAGTTGCCATTTTCAGGGACGTTGTGTCGCCACAATTCCAGTGCCACACGCGTCGGAAATAGTTGTAAAGTGTATCTGCATAGTGTAGAACACGGTCCTGGTGCCCCAGGGTCTGGAACTGCGGAAACGTGCGGATGGCAAGGGCCAAAATTGCCGTTGGCGTCACATCTTTTGGTCAATGCTTCTTTAGCTTATTCATGAGAAGGTGGGTATGCCTGCGTGCGTGCACGCGTTCGCTGGTGTTTGTATACGTATGCGGTTTTTTGTGTTTGGGAGTGTAAAGGACACGCTACAGATTGCCCTGGTGCATGACAGTGTAGGATATTATTATTGGTTGTGTGTTCTAGGGGTGGTTTTTGCCTACACTGTACCATGTTTCTTGGCGCCAAATTGGCTATGTACAGACAGTGTTGCCATCTTCGGGGCCGTGGTGTCGCCACAATTCCAGTGCCACACGCGTCGGAAATGGTTGTAAAGTGTGTCTGTATAGTGTAAAACACGGTCCTGGTGCCGCGGGGTCTGGAACTGCGGAAACGTGCGGGCGGCAAGGGCCCGAAAACGGCGTTTGCGTCACATCTTTCGGTCCATGCTTCTTTAGCTTATTCATGGGAGGGTGGGTATGCATGTGCGCGTGCACACCTTCGCTGGTTTCTGTGTGTGCGGTTTTTTGTGTTTGGGCGTGTGGAGCACACCCTACAGATTACCCTGGTGCATGATATTGTAGCATATTATTATCGGATGTGTGTTGTAGGGGTGGCTTTTGCCTACACTGTACCACGTTTCTATCCGCCAAACTTGGCTATGCACAGCCGGGGTTGCCATCTTCGGGGCCGTGGTGTCGCCGCAATTCCAGTGCCACACGCGTCGGAAATGGTTGTAAAGTGTGTCTGCATAGTGTAGAACAGGTCCTGGTGCCGCGGGGTCTGGAACTGCGGAAACGTGCGAGCGGCAAGGGCCCGAAAACGGCGTTTGCGTCACATCTTTAGGTCCATGCTTCTTTAGCTTATTCATGGGAGGGTGGGTATCCATGCGTGCGTGCACGCGTTCGCTGGTGTTTGTGTGTGCGGTTTTTTGTGTTTGGGCGTGTGGAGGACACCATACAGATTGCCCTGGTGCATGACATTGTAGGATATTATTATTGGATGTGTGTTCTAGGGCTGGTTTTTGCCTACACTGTACCATGTTTCTTGGCGATAAATATGGCTATGTACACGCGGGTTTGCCATCTTTAAGGCCGTGGTGACACAACAATTCCAGTGTCACACGCGTCGGAAATGATTGTAAAGTGTGTCTGCATAGTGTAGAACACGGTCCTGCTGCCCCGGGGTCTGGAACTGCGGAAACGTGCGGGCGGCAAGGGCCCGAAAACGGCGTTGGCGTCACATCTTTTGGTCCATGCTTCTTTAACTTATTCTTGGGAGGGTGGGTATGCATTCTCGCGTGCGCGCTTTCACTGGTGTTTGTGTGTGCGGATTTTTGTGTTTGGGCGTGTGGAGGACACCCTACAGATTGCCCTGGTGAATGATATTGCAGGAGATTATTAATGGATGTGTGTTGTGCGGGTGGTTTTTACCTACACTGTACCATGTTTCTTGGCGCTAAACTGGGCTATTTACAGGCGGGGTTGCCATCTTCGAGGCCGTACTTTTGCCACAGTTCCAGTGCCACACGCATCAGAAATGATTGTAAAGTGTGTCTGCATAGTGTAGAACACGGTCCTGGTGCCCTGGGGACTGGAACTGCGGAAACGTGCGAGCGGCAAGGGCCCAAATACGGCGTTAGCGTCACATCTTTAGGTCCATGCTTCTTTAGCTTATTCATGGGAGGGTGGGTATGCATTCTCGCGTGCGCGCTTTCGCTGGTGTTTGTGTGTGCGGGTTTTTGTGTTTGGGCGTTTGGAGGACACCCTACAGATTGCCCTGGTGCATGATATTAAAGGATATTATTATTGGATGTTCGTTGTAGGGGTTGTTTTTGCCTACACTGTACCATGTTTCTCGGCGCCAAATTTGGCTATATACATGCGGGGTATCCACTTTCGGGGCCGTGGTTTCGCCACATCTCCAGTGCCACACGCATCAAAAATGATTGTAAAATTTGTCTGCACATTGTAGAACACGGTCCTGGTGCCCTGGTGTCCGGAACTGCGGAAACGTGCGGGCGGCAAGGGCCCGAAAACGGCGTTGGCGTCACATCTTTTGGTCCATGCTTCTTTAGCTTATTCATGGGAGGGTGGATATGCATTCTCGCGTGCGCGCTTTCGCTGGTGTTTGTGTGTGCGTTGTTTTTTGTGTTTTGACGTTTGGAGGACGCCCTACAGATTGCCCTGGTGCATGATATTGTAGGATATTATTATTGGATATGTATTCTAGGGGTTGTTTTTGCCTACACTGTACCATGTTTCATGGCGCCAAACATGGCTATGTACAGGTTGGTTGCCATCTTCGGGGCCGAGGTGTCGCCAGAATTCCAGTGCCACACGCGTCGGAAATGGTTGTAAAAGTGTGTCTGCATAGTGTAGAACACGGTCCTGGTGCCCGGGGTCTGGAACTGTGGAAACGTGCGGGCGGCAAAGGCCCGAAAACGGCGTTAGCGTCCCATCTTTTGGTCCATGCTTCTTTAGCTATTTCATGGGAGGGTGGGTATGCGTGCGCAGGCGTTAGCGTTCGCTGGTGTTTGTGTGTGCGGTTTTTTGTGTTTGGGCGTGTGGAGGACACCCTACAGATTGGCTTGGAGCATGACATTGTAGGATATTATTTTTGGATGTTTGTTCTAGGGGTTGTTTTTGCGTACACTGTACCATGTTTCTCGGCGCCAATCTTGGCTATGTACAGGCGGGGTTGCCATCTTCGGGGCTGTGGTGTCGCAACAATTCCTGTGCCACACGCGTTGGGAATAGTTGTAAAGTGTTTCTGCATAGTGTAGAACATGGTGCTGGTGCCCTGGGGTTTTTAACTGCGGAAACGTGCAGGCGGCAAGGTCCCGAAAACGGCGTTGGCGTCACATCTTTTCGTTCATGCTTCTTGAGCTAATTCATGAGAGGATGGATATGCATACGCGCGTCCGCGCGTTTGCAGGTGTTTCTGTGTGCGGTTTTTTGTGTTTGGGCGTGTGGAGGACACCCTACAGAATGACCTGGTGCATGATATTGTAGGATATTATTATTGGATGTGTGTTGTAGGTGTGGTTTTTGCCTACACTCTACCACGTTTCATGGCACTAAACTTGGTTATGTACAGGCGGGGTTGCCATCTTCAGTGCCGTACTGTCGCCACAATTCCAGTGCCACATGCGTCGAAAATGGTTGTAAAGTGTGTCTGCATAGTGTAGAATACGGTCCTGGTGCCCCAGGGTCTGGAACTGCGGAAATGTGCGGGCGGCAAGGGCCCGAAAACGGCGTTTGCGTCACAACTTTTTGGTCCATGCTTCTTTAGCTCATTTATGAGAGGGTTGGTATGCATGCACGCGTTCGCTGGTGTTTGTGTGTGCGGTTCTTTGTGTTTGGGCGTGTGGAGGACACCCTACAGATTTCCCTGGGGCCTGATATTGTAGGATATTATAATTGGATGTGTGTTCAATGGGTGGTTTTTGCCTACACTGCACCATGTTTCTTGGTGCCAAACTTGGCTATGTACAGGCGGGGTTGCCATCTTCAAGACCCCGGTGTCGCCACAATTCCAGTGCCATACGCGTCGGAAATGGTTGTAAAGTGTTTCTGCATAGTGAAGAACACGGTCCTGGTCCCCGCGGTCTGGAACTGCCGAAACGTGCGAGCGGCAAGGGCCCGAAAACGGCGTTTGCGTCACATCTTTTTGTCAATGCATTTTTAGCTTATTCATGGGAGGGTGGGTATGCATGCGCGTGCCCGCGTTCGCTGGTGTTTGTGTGTGCGGTTTTTTATGATTGGGCGTGTGGAGGACACCCTACAGATTGCACTGATGCATGATATTGTAGGATATTATAATTGGATGTGTGTTCAATGGGTGGTTTTTGCCTGCATTGTACCATGTTTCTTGGCGCCAAACTTGGCTATGTACAGGCGGAGTTGCCATCTTCAGAGCCGTGGTGTCGCCACAATTCCTGTGCCACACGCGTCGGAAATGGTTGTGAAGTGTGTCTGCATAGTGTACAACACGGTCCTAGTACCACGAAATCTGGAACTGCTTAAATGTGCGGGCGGTAAGGACCCAAAAACGGCGCTTACGTCAAATCTATTGGTCCATGCTTCTTTAGCTTTTTCATGGGAGGGTAGGTATGCATGCACGCGTGCGCGCGATCGCTGTTGTTAGTGTGTGCGTTTTTTTGTGTTTGGGCGTGTGGAGGACACCATACAGATTGCCCTAGTGCATGATATTGTAGGATATTATTATTGGATATGTGATATAGGGATGTTTTTTGCCTACACTGTACCATGTTTCTTGGCGCTAAACTTAGCTATGTACAGGCGGGGTTGCCATCTTCGGGGCCGTAGTGTCGCCATAAATCCAGTGCCACACGCGTCAGAAATTGTTGTAAAGTGTGTCTGTATAGTTTAGAACACGGTCCTGGTGCCCCAAGGTCTCCAACTGCGGAAATGTGCAGGCGGCAACGGCCCGAAAACGGCATTTGCGTTACATATTTTGGTCAATCCTTCTTTAGCTTATTCATGGTAGGGTGGGTATCCATGCGCGCGTACACACGTTCTCTGGTGTCTGTGTGTGCGGTTTTTTTGTGTTTGGGCGTGTGGAAGACACCCTCCAGATTGCTTTCGTGCATGATATTGTAGGATATTATTATTGGATGTGTGTTTTTGCCTACACTGTACCATGTTTCTTGGCGCCAAACTTGTCTATGTACAGGCAGGGTTACCATCTTCGGGGCCGTTGTGTCGCCACAATTCTAGTGCCACATGCGTCGGAAATGGTTGTAAAGTGTGTCTGCATAGTGTAGAACACGGTCCTGGTGCCCGGGGTCTGGAACTGCGGAAACGTGCGGGCGGCAAAGGCCCGAAAACGGCGTTTGCGTCACATCTTTTGGTCCATGCTTCTTTATCTTATTCATAGGAGGGTGGGTATCCATACGCCCGTGAGCGCTTTCACTGGTGTTTGTGTGTGCGGTTTTTTTGTGTTTGGGCGTGTGGAGGACACCATACAGATTGCCTTGGTGCATAGTTTTCTAGGATATTATTATTGGATGTGTGTTCTAGGTGTGGTTTTTGCCTACACTGTACCATGTTTCTTGGCGCTAAACTTGTTTATGTACAGGCGGGGTTGCCATCTTCGGTGCCGTACTGTCGCCACAATTCCAGTGGCACACGCGTCAGAAATGATTGTAAAGTGTGTCTGCATAGTGTAGAACACGGTCCTGGTGCCCCGGGGTTTAGAACTGCATAAACGTGCGGGCGGCAAGCGCCCCAAAACGGCATTTGCGTCACATCTTTTTGGTCCATGCTTCTTTAGCTTATTCATGGGAGGGTAGGTATGCATACACGCGTGCGCGCTATCGCTGGTGTTAGTGTGTGCGTTTTTTTGTTGTTTAGGCGTGTGGAGGACACCCTACAGATTAGCGTGGTGCATGATATTGTAGGATATTATTATTGGATGTTTGTTGTAGGGGTGGTTTTTGCCTACACTGTACCATGTTTCTTGGCGACAAATATGGCTATGTACAGGCAGGGTTGCCATCTTCGGGGCCGTTGTGTCGCCACAATTCCAGTGCCACATGCGTCGAAAATGGTTGTAAAGTGTGTCTGCATAGTGTAGAACACGGTTCTGGTGACCCGGGTCTGGAACTGCGGAAACGTGCGGGCGGCAAAGGCCCGAAAACGGCGTTTGCGTCACATCTTTTGGTCCATGCTTCTTAAGCTTATTCATGGGAGGGTGTGTATCCATATGCGCGTGCGCGCTTTTGCTGGTGTTTGTGTGTGCGTTTTTTTGTGTTTGGGCGTGTGGAGGACACCATATAGATTGCCCTGGTGCATGATTTTCTAGGATATTATTATTGGATGTGTGTTCTAGGTGTGGTTTTTGCCTACACTGTACCATGTTTCATGGCGCTAAACTTGGCTATGTACAGGCGGGGTTGCCATCTCCGGGCCGTACTGTCGCCACAATTCCAGTGCCACACGCGTCAGAAATGATTGTAAAGTGTGTCTGCATAGTGTAGAACACGGTCCTGGTGCCCTGGTCTCTGCAACTGCGGAAACGTGCGGGCGGCAAGGGCCCGAAAACGGCGTTTTGCGTCACATCCTTTTGGTCCATGCTTCTTTAGGTCATTGATAAGAGGGTGGGTATTTATGCACGCGTGCGCGCGTTTGCTGGTGCTTTGTGTGCGTTTGTTTTGTGTTTTGGGCGTGTGGAGGACACCCTACAGATTGTACTGGTGCATGATATTGTCGGATATCATTATTGGATGTGTGTTTTAGCGGTTGTTTTTGCCTACACTGCACCATGTTTCTTGGCGCCAAACTTGGCTATGTACAGGCGGGATTGCCATCTTCAAGGCCGTGGTGTTGCCACAATTCCAGTGCCACACGCGTCGGAAATGGTTGTAAGTGTGTCTGCATAGTGAAGAACACGGTCCTGGTCCCGCGGTCTGGAACTGCGGAAACGTGCGGGCGGCAAGGGCCCGAAAATGGCGTTTTTGTCACATCTTTTGGTCAATGCTTTTTAGCTTATTGATGGGAGGGTGGGTATGCATGCGCGTGTGCGCGGTGGTGTTTGTGTGTGCGTTTTTTTGTTTTTGGGCGTGTGGAGGAAACCTACAGATTGGCCTTGGTGCATGATATTGTATGATATTATTATTAGATGTGTGTTCAATGGGTTGTTTTTGCCTACACTGTACCATGTTTCTTGGCGCCAAACTTGGCTATGTACAGGCGGAATCCCCATCTTCAGGGCCGTGGTGTCGCCACAATTCCTGTGCCACACGCGTCGGAAATTGTTGTAAAGTGTGTCTGCATAGTGTACAACACGGTCCTGGTACACCGAAATCTGGAACTACGGAAACGTGCGGACGGCAACGGCCCGAAAACGGCGTTTACGTCACAGCTTTTGGTCCATGCTTCTTTAGCTTTTTCATGGGAGGGTAGGTATGCATACACGCGTGCGCGCTATCGCTGGTGTTAGTGTGTGCGGTTTTTTGTATTTGGGCGTGTGGAGGACACCCTACAGATTGGCCTGGTGCATGATATTGTAGGATATTATTATTGGATGTTTGTTGTAGGGATGGTTTTTGCCTACACTGTACCATATTTTTTTGGCGCCAGAGTTGTCTATGTACAGTCAGGGTTGCCAGCTTCGGGGCCGTGGTGTCGCCACAATTCCACTGCCACACGCGTCGGAATCGGTTGTAAAGTGTGTCTGCATAGTGTAGAACACGGTCCTGGTGCCCCAGGGTCTGAAATTGCGGAAACGTTCGGGCTGCAAGGCCCCGAAAACGGCGTTTGCGTCACATCTTTTTGGTCCATGCTTCTTTAGCTCATTCATGAGAGGGTGGGTATGCATGCGCGCGTGTGCACGTTAGCTGGTGTTTGTATGTGCGTTTTTTTTGTTTGGGCGTGTGGAGGACACCTTACAGATTACCCCGGTGCATGATCACT
This sequence comes from Stramonita haemastoma, assembly GCA_030674155.1. NCBI lineage: Eukaryota > Metazoa > Mollusca > Gastropoda > Neogastropoda > Muricidae > Stramonita > Stramonita haemastoma. Next base: position 41,793,491 of record CM060339.1, on the reverse strand, counting down.
CACTCACTCAGTCCCATGTCCCAAAGGACGTAGGGGGGACATGAGAGAAGACGCAACGGAGATCTTTTTCCATGCCTCACGATCCTGTGTGGCTAGTAGGAGGCGTTGCAGGGGTTGGGCAGTCCAGTCTTTGATGTTGTCAACCCATGATTTCTTTTGGCGGCCTCTTCTTCTCTTGCCCTCGACTGTTCCTTGCAAGATGGTTTTTGCTAGGGTGTTGTGTCTTGTGGTGTGACCAAACCACATCAGCTTTCTCCTCTTTATGGTGGAGAGCAAAGGCTCTTGGTGCATAATATTGTAGGATATTATTATTGGATGTGTGTTCTATGGGTTGTTTTTGCCTACACTGTACCATGTTTCTTGGAGCCAAACTTGGCTATGTTCAGGCGGGGTTGCCATCTTCGGGGACGTGGTGTCGCCACAATTCAAGTGCCACACGCGTTTTGATTGGTTGTAACGTGTGTCTCCATAGTATAGAACACTGTCCTGGTGCCCCGGAGTCTGGACCTACGGAAACGTGCAGGCGGCAAGGGCCCGAAAAAGCGTTTGTGTCACACCTATTGGTCAATGCTTCTTCAGCTTATTCATGAGAGGGTGGGTATGCATGCACGCGTGCGCGCGTTCGCTGGTGTTTGTGTGTGCGTTGTTTTGTGTTTGGGCGTGTGAAGGACACCCTACAGATTTCCCTGGTGCATGATATTGTAGGATATTATTATTGGATGTGTGTTCTAGGGGTGGTTTTTGCTACACTGTACCATGTTTCTTGGCGTCAAACTTGGCTATGTACAGGCGGGGTGGCAATCTTCAGGGCCGTGGTGTCGCCACAATTCCAGTGCCACACGCGTCAGAAATGGTTGTAAAGTGTGTCTGCATAGTGTAAAACACGGTCCTGGTGCCCTGGGGTCTGGAACTGCGGAAACGTGCGGGTTCCAAGGGCCTGAAAACGGCTTTTGCGTCACATCTTTTGGTCAATGCTTTTTTAGCTTATTCATGGGAGGGTGGGTATGCATGCGCGCGTGCGCGCGTTCGCTGGTGTTTGTGTGTGTGCGGTTTTTTGTTTTTGGGCGTGTGGAGGACACCCTACAGATTGGCCTGGTGCATGATATTGTAGGATATTATTATTATTATTATTATTAGATGTGTGTTCTGGGGTTGTTTTTGCCTACACTGTACCATGTTTCTTGGGGCCAAACTTGGCTATGTACAGGCTGGGTTGCCATCTTCGGGGCCGTGTTGTCGCCATAATTTCAGTGCCACACGCGTCGAAAGTCGTTGTAAAGTGTGTCTGCATAGTGTAGAACATGGTCCTGGTACCCCGAAGTCTGGAACTGCGGAAACGTGCGTACGGCAAGATCCCGAAAACGGCGTTTGCGTCACATCTTTTGGTCCATGCTTCTTTAGCTTATTCATGGGAGGGTGGGTATGCATGTACGCGTGCGTGTGTTCGCTGGTGTTTGTGTGTGCGTTTGTTTGTGTTTCGGCGTGTGGAGGACACGCTAGAGATTGCTTTCGTGCATGATATTGTAGGATATTATTATTGGATATGTTTTGTAGGGTTGGTTTTTGGCTACACTGTACCATGTTTTTTGGCGCCAAACTTGTGTATGTACAGGCGGGGTTGCCATCTTCAGGGCCGAGGTGTCGCCACATTTCCAGTGCCACACGCGTCAAAAATGATTGTGAAGTGTGTCTGCATAGTGTAGAACACGGTCCTATTACCCCGGGGTCTGGAACTGCGGAAACGTTCGGGCGGCAACGGTCCGAAAACTGCGTTTGCGTCACATCTTTTGGTCCATGCTTCTTTAGCTTATTCATGGGAGGGTGGGTATGAATGGGCGCGTGCGCGCGTTCGGTGATGTTTGTGTGTGCGCTTTTTTTTTGTTTTATGGGCGTGTGAAGGACACCTTACAGATTGCCCTGGTGCATGATATTGTAGGATATTATTATTGGATGTGTGTTGTAGGGTTGGTTTTTGCCTACACTGTACCATGTTTCTTGGCGCCAAAACTGGCTATGTACAGGCGGGGTTGCGATCTTTGTGGCCGCACTGTCGCCACAATTCCAGTGCCACACGCGTCAGAAATGATTATAAGGTGTGTCTGCATAGTGTAGAACACGGTCCTGGTGGCCCGGAGTCTGTAACTGCGGAAACTTGCGGGCAGCAAGGGCCCGAAAACGGCGTTTGCGTCACATCTTTTGGTCAATGCTCCCTAAGCTTATTCATTGGAGGGTGGGTATGAATGCGCGCGTGCGCGCGTTCGGTGGTGTTTGTGTGTGCGTTTTTTTGTGTTTGGGCGTGTGGAGGACACCCTACAGATTGCTCTGGTGCATGATATAGTAATATATTTTTTCTAGGGGTGGTTTTTGCCTACACTGTACCATGTTTATTGGCGCCAACTTTGGCTATGTACATTCGGGGTTGCCATCTTCGGGGCCGTGGTGTCGCCAAAATTCCAGTGCCACACGCGTCGGAAATGGTTGTAAAGTGTGTCAACATAGTGTAGAACAGGTGCTGGTGACCCGGGGTCTGGAACTGCGGAAACGTGCGGACGGCAAGGGCCTGAAAACGGCGTTTGCGTCACATCTTTTGGTCCATGCTTCTTTAGCTTATTCATGGGAGGGTGGGTCTGCATGCGCGCGTGCGTGCGTTCGCTGGTGTTTGTGTGTACGGTTTTTTTGTGTTTGGGCGTGTGGAGGACACTCTACAGATTGCCCTGGTGCATGATACTGTAGGATATTATTATTGGATGTATGTTGTAGGGGTGGGTTTTGCGTACACTGTACCATGTTTCTTGGCGCCAAACTTGGCTATGCACAGGCGGGGTTGCCATCTTCGGGGCCGCACTGTCGCCACAATTCCAGTGCCACACGCGTCGGAAATGGTTGTAAAGTGTGTCTACATAGTGTAGAACATGGTCCTGGTGCCCTGGTCTCTGCAACTGCGGAAACGTGCGGGCGGCAAGGGCCCGAAAACGGCGTTTGCGTCACATCTTTTGGTCAATTCTTTTGGTCATGTGGCGGGGACCCTGCAGTTTGCTGTGGTGCATCATATAGCTGTGTATTGTCATTTTTATTGTGCTCCCGGCTTGGTTTTCGGTGCGTACACTGCGGCCGATTTTCTTGCCACAAACTAGCTGTCTCAGCTCTTGAGGGCTTCGGAGTCGCCAAAAGTCCAGCGCCACACACGTCGAAAATGGTAGGGGAGGGAGTATACATACGGTGTCGTATTGTCCTGGTGCCTTTGGGTCTGTAACCGTGCAAAAGTCGGGGCAGGGCGGGCCTGAAAACCGCTCTCTGGGTCCCGTCTTTGCCCCAAACGGCACCTTTTTGGCAGGGGGTTGGGTATGCATGCTTGCGCGCGCACGAGCGCGCTGGTGTTTGTCAGTGCGTTTGTTTGTGTGCGCGCATGTGGCGAGGACCCTGCAGTTTGCTGTGGTGCATCATATAGCTGTGTATTGTCATTATTATTGTGCGCCCTGCTTTGTTTTCGGTGCGTACACTGCGACCGATTTGCTTGCCACAAACTAGCTTTCTCAGCTCTTGAGGGCTTTAGTTTCGCCACAAGTCCAGCGCCACACACGTCGAAGATGGTAGGGGAGGGAGTATGCATACGATGTCATATTGTCTTGGTGCTTTGGGGTCTGTAACCGTGCAAAAGTCGGGGCAGGGCGGGTCTGGAAACGGCTCTCTGGGTCCCGTCTTTGCCCCAAACGGCACCTTTTTGGCATGGGGTTGGGTATGCATGCTCGCGCGCACGCGCGCGCTGGTGTTTTGTCAGTGCGTTTATTTTATATCGCACGTGTGGCGAGGACCCTTCAGTTTGCTGTGGTGCATCATACTGCTGTATAATTATGGTAAAGAATTATATTTTAGTGCCCCTAAGTATCTGTTAAACAAAGTTCAAAGTTTTGATTGTAAAGCCTTCCGTATTGCTTTGGGAGTTCCATTTCATACGTCGTCTTTAGGAACATACAGAGAACTAAAAGTACTGCCTTTAGATGAATATCGTAATCTAGCCGTTTTTAAGTATATCTTGGGAAGTTAAACTATTGTAAACAATATTGCATTGGAAACTACAATCAGACCTGACTCAGATTTCGCCAAAAGAGCTAAAAATATTTCTTCTCTTGCTACACTTGGTACTTACACTGCTGGTTTTCTCAAAGAGTCAAAAATCAATCTTAAAAAATGGCAAAAATCTACACCTCTTTTACCACCTTGTTCAAATTGAGAACTTCAGAGGGCAAATTTTGACATCAATTATTCATTTTTTTTAAAAAAGAAGACAATGAGCTTATTCTTGGTTCGTATGTAAAGGTGCATCTAGAAGGCACATACCCTTCTCATGTCAAAGTTTACACTGATGGATCTCTTCTTGAAAATAAGGAAGCAGGAGCTGCATTCATTATTTCTACTTTAAAGGTTGAAAAATCCTTTTATATCAGCAAAGTTCATTCCATTTTTACAGCTGAACTTACAGCTATCTTAATGGCTTTGTACTTCCTGCTTGATTTTCCTAACACTATTTTGCAGGTTTTGTTCGGTGTTGACTTTAAAATCTGTTTTACAGTCACTTAGTAACTCAGAATCTAATGCTAGACAGGATCTAATAACTGAAATCAATCATTTAGTACACTTTCTAATTTTGAAAGGATCAAATTTTCCTTTCTGCTGGATTCCATCTCACTGTGGTATTTATGGTAATGAAAAGGTTGACAAAGTAGCCAAATCAGCAGCAAATCATTCTTCCTGTTCTACTGTCGTACATGTTCCGCTTTCTATTCGTGAGGGTTATGCACTGCTTCAAAATGTTTGCTGGAAACATGTTAAAAAGAAACAGGAAGAGGCTGGATATCCCCTGTATAATTGTTCATATCTAGATTTTGAGAACATTCTTTGTACTCAGTACGGTTATCAAAAATCTTGTACCAGAAAAACTGTTACTCTAATCTACAAATTGAAACTAAATGCTTTTCGAGCAAAATTTGCAAAAAATATACAATGTATATGCGGTGAAAAACTTTCAAATATTCATGTTTTGTATCACTGTTCAGGTTTAAAAAAGTTCCTACCATCATTTCAAAATAAGTCCCTACACGAGGTTCTTACGAATCCAAGGCTATTGTGTGAGATAGCATTATCCCTGATGCGATCCCCAGTAGCTTCATTTTTGTAAAATTTGACAATGCGTCTGCAACAGATTTGAAATCAGAATGATTCCAAATGTTCAGTTTCTGCTGTTAGCATAGTTTTGTTGCTATTGTTGTTGTTCTGAGGGTTGTTCTTTTTGTGTTTCTTTGCCTTGTTTTATTTTTTATTTTTTGTATTGTTTGGAATTAGTATCTTGCTACATCTTCCATCTCATCAACCCCCTCTCCCCCCCCCCCACTCTCCCCGTCTAATATCACATTAAGTGAACAGACGTATAATTGAAGACACACACACACACACACACACACACACACACACACACACACACACACACACACACTCACACTCACACTCACACTCACACACACACACTTTCACACACGTGCACACACACACACACACACACACACACACACACACACACACACACACACATTCACACACGTGCACACACACACACGCACACATACACAAACACAACACACACACACACACACACACACACACACACATTCACACACACATACATATTCATACGCATTATAAGTGACAAAACACAAACTTTTAGTCACACACAAGTATCTGCTTTTCTTCTTTTCTCCCTGTCTCCCTTCGTCTAATATCACTAAGAGTGAAAAGACGTAAAATCTAAAGAACGAACGAACGAACGAACGAACACACACACACACACACACACACACACACACACACACACACACACACACACACACACACACACACACAACACACACACACACACACACACACACACACACACACACACACACACACACACATACACACACACACACACACACGCTCCCCCCCTCCCCATACAATCCACACCCACCCGCCCCACACTCACACATACACACATGCTCCCCCCCCTATCCATACACACCATCCACACCCACCCGTACCCCCCCCCACCCACACACACGCACATAATTGGTAGAAAGACATGTGAATTTACAAGCAATTAAAAAAAATCAATAAAGCCAATGATAAGACATACTTATTCTATGGGTACATATGCATGTATGTGCACGCCTGCATGCATTGGCTACATACATAACAGTGGCAGGTAAGTAATTCAGAGAAGTTTACACACACACACACACACACACACACACACACACACACACACACACACACACACACACACACACACACACACACACACACACACACACACGAGCAAACAAACAAACAAACAAAAACAAACAACCTCAGTCAGTGTTATTATGAGTTTAGAACTGGGATAGCTACTGGCACAAAGGAATTCCTTTTTCTGTTTGTTTTGCTGTTGTGGCATTAAAAACGAGGTCCTGAAGGCAACAATGCAAATTCTGAAAACAGAGCGTGGGAGGAATCGGCCAAAATGGCTGTTGCTTTGCGTACAAGCTGCTGATTACAAAACGACCTGAGGTCTCTTTGTTCTTCTCCGATAATTTTAGAGCAGATTCTCACAATTCTCTGAAGACCATTCTTGTTCTTAATGCTAAGGTTATTGTACCAGCAAATGAAAGCAAAACTCAAAACGCTCTCTATAAAAGACTTGTAGAACAAAGAAAGAATCTTTTTGTAGACAAAAAAATGAGTTAAGCTTCCTCAGAAAATACACACGTTGTTGCCCCTTTTTGACAATGGCGTCAGTGTTAGCATCCCAATTTAGCTTGTGGTCAAAAACAGTTTCCAGATATTTGTGTTTCAAAACGTTTTCAACTTCTTCACTATGGATGATGATATTCTCAGAAGTGTGCTCCGATCTTCTGAAATCAATAGGAAGGTCTTTAGTTTTAGAAACATTTAGCTCCAGAAAATATAGACAATATACAACATGTGGCGACACCATAGCCCCCAAGAGGTAAGAAAGCTAGTTTGTCGGAAGGAAAGCTTGTACAGTGTAGGCAACAATAACGTAGCTTTTCGCTCAATATAAATGACAATATACAACAATATGATGCACCACACCAAAGTGCAGGGTACCCGCTGCATGCGCGCACACAAACAAACGCACTGGCAAACACCAGCGCGCGCGAGCGCCTTCGTGCACGCATACCCAACCCCATGAAGAAAAAGTTGCCTTTGCCTGCACAGATGTGACGGAAAGAGTCGTTTACGGCCCTGTACTTCACCCATTTTTGCACGGTAACAGACCCCGAGGCACCAAGACAGTGATGTACCGCATGCATACACCCTCCACTACCATCTTGGATATGCGTGGCGCCGGACATGTGGCGACACCACAGTCCCCAAGAGGTAAGAAAGCTGGTTTGTCGGAAGGAAAGCTTGTACAGTGTAGGCAATAATAATGACAATATACAACAATTTGATGTACCACACCATAGTGCAAGGTACACGCCGCATGCGCGCACAGAAACAAACGCACTGACAAACATCAGCGTGCACCCGCATGTGTGCACGCATACAAAACCCCATGAAGAAAAAGGTGCTTGCACAGATGCGACGGAAAGAGTCGTTTTTGGTTCCGTCGTACACCCATTTTTGCTCGGTAACAGACCCCACGGCACAAAGACAGTGTTGTACTGCATGCTTATGCCCTCCACTACTATCTTGGATATGCGTGGCGCCGGACTTGTGGCAACACCACAGCCCCCAAGAGGTAAGAAAGCTAGTTTGTCGGAAGGAAAGCTGGCACAGTGAACGCAACAATAACGTAGCTGGAGGCACAGTAGTAATGGCAATATACAACAATATGATGCACCACACCAAAGTTCAGGGTACCTGCCGCATGTGTGCATACGAACAAACGCACTGACAAACACCAGCGAGAACGCGCGTGCGCGCACGCTTACCCAATCCAACGAAGAAAAAGGTGCCTTTGCCGGCACAGATGTGACAGAAAGAGTCGTTTTCGGCCCCGTCCTACACCCAGTTTATCATGTTAACAGACCCCACGGCACCAAGACAGTGTTGTACCGCATGCATGCACCCTCCATTACCATCTTGGATATGCGTGGTGCCGGACATGTGGCGACACCACAGCCCCCAAGAGGTAAGAAAGCTAGTTTGTCGGAAGGAAAGCTGGTGCAGTGTACGCAACAATAACGTAGCTGGAGGCACAATGATAACGAAAAAATACAACAATATGATGTACCACACATAAGTGCATGTTAATCAAATGAAATGAAATAAAAATTTTCCAGATCGTACATTGAATAAGCATTAATTTGCTTTTTTTCATCAAGTCATCTATCTATTAAAATATAATGTGAATTTATTTTGTAAAGCAGAAAAATCCCTAACAAACAAACAAGCACAAAAAGGGAACAAAAAAGTTCTACAACATTAATCGACTAACATTATTCCAACTGCCTTAAAAATAAAATATGCCTACAGATAATACAAGCAACAAC
>CM060339.1:41777460-41779960 GCA_030674155.1 Stramonita haemastoma | reverse complement strand
CACATACTTCAGCAATGAAAAATGAAAGCATTGATACATTTCATACCCATCATAGCAGTGAACACTGAAAGCATGGACAAATTTCACACCCACTATAGCAATGAGAATGAAAGCAGGGATACATTTTATTCACACTATAGCAATGAGAATGAAAGCAGGGATATATTTCACAAATACTGAAGCAATGAAAAATGAAACCATGGATATATTTTCCACCTACAATAACAATTAAAAAAAAATTAAAACAAAAATTCACATATATTGTAGCAATGAAAAATAAAAGCATAGATAAATTTCACACCTACTATATGGATGAAAAATGAAAGCATGGATAATTTTTACATCTAATGTAGTCATGAACAATGAAAGGATGGATAATTTTCACATATACTGTAGCAATGAAAAATGAAAGCATAAATAAATTTCACACCAGCTATAGCAATGTAAGAGGAAAGTATGGATAAATTTCACATATTCTATAACCATGTAAAATGAAAGCATGAATAAAATTTCACAGTACCATGGCAATGCAAAATGTAAGCATGGGTAGATTTCACACACAGTATAGTTATCATAGCAATGAATAGGCTCACTTCCTTTCCAAAGAACATTGTATATAATTTCAAACCAATAACAAGAAAACACACACACATACACACTCACAAACACACACACGCGCGCGCGCGCGCATGCACGCACGCACGCATGGAGAGAGAGAGAGAGAGAGAGAGAGGAGAGAGAGAGAGAGAGGGAGAGAGATGAGAGAGAGAGAGAGAGAGAGAGAGAGAGAGAGAGAGAGAGAGAGAGAGAGAGAGAGAGAGAATAAATGAATGAATGAATGAATGAATGAATGAATGAATGAATGAATGAATGAATGAATGAATGAATGAATGAACGAATGAACGAATTTTATTTGACAAAAGCTACAAGCCCATCAGTCAAAGGGGGCTAATTATAAATGTCATGTTAATAATGGATGGATAGAAAAGAAGACGTGAATAATAACTCGAAATCCAGACAAATATCAACAAATACTTTTAGCTATTACTTATAGAATCTATTTGGTTCATAGTCTGCTTGCGTTTTTCTAGAGCCTGTGTTACATATATTGCTAAAGATATCATCTCGGACATATTATTTGAAGTTAACACTTTTTGTACACGACTAGTGGACCTGTTGGTTGGGTTTGACAAACAAGTAACTTTTTGGCGAATTTCTTGGTAAGTTCAACATGTAAACAAAAAATTGCAATTCGTCTTCTTCTTCTTCTCCACATGCTGGACAAGGATTGCTGTCTGTCTCCTTTTTAATATACCATTGTCTACAGTTCAAAAGACCACATAATCTCAGCCAAAATTTCAGTAGAATGCTTCGAAGCCTCTTATTTGTTAACCATATCAAATATTGTTCTGGACGAAACGCATCTTTAAATGAGCTATACCAATGGTATTTTTCACTCGACATTAACTTTTCGTGCCAGTTTTGATGGAAACATGTGAATTAAGTCTATCTTTCAATTCTCTAACAAACATTTCTTCATAACTTACCCCCTGGCATAGCCAAACAATACCAAATCCATTTATCGTCAAAAGATCTTTTACTTTAGTTGCCCAGTTTACTTTACCATTATTGTGTTGTATAAGTAACTTCAGTATTTGTGTGTGAGAGAGAGAGAGAGAGAGAGAGAGAGAGAGAGAGAGAGAGAGAGAGAGAGAGAGAGAGAGAGAGAGGAGAGAGAGAGAGAGAGAGAGAGAGAGAGAGAGAGAGAGAGAGAGAGAGAGAGAGAGAGGAGAGAGAGGAGAGAGAGAGAGAGAGAGGAGAGAGAGAGAGAGAGATTTGATTTGATTTGATTTGATTTGATTTGATTTGATTTGATTTATTCCTTATATCGAGGACAATGGGATAAGCACTCTTGTGCTTTTTTTTTACATCCAGTTTCCGTGTGTATGCAGTTATTTTAAATGTCATCTGTTCCCACTGGCACACGATGGCCTACTCTTACGAAAAGCGGAACGGATTTAACGTGTGCGCAAGATGTTCTGTGTGCGTTCGCACACAGGGCGTCTGTTTAAAGTCTCACCCGAAGGACTTTTGGGGAGAGTGGAGTCAGCACTGATGGTAACTCCAGGAGAAAAATCTCCTTGACCGGACTCGAACCCGGTCTTCAAACTGCCAGCGCAATGTTCTGACCAGTAGGCTATCCGTTCCCCCTTTAAAGAGAGAGGGGAGGGAGGGAGGGAGGGAGGGAGGGAGAGAGAGAGAGAGAGAGAGAGAGAGAGGAGAGGAGAGAGAGAGAGAGAGAGAGAGACAGAGACAGAGACAGAGACAGAGAGGAGAGACAGAGAGAGAGAGAGACAGAGACAGAGACAGAGACAGAGACAGAGACAGAAGACAGAGAGAGACAGAGAGACAGAAAGACAGAGAGAGAGGAAGAGAGAGAGAGAGAGAGGGAGAGAAGAGAGAGAGAGAGAGAGAGAGAGAGAGGAGAGAGAGAAGAGAG
>CM060339.1:41767778-41777360 GCA_030674155.1 Stramonita haemastoma | reverse complement strand
TTCAGAGTCTTGTCTAAAGAACTTACAGGGTATGGAGTTCGACCAATACTTTTTTTGTTGCATCTTCTGGGACGTTTCAGTCCTACTGTTCCCGCCCTGCTGATTTCAATCTTTCCGCCACAGCCATGCAAAGAAATGTGTGGCATTTTCAGGGTAAAAGTCCATAGGGAGACTATCAATGTCAGGCCGCCGTGGGGCCACCAGCCAGAGGGGCAAGAAAAAAAAACATCACTGTTGCCGGGAAAAGTTTGATGCTAGTCTATGGCAAATTTCATGGTCAGTATATTGTGGATGCTTTTGAAGTTGGCCTTACCATTAAAAAAAATCTATTGAGGGGAAATATTACATTAGCATGTATTATAGATGCCCTTCCCACAGTCGAAACCAATTTTTAGTGAACAATATTTTGATCTATACATTTCCTAGTACTATAGCTCTTGAATATTGAGTTTAATTCTATTTCCAGTCTCAGCATATTTATCTGCGTGAAATTTGGGCTTCTCTCCAAGGAGGGAGAGAGTGCGTTGCCACAAAAGCAGTGCCATTCATTAAAAAATTAAAAAAGGTCCTGCTTTTAAGTGTATTCGTTTCCCATTAGAGTGCCTTTTTCTACAGAACTTTAATAGAGAACACTTTCTCGGTGTCATGAGTTGTTTTACTTGCTCTGAATGCGTGTTGCATGCAAGACCTTGTTCACTATTTGATCCAAAAGACGTGCACACAGATCACCACTCACAGTCTAGTGGATGGGGTAAATTTTCGGGCAAAAATGGGAATCAAACGCAAGAACACTGATCCCCCCAATTACCAGTAATGGACAACAATGACATCATTGATAAAAGTGATAATATAAGATTCAATTCCCCAGTCTTTAACACATGAATACCGACACGCAACTTTGTCGTATTAAAATATCGTTTATTTACTTATTTACTTATTGTCCATATTTTTCTCTCAAGAAAAGGCCAAGCACAACTCATAAATGTAGAGTTAAGCAATCTAAACTGCGTTGACAACAAATGTTTAATATCAGCAAGTGTGGATAGACTTTAAAATGACTACAACAACAACACGTTAAAACTCGTTCCGCCTTTGGGAAGAGTTGGCCGTTCTGTGCCGGTAGGAACAGATGATTCTTTTAGAACCGCACGCCCATAGGTGTTGTGTTTAGACATCATTCTTGAACTCGGAATGCGGCTACCTTAACGGTGGGTAAAAACGGTCGCTTACACAAAATCTCGACTTCAGTGAACCTTGGAGCACTAGCCGGAGAGGAAAACAATTATAGATGTTAAAATTCACAAACATTTAGACAACAGGCAAAAACCCCCACATTATTCCATTTATCCTTATTGTCAGTTCTGTTGTGAAAACATCAACACTGCCCTGCAAAAACTGTCAGCAATAAAATTTATTTTATTTTATACCACTTTATGTCACAGCAGATTTCTCTGCATGAAATTGGGGCTGCTCTCCCCTGGAGAGCGCGTCGCCATATGTGCAGCGTCTACCCATTATTTTTTTTTTCCAGGGATGGTGTCTAAACACGACACTTGTGTGCATTCTGGGTTTTTTTTATAATTTTGTCATCCGCTCCTACCAGCACACGATGGCCTGCTCTTCCAAAAGGCGGAACGTGGTTTTAACGTGTGTGCAAGATGTTCTGCGTGCGTTCACACACGGGGCCTTGGTTTCTAGTCTCAACCGAATGGCTGACATTCACTTCGATGCATGAACATGTCTTAAAACACAAGATGTCTATTCGCACCTGTGGGTGTAAAGATGCCTGCCTACCATTAAATATAAAGATCATTTATCCAAAAAATCTGTCTTTTTCCATTTCCCAATTCTACAGCTCTCTATTTGACAATATTGAAAAAGCAGCTGTACGAAGGAAGAGAGCATCTGAATATCTTTCCCATCCCAAGCATTAGAATAGGAGTAAGGGTTTAGCTTTTTTATTGGGGGGGGGGGGGGGGGTAGGAGTTAAGATCTTAAACTCGCACTTAAAGCCTTCCCTTATATCTTGCTTTAACGTAATGACCAAGAACTATCTTAACTAGCAAGTCTGACTGCGTGGGTACGTGCGTGCGTGCGTGCGTGTGTGCGTGTGTGTGTGTGTGTGTGTGTGTGTGTGTGTGTGTGTGTGTGTTGTGTGTGTGTGTGTGTGTGTGTGTCTGTGTGTCTGTGTGTCTGTGTGTGTCTGTGTGTCTGTGTGTCTGTGTGTCTGTGTGTCTGTGTGTGTGCGTGGCGTGCGAGAATGCGTATTCGTGACAGTTCCAAAACCATTCTGGTTCGTGGAACAGCTGTGCTATTCAGGATGCAACACCCCAGAATAGGCCTGGTTGGATAATGACACAACTTGACCACATCAGACTCTTAGCTAAGGTCCCCTTTGTGAAGGCACCAAATTACTCCCTGCTCTCAAGATCAACATTTCTTGGCAGCAGCTGTCAAGAAATTTACAAAAGCAGGTCCCCCCCCCCCCCCCCCCCCCGAAGTTCTAATACAAATATCAATCATACTTTACGGCCTTGTTACTAAGTAGCTACTTCTAACTAAAAAGTTACTTACCAGTACTGCTCTTCTTCATAGTCTTTATAAAAAAAAGACAAAGGCAAAAACGTCAAGTTGATGTTCAAAATCCCACACATTTTGTTTTCCCAGCTGGTCAAAGGGTCCACACTGCATGCAGATGTCAGGCTGTTTGAAATGGTGCAGAAAAAAAAAGAAAGAAAAATCACATCAACTCACCTGACCTGCCTCCACAGACATGATTTGCACGTGTAGTGATATGTCCCTAAATGTGTTTCCTGTCCCTAACTAGAGTAAGACCTTCAACCCCAAAAACCTGGTCTAAATATAACTGGAAATTATTTCTAAGCTCCCGAGCAATCGCTTTTTCTGTCAATGGGCTTGAAAAACCGACTCAAAATGATAGCCATAAAAGATATTACATAGAAAAAAGCTAAGTTGAGTTAGCAGACTCAAAACGATTACAAGACTCCCTGACTTTCCGAGTAAAATCTGTTGTTGTATTGATATGCACGTTCCCAAGAAGAATATCAGATTCAGATTCTTTTGTTTAGCAATGTGCAGTCTGTGTACTGGCAGCCAATCTGGTACAGGGAAGGGGAAGTTTATTAAGTTTCCACAGGAAGTTCCAGAACCCAGGGAGAAGGTCTTACCTCTCTTGAGCATGATCACTATAGGACCCTGACCACTTTACGACACAACACACACACAGCAGCCTTCAGATTTAAGGTTTTGTTCAGCTAGTCACAAACGTTTTACCCTTTGGGTTGTAGGCTGCTTTCAGAAATGTATGAGTGCTTTTGTTTGTTTTGTTTTGTTTAATGTCCTTCACTACTTGGTGATATAGACACCGCCCCCATTCAAACCATCACCCTCTCTCTCTCTCTCTCTCTTCTCTCTCTCTCTCTCTCTCTCTCTCTCTCTCTCTCTCTCTCTCTCTCTCTCTCTCTCTCTCTCTCTCTCTCTCTCTCTCATATATATATGTATATATATATATATATATATATATATATATATATATATATATATATATATATATATATCTATCTATTATATATATATATATATACTTATATATATAAACAACAGTAGAGGTCTTACAGGAGAAGAATATATAACATCAGCAACTGATGTTATGAACTGCTGAGAGTCATCTAAAACTTCTTGAACACTGATATATCTTTTTTTAATATCTAGTCCTCTCCCGTTAAACAGGTAAATAAGAATTGGTTAATCAAACAATAAATGGTGGATTGAAAGAGGTTGAGAACGGGAACATGACACATTTTTAGAATATTTGGTATTCCATGCATTTAGCCTCAGTTTATACAGTAAAATTTCTAGTTTACAAGAACAAGAAATATGTTCAAAATGTGATGTTTTCATTTTGGAATGCATTCTATTCATCAATTTAGCACTAATTTCATACGACGACAGTTCAAGATTGGATCAAACGTTTCAATGCTACAATTGAAAGTGTGCGTGTGGCAACGGCCCTGCACTGTTCTGTACTGCGTCATATTGTATATCATTAATATTATGTGTAATACTATGTATTGTTGTGTACACTGTGACAGCTTTCGTTCCGACAAATTTGCTATATTAAAGCCGGACTGCCCTCTTCTGGGCTGTGGTGTCGCCACAAGACCGGAACCACCCACAACGAAGATGCTAGTAAGATGTGTAAGCATGCAATAAAGCACTCTGTTTGGTGCCCTGGGCTCTGTTATTATGGACAAGTCGGGGCAGGACGGAATTCAAACTGGCCCTTCGTCACATCCTCTCGAAATACGCCTTATTCTTGGTATGCATAAAATTTAACAATTTGACGACCCGGGTAGGATTCCCGTTCGAGGGGATTTTTCCCCTGGAGTTAACATCAGTGCTGACTCCATCCTCCCGAAAAGTCCTTCGGATGAGACTTTAAACGGAGGCCCAGTGTGCGAATGCACGCACAACATCTTGCGTACATGTTAAATCCTGTTCCGCTTTTCGTGAGTGTAGGCCATTGTGTGCCGGTGGGGGAACAGATGACAAGATTTACAAAACTGCATACACACGGGCACTGGATGGCAAAAAGCACATGAGTGCTTACTCCATTTTTTTCGGCATAAAAGAGTAAATGAATTTGAAAGAATAGATAAAAATAAAATAGAATGATGATTATGTGGGGCTCCGTCTCCCTTGTTGCTCTGGTTGGAAGATCAATGGTCTAAGGGAAGCAAGAACGGGATATTAGTTTAACCGTATTATTGTCTCCCTTTTAATCGAGTTCTGATTTTTGCCAACATTAATTTCAGTTTGTCTGTGCGACGTATCACTGTGTACTCCCCAAATCCTCATTCAGAACAAAAGTATTTGCAATTGTTTCAACCACAAAATGTCTTCTTTGCCTATCTTAACACACACACACCACACACACACAACACACACACACACACACACACACACACACACACACACGCACGCACGCACGCGCGCGCGCGCGCGCGCGCGCGCGCGCGACAATCATATACAAAATCTATTAAAAAAAATAAATAAATAACCCGGAATACATAAGAAAACCCACCGTACCTGTGGGTTGTATGTATTTTGCATGTTTTCCTAGTTAGAATTATTTTGATTGCGTCCATTTATATTTTTTTCTTTCTTTGATATTCTTTCTGTCTGTCTGTCTGTCCATGTATCTATCGGTCTGTCTTTCTTTCTCTCGTATCGCCAGTTATTTGAGAAGGGTAGTGGACAGATGTACGACTCTCAGACTAACAGACACACTGATAGTCAGGGAAGCGAGGATACATGTACACGAACCACACAACTACAGGTGTGCTGAGGACCCAGTTTCAAATATTTTAAAATAATTATAACTATGCTAGCCGACATACCGTTTTTAAAACACAGTTTTATCATGATATTGTTTTGGTTTGTCTATATGAATTTGGCATGTAAGACTTTTGTGTTGTAGGTCTAACTTGATATTCGTCCTTCCTCTTTCATGTTGTTCATGTTTTTCTTTTGTCTGACCATGGCACTGTCTGAGTTTGGTGGTGGTGGTAGTGGTGAATGGGGGGGGGGGGGGGGGGGGGCGGAGTGATTTCTCTTTTATTTGTTTTTCACCCAGTTTCTTCTTAAGAATATAAATGCATGCCAAGAATTTGGTATTAAAAAATGGCCTGGTTTTAGTGTGGATCTATCCATCTATCTATCTATCTATCTATCTATCTATCTATCTATCTATCTATCTATCTATCTATCTATCTATCTATCTATCTATCTATCTATCTATCTATCTATCTGTCTATCTATCTACCAGTTTATGTATGTATGTATGTATGTATGTATGTATGTATGTATGTATGTATGTATGTATGTATGTATGTATGTATGTATGTATGTATGTATGTATGTATGAATGTATGTACACATGTATGTATATGTATGCAAACATAAATGCGCGCACACAAACAAACACACTGACAAACACCTGCGCGCGAGCGCGTGCGCGCACGCATACCCCCCCCCCCCCCCCCGGCCAAAAAGGTGCAGTTTGGGTCAAAGACGGAACCCAAAGAGACCTTTTCACGCCCGTCCTACCCCACCTTTTGCACGGTTACAGACCCCAAGGCACCAAGACAGTATGGCACTGTATGCATACACCCTCTCCTACCATTTTCCAGGTATGTGGCGCCGGACTCGTGGCGACTCCGCGGCTCTCAAGAGCTGATAAAGCTAGATTCTTGCAAGGAAATCTGCTACAGTGTACGCAACAAAAACCAAGCAGGGCGAAAAATAATAATGACAATATACAGTCAGAGAATGCACCAGATCCAAGTGCAGGGTGCCCTCCACATGCGCGCACAAAACAAACACACTGACAAACACCTGCACACGAGCACATGCACGCACGCATACCCATCCCCGGCCAAAAATGTGCGGTTTTGGACAAAGACAGAACCCATAGAGTCCTTTTCACGCCCGTCCTACCCCAACTTTTGCACGGTTACAGACCCCAAGGCACCAAGACAATATGGCACCGTATGCATACACCCTCTCCTACCATTTTCCAGGTGTGTGACGCCGGACTCGTTGCAACTCCGCGGCTCTCAAGAGCTGAGAAAGCTAGTTTCTTGCAAGGAAATCTGCTGAAAACGGCTCTTTGGCTGGCATCTGTGCTCAATACGGCACCTTTTTCGGGCGGGGGGTGGGTATGCATGCGCGCACGCGCGCGCTCGCTGGTTTTTATCAGTGTGTTTGTTTGTGTGCGTGCAGGTGGCGGCGACCCTCCAGTTTGCTCTGGTGTATCATATTGCTGTATATTGCAATTTTTCGTCTGCGAAGTGCTTGTTCATTGTCACGTAAACTTACCCGCTTTCCTTAAAACAAACTAGCTTTCGTAGCTCTTCGGTGCTCTCCTGTCGCAACAAATCCGACGCCACACCTATCCAAGATGGTGGGAGATTGTGTATGCATACAGTACAATACTGTCTTGGTGCCGTGGGGTCTTTTACCGTGGAAAAGTCGGGGCTGGACGGGGCTAAAAACGGCTCTTTGGCTGGCATCTGTGCTCAAAACGGCACCTTTTTCGGGCGGGGGGTGGGTATGCATGCGCGCACGCACGCGCTCGCTGATTTTTATCAGTATGTGTGTCTTTGTGTGCGCATGTGGCGGCGACCCTCCAGTTTGGCGTGGTGCATCATATAGCTGTATATTGTCATATTTCGTGTGCCGAATGCTTGTTTTTTGTCGCGTACACTTACCAGCTTTCCTTGACACAAACTATCTTTCGTAGCTCTTTGGGGCTCTCGTGTCGCCACAAATCCGACGCCACACCTATCCAAGATGGTGGGCGAGAGAGTATGCATACAGTACGATATTGTCTTGGTGCCGTGAGGTCTTTTACCGTGCAAAAGTCGGGGCTGGACGGGGCTGAAAACGGCTATTTGGCTGGCATCTGTGCTCAAAACGGCACCTTTTTCGGGCGGGGGTGGGTATGCATGCGTGCACACGCGCTTACTGCTTTTTATCAGTGTGTTTGTTTGTGTGCGCGCATGTGGCAGCGACCCACCAGTTTGCCCTGGTGTATCATATTGCTGTATATTGTCATTTTTCGTGTGCCGAATGATTGTTTTTTGTTGTGTACACTTACCAGCTTTCCTTGACACAAACTAGCTTTCGTAGCTCTTCGGGACTCTCCTGTCGCCACAAATCCGACGCCACACCTATCCAAGATGGTGGGAGAGAGAGTATGCATACAGTAAAATACTGTCTAGGTGCCGTGGGGTCTTTTACCGGGCAAAAGTCGGGGTCGGACGGGGTTGAAAACGGTTCTTTGGCTGGCATCTGTGTTCAAAACGGCACCTTTTTCGGGCTAGGGGTGGGGTTTTTTTTTCGCGCACGCGCGAGCGCGCTGGTGTTTGTCAGTGTGTTTGTTGGTGTCCACGCGTGTGGCGGACACCCTCCACTTTGCTGTGCTGCATCATACTGCTGTATATTGTCATTATTCTTGTGCCCAATGCTTGTTTTTTTGTCGCGTACACTTACCAGCTTTCCTTCCAACACTACCTTTCTTACCTCTTCGGGGCCCTCTTTCGCTACAAATCCGGCGCCACACCTATCCAAGATGGTGGGAGAGAGTGTATGCATACAGTACGATACTGTCTTGGTGCCGTGGGGTTTTTTACCGGGCAAAAGTCGGGGTCCGACGGGGCTGAAAACGGCTCTTTGGCTGGTATCTGTCCTCAAAACAGCACATTTTTTCGGGCTGGGGGTGGGTATGCTTTTGCGCACGCACTTGCGCGCTGGTGTTTGTCAGTGTGTTTGTTGGTGTGCGTGCATGTGGCAGACACCCTCCACATTGCTGTGCTGCATCATATTGCTGTATATTGTCATTATTCTTTTGCCCAATGCTTGTTTTCTTGTCGCGTACACTTACCAGATTTCCTTCCAACAAACTACCTTTCTTAGCTCTTGGGGGCCCTCCTGTCGCCACAAATCCGGCGCCACACCTATCCAAGATGGTGGGAGAGAGTGTATGCATACAGTACGATACTGTCTTGGTGCCTTGGGGTCTTTTACCGGGCAAAAGTCTGGGTACGACGGGGCTGAAAACGGCTCTTTGGCTTGCATCTGTGCTCAAAACGGCACCTTTTTCGGGCTGGGGGTGGGTGTGCTTTCGCGCATGCGCGCGCGCGCTGGAGTTTGTCAGTGTGTTTGTTGGTGTGCGTGCATATGGCGGACACCCTCCACATTGCTGTGCTGCATCATATTGCTGTATATTGTCATTATTCCTGTGCCCAATGCTTGTTTTTTTGTCGCATACACTTACCAGCTTTCCTTCCCTCAAACTACCTTTCTTAGCTCTTCGGGGCCCTCCTGTCGCCACAAATCCGGCGCCACACCTATCCAAGATGGTGGGAGAGAGTGTATGCATACAGTACGATACTGTCTTGGTGCCGTGGGGTCTTTTACCGGGCAAAAGTCGATGTCCGACGGGGCTGAAAACGGCTCTTTTGCTGGCAACTGTGCCCAAATCTGCACCTTTTTCGGGCTGGGGGTGCGCATGATTTCGTGCACGCGCGCGCGCGCTGGTCTTTGTCAGTGTGTTTGTTTGTGTGCGCGCACATTATTATTGTGCGCCCTGCTTGGTTTTCGGTGCGTACACTGCACCCGATTTGCTTGCCACAAACTAGCTTTCTTAGCTCATGAGGGCTTCGGTGTCGCCACAAGTCTCGCGCCACACACGTCGAAGATGGTAGGGGAGGGAGTATGCATAGGGTGCCGTATTGTCCTGGAGCCTTGGGGTCTGTAACCGTGCAAAAGTCGGGGCAGGGCGGGCCTGAAAACGGCTCTATGGGTCCAGTCTTTGCCCCAACCGGCACCTTTTTGGCAGGGGGTTGGGTATGCATGCTCGCACGCGCACGCGCGAGCTGGTGTTTGTCAGTGCGTTTGTTTGTGTGCGTGCATGTGGAGGGGACCTTGCAGTTTGCTGTTGTGCTTCATATAGCTGTGTATTGTCATGCTTATTGAGCACCCTGCTTGGTTTTCGGT
>CM060339.1:41755278-41760278 GCA_030674155.1 Stramonita haemastoma | reverse complement strand
ATACCGAACATGTTTTTGAGACGGGAGAGAAGAATTGAATGGTCTATAGTGTCAAAGGCAGCAGATAAGTCGAGAAGAGTAAGAAGGGAGATTTTCCCAGAGTCAGAAGCATGGAGAAGCATGTTTAAGGTATGGACCAGGGTGGTTTCAGTGCTGTGGTTGACACGATAGGCAGACTGGAAAGGGGGAAAGAGTATTGGAAAGAAGATGGCTATTGAGTTGTTTCAGAACAACTTTTTCAAGGACTTTAGAGATGAAAGTGAGATCAGAAACAGGTCTATAGTTCTTGAGGATGTTAGGATCGAGGTCGTGTTTTTGAGAAGAGGTGTGACTATCGCAGTTTTGAGAGCTGATGGAAAATTTCCTGAATGAAGAGATGAGTTTACTATTTTTGTGATAGTAGGTATAAGCTGTGGAATGCACTGAGAGAAAAGAGAAGCAGGTACAGGATCGAGATCGCATGATTTTATTGTCATTTCTTTCAGAATGTTCTTGATTTCATTCTCGCTTGTTGGGTGAAAGACAAGGAGAGGAGTGCCAGTGAATTGGGGATCAGGAGGTGCAGGTTGGAAAGAAGTCTGATCCAGTTTGGAGCGGATGTTGCAGACTTTGTCAGAAAAGAATGAAGAGAATATAGCAGGAAGTTCAGAGTGGCTGTGGACAGTAGGCAGAGGGCTAGCCTTTGCAGATCCGAGGAGAGTTGAGGTGAGGGAGAAAAGAGATTTCATGGACGTGGCATCGAGAACTTGAGCAGAATAATAGTTTGTTTTTGCTGAGTGGATTAAGGTTTTGACTTTGTTGATTTGTTTGTGAAAGAGCTGTTTGTTTATTTCAGTTTTTGTTTTCCGCCATTTTCGCTCAAGTTGTCGGCGTTTGCGCTTTGCAACCAGTATGTCATGAGTATACCATGGGGCGCAGGGCCTATCAGGAAGAACAACATCAGTGGGAGGTGCGTGCTCATCGAGCAGTTGGCTTAAAACAGTGTTGTAATGTTCAGAAGGGTCAGTATGTTCAGGGGGTTTAGATAGGCGTTGGGCAGCTTGAGAAGAGAAGGTTTGAATATCAGTTGCCTTGAGATTGCGACGGGTGACGCGCTTTTTCTTTTTGATAGGCCTAGTGATGTTGAGAGAGAAGAGGATGGCAGAATGATCGGAATGCAGTTCATTGGTGACGGACACAGATGTGACGAGATTAAGTGAAAGATCAGTTATGAGCCAGTCTAAGATGTGACCTGACCTGTGTGTTGGCTCATTAACCAGCTGGGAAAGAGAGTGGTTGGACAGAGAAAGAGAAAGACGCTTGACATCTGGAGAAGACTGGTTGTCAAAGTGGAAATTGAAGTCGCCGAGAATGATAAGTTTCTTGGGAGAGAGGCTGAAATGGTCCAGGAGTGATTGAAATTCTTGATGAAAAAGGGAAGATGTCAGATTGTTTTTGCGACTAGGAGGAGGATGGTACAGACAGCAGAAAGTGATAGAGTGGCCGGGTAAGCTGAGGTTGAGTTCACAGACTTCAAAGGATGCAGGTGAGAAGGGGAGGGAGTGACAGAAAGAAAGAGCTGGGTGCAGAGTGTCTTTGTAGGTGATGGCAATGCCACCTCCACGGGAGAGTCTAGGGAAAGAACGAGTTTTATAGCCAGGTGGTGTCAGCTGTTTTAATTTTGGTTCGTTGCCTTGTGGTTTTAACCATGTTTCGGTAAGAAAAGCTAAGTCTATGTTCTGTTCAGAGATAAAATCAGAAAGAAGATCGGCCTTGCCATCTGGACAGACGGATTGCACATTGTACAGACAGATGTTAAGAAGATTTGAAGGAGGCGGAGAGGTTGAAGTTGAAAGTGGTGAGTTGGGAAGACAATCAGAGGATGAGGATGAAAGCGGTGGTGGTGAAGTAGACAGTGGAAGAACAGACAAGAGTTTGGATGGCGAGTCAGGTGTGGAGGGTGGTAAAGGAACTGGGTCAGGTTGGGGATTTGAATCTTTATGCACAGCATGAAACATATTACAAGCAGGGAAATCATCACCAGAGTCACATACAGCAAGAGACACGTTACAATCATTGAAAACATTGTCAGAGTCATAGAAATCAACAGTCGAAGGAAGCATATGACAGGGAGTTGAGGCAGTGTGGTCGGTGGTGGTTGCGGTAGTATCAGAAGTAGAGGTGACGTCAGAGGTGAGCGGGGAGACACGTGCAGGCTGAGCACACCGTAGGCGATGATGTATGCCTGCACGTGTTCCTCTTCTGGTTTTACGGCGATGGATACCCAGGTTTGAAATATGTTGTTTGATGTCTGGGTCAAGTCTATTTTGTTTGCGGCCTATTTGACGTAAGAAGGATACTCTGGAGTCTGCGTTGGTGAACATGAACATGACTGCTCAGTGCCAGATGAATGGGATGTTTGTTTCTTGTGGATTAGCTGATGGATTACAACATGACTGTTCAGTGCCAGATGAATGGGATGTTTGTTTCTTGTGGATTAGCTGATGGATTACAACATGACTGTTCAGTGCCAGATGAATGGGATGTTTGTTTCTTGTGGATTAGCTGATGGATTACAACATGACTGTTCAGTGCCAGATGAATGGGATGTTTGTTTCTTGTGGATTAGCTGATGGATTATAACATGACTGTTCAGTGCCAGATGAATGGGATGTTTGTTTCTTGTGGATTAGCTGATGGATACTGACACCTTGCTGAGATTTCTTCTGTTTTATTCTATTTCATGCAGTTGGCTCCTACCCAGAATGAGATTGCTGTGGGCTCAAAGGGAAGACAGGGACCCCACAGTCAAGCTTCATCCACTTCACGATGTCATTTTTGAGAGTGTTGCTGGAACTACTTAACCAATACTGCAGGTGTCTTTTTTTTCTTTTCTTTTTTTTTTTTGGGGGGGGGAGGGGGAGGGGGGATGGAGGTCCTCGGCTAGAGCTCCAGATTCCCCAATGGTGAAAATTTTTGTATGTGACTGTTTTTGCCCATTTTGAAGGTAGCCGCATTTCAACTTCGATGCATGCTGGGTGTGTTCGTGTTTCCATAGCCCACTGAGCACTGACATGAATTCCTGGATCTTTAGCGTGCATAACCGTGATCTTCTGTATATGGCACTGGCAGGTCTGGACTTGAAGTTCACCTGGGAGATTGTAAAAAAAAATATCCACCCTTAATTAGCAAGACGCCGCCAAGATTCGAACCCAGGACTTCATGGACCCAGGTCAACTTCAATTTCGCGGCCTTTAATTCAGGGGAAACTACTGGAAAACTTAGATGTAGTATTCCTGCAAAAGTTGCTACCTCCCTTTAATTGAAAGTTGTCTTGAATGTGGTGGTTTTTTTTTGTTTTTTTTGTATCTTTTCGGCTTTGC
Organism: Stramonita haemastoma; assembly: GCA_030674155.1. Taxonomy (NCBI): domain Eukaryota; kingdom Metazoa; phylum Mollusca; class Gastropoda; order Neogastropoda; family Muricidae; genus Stramonita; species Stramonita haemastoma. The sequence continues at coordinate 41,756,916 of CM060339.1, read as the reverse complement.
GTGTGTGTGTGTGTGTGTGTGTGTGTGTGTGTGTGTGTGTGTGTGTGTGTGTGTGTGTGTGTGTGTGTGTGTGTGTGCGTGCGTGCGTGCGTGCATGTATTCGTGTGTGTGTGCGTGGGTGCGTGTGTGCGTGCGTGGGTGTGTGTGTGTATGTGTATATGCGTGCATGTAGGCTATTCGTGTGGGGGGGGGGGGGGGGGGGGGGGGGCGTGCGTGTGTACGTGCGTGCGTGCGTGCGTGCGTGCGTGCGTGCGTGCGTGCGTGCGTGCGTGCGTGCGTGCGTGTGTGTGTGTGTGTGTGTGTGTGTGTGTTACACTGGACACTTGAATAAAAGTGGTGTTCATTTTCAATCGGGTCAGGACAAAAATAACAATTTTTTTTATTTGCATCTTTACAGTATCGGTATCTGTGGCTGTTGATAGGGGATACACCACATCTAAACCTGGCCAGGGCACATTAATTTTTACATGCTAGTATATATAACATCCAAATACGTTTCTCTTTCTAGGCAACTCTTAAAACTGCTATACAATGAAAATCTGTCACTGTCATTCAAGTATTCATTCCATCTCTGGCAGAAGCAGTCACGAAGACGATTTCTAAACTTTTTTAAACCATGTTTCATGCCCACATCCAAACAACCACACATGCCCAAAACCATTCTGACACAGCAACGACTTAATAATATGTGTGACCCACGTTACTTTCCCTACTTCGTGTAGATCAAGCAACATATCATAAGATTTCTTGGAGCACAGCTATCAGGCTGCTTCAAGAGCCTGAACCAATAAGTGAGACACTTCACTGCAGATACAATAAACAGTGGATAGCGACCAAGGTCGCCATACACCATGTCGTTTGGTGTCTGGGTAAGGACATTGAGAACTTTTTTGTATGCAAACAAGTGAATACGTTCTACTTTCTCGTATGAGTGTTGAAATATTTCTGTAGAAAAGGCAGAATAGCATCCTCAGCCGATTTTACTATCTCTCCTAAACTCTCATCGGGTCCAGATGCTTTACCTGATTTCAAGTTTTTCAACGCTGCTTTAATTTCGCCCTGACTTATCTCGCCATCAAGCATGTCATCGTAATGGTTGTTAAGTGTCGGTATCTCCGAGTCATAGTCGGATTGCCTGCAGTCTGAATGCTCGGTACTACCGCTAAGCACTTGTTTGAAGTGCTCAATCCATTCATGGTCCCTGATAGAATTAGACACATACGATCGAGGTTTATTTTTACGTACCTCTTCTCAGAGTTCTCGGGACACTGTAACGAGTTCAAAAGAGCATCGAGGATTTTTCTTGAACAAGTTTTGTTTAACATGCAGCAATTGTCTGTACTGTTTTCTGATACTTTGCTAGGCAATTACGTCTTCAGTTGTTTTAGTTCTGAATTTACGTAGTGATCGCCTGGCTTCAGTTTTAAGAGCATGACACTCATGGTCAAACCGTGGTGATTTTTTGTAAACTTTTTTCCCAACAACATAGACTTTTTCATACAGTTGGCTGCTTCCAGCAAAGCCTTTGTGAAAATATCAAGCCAGGTATTGATGTTGTTTGCAATTTCGAGTGTTGCAAGAGTGAATTTCTGTACAGAATCAGTGGAGGAGATATTTTGTTCGAACAAGTCACACAAG
>CM060339.1:41727778-41732778 GCA_030674155.1 Stramonita haemastoma | reverse complement strand
AGGTAAAACGAAAAGTAATGGAATCTGAGCGAGAGAATGGAGGTCTCAGTATGATCAATATAGTCGAATTCCAAAAATTGTTTTACCTGCAGTGGATAGGCAAACTAAGTAACCCAAGGCAACAAGAAAACTGGTGGACCATACCTAAGTGGCACATGCAAAAGATAGCCAACGAAGATAAAATGTTTTATATTAATTGTAGATGAAAAGAGGTAAGGCATCTTGAAGAAATAAGAAACGATTTTTGGAAAGAAGCCTTTACTACCTACCTAGCCAGCAAAGTGACATGTCAGTCTGCTGATGTTAACCTCACCAACTTTCACTTCCAGCTTCTCTTGTCTTCCATAATTCTTTGACAAAATACAATAGTAATTTACTGGTTTATTTTTAAGAAATGGCAAAGTAAGGGTAGTGGACAAATCAAGAATTTAATTCATGAAAATGAGAATAGACTATTGTCTGTAGAAGAAATTCAAGACCGTATTGGACAAAACAGGACAAGCACACTCTGAATACAACGCTTTATTTAACTCTATTCCCACATCTTGGAAACAGTGGATCCTACAGGGTGAAATCGAAAAAAGTCTCAAACCTGTTTAGCTGATATGTATAACGCTAAACCGAAACAAATTCGACAAATACTAGCTGTAGTTTAAAAAATAGTTTACCCTTCTGCATATGTTTTGGCTCAGAAAATTCGGAATCCATCTAGATAAATCAGCATCGAACAGAGCAGCAGCAGTTACAACGGAAACTAGACTTAGAGCGTTGCACTGGAAAATATTACACAACATTTACCCTACTAACATTCTATTAAGCAAAATGAAAGTAACAGACACCAATATGTGCACATACTGTATAAACACCACCGATTTCATTGAACATTTTTTCAGTGACTTTTAAATACTTTTTTGTGTCTACTCAAAATCAGTAATTCATGCCATTAGCTCTATGTAAACAAAAGCTAGATCTGAACTAGTCACTGAAATTGGTCATTTAATCTATCTCCTTACTTTCAAGGGCTCTGACCTAACTTTTTGTTGGATTTCATCTCACTCTGGTATATATCATTATGAAAAAGCACACATTTTAGCAAAACTGGGAGCAAAGGGTTTATTAGACGTTGCAAGTTTGAAACTCCATTTTATTACTACAAGAATGCTATCAGATTGTTTAGGAAACCCAGGGAAAGTTATTTCAGTGTGAGAAAAAGAGAGTTGGTTGTCTAGATGTAAATTGAGAAATAGTACAATTTGAATCCCGTGTTAAAAACAAAAAACAGATTGCTACCGTATAAAACAGATTGTTTCTCTGGCTCTCAGATGAAAGTGAAACTGTTTCCCGTCTAAATATATTTGACATGTTTTTTGCTTATGTGGTCAAATCATTATTAATATGTCAGATGCTGGAAGACTACATACCTACTCTTACCTCATTATCGTCATCAACAATCTTCAGTGATCTTTTATTGATGTATAATATTTTTAAATCGTTATTGCATAGCCCAGCTGGTTCCTTATTATGATTTTATGGACTTTAAAGAAATTCTGTTTTAGTGGAATAGATTTCCATTTCTTGGTTATTCTTAGACATAGTTGTGATTCCCCTACACATAAGAAGTCGCATTGCACCAAAGGTCAATTTTCAGTTATTTACATGTGATTAATTTGCAACAAACGGGCTATTCAATACACAAAACAGATTGAAAATCGGAGAATTCTGTGCAAAGTTATTACAAATTGAAATGATAGACTGCAGTATGTGACAAAATGAGAAACGGGCAAGTTTATTTTCGTAACAGGTTGTCAGAATGAGGGCTTGGGTATTTTCAAAACACATTTAAAAGCAAAATGAATAAAAAGTATACCTTGATATTTCATTACAAGGTAGAGTAACGGATAAAGTTTAATAATCAATCAAAATCTCAAATTTGACAACTTGACCCTTACCTGCCTTTAATGGCTCCTAGCGCAAAATTGGGTAATGTGCTAAGCGACTCATTTCGTGGAGCGTCGCAATTATGGTTTTTACTTTTCCCTTGTTACATCTGGTTACAAATGTAATTTTTTGGCTGGTATTTATTTTTCTGAAATTGTGTTGTTACTGTTGCCTGTTGTACTTACCTATCATTCATTATTCAGTAGTTGAATAATGTAGCTTTCATAGTAGAAAAGAAAATCTGATTTCCATTCATGTGTTCCCCTTTTCACAGTGTGTGCCATCCACCTCCAGTGAAAAGAAAATCTGATTTCCATTCATGTGTTCCCCCTTTTCACAGTGTGTGCCATCCACCTCCAGTGATCCTGACCCCCCCTCATTTGTTCGTCTAATATCACAACTTTATGAAAAGACCTGAAATGAAATCGAACACACACACATACACACACACACACACACACACACACACACACACACACACACACACACACACACACACACACACACACACACACACACACACACACACACACTACCATACATTGTCATGCTTTTCCTGAGAAATCTACTAAACAACAATACAGTCCATTACTTTTTTATTTTAATGTACTGTCTATTTATTATGTATGTAGGTATGGTCCGCTGTTTTGCATGTTTTTTCTGAATCCAGCTTGTTCTCTGACACGTTTGTTGTTTTGTTTCAAATATTCTGAGATTCTTGTATTCAGAATTTGGCAGAAGAGCTTCCCTACTGTGTTTGTTAATGTTATCCCTCTGTAGTTATCCGGATTAACAGTGCATCCACTTTTATAAATGGGGATACTAACACCCAGTTTCCAGTCACAAGGATAGGCGCCTGTATTAAGCACTAGATTAAACAAGCTCTTTATTACTTTCATCAGGCTGGGTGATACTGATTTGAGCATTTCATTTTTTATGCCATCTTTACCAGGCGACTTTTTGTTTTTTCAACCTTTTAATTGTTCTTGTTATTTCTTCAATGGCGATTTGTTTATCTAAGTACGGATTGTTATGTGCTCTCAAGTCATTATACATGCTATGGACAAGTTGTACTTGTTCCGGATCAATGTGTGGTTCCTCTCCAATGAGCTTTTTCCAGTGTCCAGTCCCCGTTCTGCTGCTCATATGGTTGACATGCTTTACTCTTTTCATTCCTGCAAAGTTTTCCACAGTATATTTGGATCTACATTAATCATGTCATGTAGCTGGGATACTACAATATTCTTGAAGGCTTCCTTTTTATGCTTTTTCATATCATTATACTGGTTTCTCTTGAAAGGAATATTATTATTTGTTGTTGATTTCAAGTTTTGTGTGGATATCTGTTTACAGTATGAAATAAGGATTTTCCTTCTGTTCTTTTTTGCACAGTCTGAGTCAAACCACTTTTTACCCCATTTCATTTTTTTTAATACAATTTTTGTTTTCTAGCTTTTAACCCCAGTTGTGCTGCTTTGATACACAGTGGCTTTACAACACCAGACAATCAGTGACACAGCCAGTGATAGCCCAGCCTAGTGTTCATAGGACACTGTCAGTGACACAACCAGTGATAGCCCTGCCTAGTGTTCATAGGACACTGTCAGTGACACAGCCAATAGCCCTGCCTAGTGTTCATAGGACACTGTCAGTGACACAGCCAGTGATAGCCCTGCCTAGTGTTCATAGGACACTGTCAGTGACACAGCTAATAGCCCTGCCTAGTGTTCATAGGACACTGTCAGTGACACAGCCAGTGATAGCCCTGCCTAGTGTTCATAGGACACTGTCAGTGACACAGCCAGTGACAGCCCTGCCTAGTGTTCATAGGACACTGTCAGTGACACAGCTAATAGCCCTGCCTAGTGTTCATAGGACACTGTCAGTGACACAGCCAGTGATAGCCCTGCCTAGTGTTCATAGGACACTGTCAGTGACACAGCCAGTGATAGCCCTGCCTAGTGTTCATAGGACACTGTCAGTGACACAGCTAATAGCCCTGCCTAGTGTTCATAGGACACTGTCAGTGACACAGCCAGTGACAGCCCTGCCTAGTGTTCATAGGACACTGTCAGTGACACAGCCAGTGATAGCCCTGCCTAGTGTTCATAGGACACTGTCAGTGACACAGCCAGTGATAGCCCTGCCTAGTGTTCATAGGACACTGTCAGTGACACAGCCAATGATAGCCCTGCCTAGTGTTCATAGGACACTGTCAGTGACACAGCTAATAGCCCTGCCTAGTGTTCATAGGACACTGTCAGTGACACAGCCAGTGACAGCCCTGCCTAGTGTTCATAGGACACTGTCAGTGACACAGCCAGTGATAGCCCTGCCTAGTGTTCATAGGACACTGTCAGTGACACAGCCAATAGCCCTGCCTAGTGTTCATAGGACACTGTCAGTGACACAGCCAATAGCCCTGCCTAGTGTTCATAGGACACTGTCAGTGACACAGCCAGTGATAGCCCTGCCTAGTGTTCATAGGACACTGTCAGTGACACAGCCAGTGATAGCCCTGCCTAGTGTTCATAGGACACTGTCAGTGACACAGCCAATAGCCCTGCCTAGTGTTCATAGGACACTGTCAGTGACACAGCCAATAGTCCTGCCTAGTGTTCATAGGACACTGTCAGTGACACAGCCAATAGCCCTGCCTTGTGTTCATAGGACACTGTCAGTGACACAACCAGTGACAGCCCTGCATAGTGTTCATAGGACACTGTCAGTGACACAGCCAGTGATAGCCCTGCCTAGTGTTCATAGGACACTGTCAGTGACACAGCCAGATCATTCAAAATGATAATGATAAAATTTGCAATAATATGATCATCACCCATCACCACTAAAATTTTTAATCCCAGGGGTCCAGAAAGTCAAGGCTCGAACATCAGAGCTGCCTGGCGAATTAATGGTGGAGAGTTGTTACCATTTTCCAGGTCAGCTTCAAGTGCAGACCTGCCTGTGCTTTTCTTTTTCTTCGTGTACATACATTTAGAGAAGTGAAACGTGCACGTAAAAGTCCTGTTATTCATGTCAGCACTTGGTGGGTTACACGTACC
>CM060339.1:41720278-41722778 GCA_030674155.1 Stramonita haemastoma | reverse complement strand
CCAATCTGGTGAGAAGGCCATACCAGACTTATGCACATCATTAAGAATCTGTAGTGGAACCAAACCACATAATTATGCTTATAGGAAACCAAAGAAAGACCAGATCGTATATGATGATATCAATCTGCATACCCGAAAAAAAAAAAAATGTCCCCGCACATGTATCTATAAACAGCCAAAGCAAATGAAGCAATGATAATACCAAGTAGTAATAGTGGGCATCTGTCAGTCTCGGAAGACTATGGAGCTCTAGGTTCTGGAGTGCAAAGCCTGGGTAAGTAAGTATGGAGGGCAAGCGGTTACCCATTCAGCAGTCATGCCCCCCCCCCCCCCCCCCCCCCCCCTTCTCTACGTCGCTAGAATGGTCGATTGGAAAGGCAACTGCTGATACGCATAGTTCCATTACCGTCGCAGGAGCCACCTGAACGTTGCCATATACATCCATAAACTACAATGGGGATTCTAATTCCCCCGATTTCCTCAGGGATCGTGTCTAAATATGACACTTGTGTGCATACTTATATTATTTTTGTTGTCATCCGTTCCTTCCAGCACACAATGGCCTGCTCGTCCAAAAGACAGAATAGGTTTTTAATGTGTGTGCAAACAGAGTTCCTTGATAAACACTACAGAGGCCATTGATAAACACTACAGAGGCCATTAATAAACACTACAGACGTCACTGATAAACACTACAGAGGTCACTGATAAACACTACAGAGGTCACTGATAAACACTACAGAGGTCACTGATAAACACTACAGAGGTCACTGATAAACACTACAGAGGTCACTGATAAACACTACAGAGGTCACTGATAAACACTACAGAGGTCACTGATAAACACTTCAGATGTCAATGATAAACACTAAAAAGGTCATTGATAAACGCCACAAAGGTCACTGATAAACACTGAAAAGGTCACTGATAAACACTACAGAGGTCACTGACAGCTCATCAGAATGACTGATTGCAGGCAGGGGCTGACCCAGAGGCACAGTGGTTCCCATTTATCAAGGAGCACTACCCCCACCTTCTGAACAGAATCTATTTCTTCCCCCCTATCCACTTCAACCGAACCCCCCATGTTGTGGGCAACATCGCTGGACTGCCTGTCCACGTTAGAGATAACCCTAACCCCAATCCACGTCGCCGTCGCCACCAACCAGGAAACCTTCAAGTATGGAAGCCAGTGAATGTGGGTGTGCCCATCGCCCAGGGCAGTCAGGATGTCCATGTATCAGCCAGTGACCAGCAGTACGACTGTGCTCAACAGGCTGTCTCTCTGCCCTAGCTAACATTCAAAATCAAGTAATGATGGTGATTTCAAGTCTGAAATTCCGACAATACCTCAACCCCCTCCATCCTGCTGCCTCCCAGCTGCCCTCCATTCAACCTCTTCCCGTAGAGATACAGAACGGAAAATGTGACATCATCATCATTCATCGCCACTACGGGTTGCTGGTAGGAGAAATAAAATCTATTGGTGAAAAAAGCTACTTCCAAAACCAGACCCCAGAGGAGCAGACCTTCGTGATCAAAAGGAAAGTAAAGAGAGCCTTGAAACAGCTGCAGAACCAGGAGACAGCGCTGAGACACCTGCTGAGTGACCTGCCTCCTGTCACCATCAGCAAGGCATTGATGCTACCCAACATCACGTCACGCCAGCTGCGAAAGGCTCTTGACAGTGATGCATCACTGCTCCAGGTGAGTGACTTACACTGTTAAGTTAACGTCATTACTGATAGGTAAATGTGTCACACTGTTAAGTTGATGTCATAACTGCTAGACCTGTAAATGTGTCACAATGTTAAGTAGACATCACAGCTGATAGGTAAATGTGTCACACTGTTAAGTTGACATCACAGCTGAAAGGTAAATATGTCACACTGTTGAGTTGACGTCATTACTGATAGGTAAATGTATCACACTGTTGAGGTGACGTCATTACTGATGTGTAAATGAATCGCACTGTTGAGATGACGTTATTACTGATATGCAAATGAATCACAGGGCTGGTTGAACTCAGACAATTTTTTTCTCAGATTCATGTGCATCTGGGAATGAATAACAAAATTTACACAACTGCATGCACACGGGGACTGGGAGTAAAAAGCAGATGAGGTCTTACTTATCGATGTGGCAGTAATCTACACCTTGCCATTTCTCCCTCGGTCATTGTAGTTTTTTTTTGCAAGAAAGCTTGATCTTTTACTCTTTTTTTCAATCATTTACTTTCAGAATAATGGAATCAGAAGTTCTGTGATTTTTTTACATCCAGTCCTTGTGTGCATAAAATTGTGTAAATTCTGTCATTAACACAAAAATGAGAACCAACTCTTACTAAAGATGGAACCTGTTTTTAGGTGTGCTAGAGAAGTTCTGTGTGCACAAGGGGCTCAGTGTATAGTCTCATTTGAAGGACTTTCCTGGGGAGTAGAGTCAGCCTTGATGTGAACTCCAGAGATCAGATTCTTTTGAAGTGGTGTCGCGGTGGTGA
>CM060339.1:41700278-41715278 GCA_030674155.1 Stramonita haemastoma | reverse complement strand
TTGATGCCAGTCTGTGTGACTACACAGTCAATGTCATCTTCTGGATCAAAAGTGCCAACCTGCTGTTGGCAGTCTGCAATCATAAAGGCTTTCTTTAATGAGACTGAAAAGCGCTAGGAATACCCCAAACATCTTCCATTACGTTTGTCAATGTTGAGTGGTGAAAAAATAGAACAGGAGGAAGTGACTGATACTTTTGACGTCATCTACACTGACAGGTTTCGAAATAACGTCATTGCTGCACGTTGCTTGTCTTTTGTATGCATTACAGGTTTTGACTTTCCTGGGATTTGGGCGTGAAAAGGACGGGAGAGCTTGACTGGTTGCAGGTATTTTTGTTATTTTTGCATAGGATGGAGGTTGCAAGGTGAAGGACACATTTCCTGTCTGGGTAGCTACCCAACAAACACTTACTTGAGTAGCCTAATAGTTTCCTCCCTGGGTTTTGCCAGCCTAGCCACCAGATCCTGAATTCTAAGACACAAATTGTTGATAGTTATTTTTAACAAGATATTGAAGCTGTTGAGGTGGAATAGTCAGTATCCCCTGTTGCCCCTCCCTGGTAGCGGAGTCTTTTCTTCTGTGAGAGGCTGAACAACTGTTGTCAGATTGGTCAGCACTTGGTTTTGCAAATGTAGACGTTTCTGGCTCCTCCAAACTTGCTGGTGAAATGTCCCCTCTCTTAATTGTGGCAGCTGCTGCCTTGATTTCGTCATTACTCCTTTATGAATACTCAGTGACTATATTTGCTAAGAACTTGAAGTCTATTGCTATTATAGATTGCCATCTTGGCGAAGGAATTGTGTGTGTGTGTGTGTGTGTGTGTGTGTGCGCGCGCGCGTGCGTGCGTGCGTGCGTGCGTGTGTGTGTGTGTGTGTGTGTGTGTGTGTGTGTGTTCTTTCTTTTTCTTTTCTTTCTATTTTTATTATTTCATATCGAGGGTAATGGGATAACCACTTGTGCTTTTTTTTTTTTTTTTTTTTTTTTTTTACATCCAGCCCCCTTGTGTATGCAGTTTTGTAAAGGTCATCTACTCCCTCCGGCACGCGATAGCCTACTCTTACAGAAAGCGGAACAGGATTTAACATGTGCACAAGATATTCTGCGGGGCCTCAGTTTATAGATTTATCCGAAGGACTTTGGGGGAGAGTGGACTCAGCACTGATGTTAACTACAAGAGAAAAATCTCTTCGAACGGGAATTGAACGGGAATTGAACGCGAATTGAAACCGGGTTGTCAAATTGCCAGCGCAATGTTCTGACCACTAGGCTATCCGTCCCCGTGTGAGTGTGTGTGTGTGTGTGTGTGTGTGTGTGTGTGTGTGTGTGTGTGTGTGTGTGTGTGTGTGGTGTGTGTGTACCTTTGAGTGTCTTTGCATGTGATACACAAAAAAACGATCAAAGATACAACAATCACCTCCCCCCCCCCCCCTTAAATAATAACAAAAAAATCCGAAAGAAGCCCACGTTATCTCCTCTAGTTTTACCCTTGTCAGTCTTAAGCTCAGTTGCAAACCCATATGCATTTATCAGGGAGGGGAAACTGAATAACTCAAACTAAAACAAGAAAAAAAGACAATGATTGAACAAGAAGGCTTCTATCTAAACTGTTAACTATCACCATTATAGTCATATTATCAGCCAATAGTTAATCTAGTCCAAATGACATTAATTCTTGAAAACATTCTTCTGCACAAAGTGCACACTCTATCGATAGCTATTATTGTATTTCTATTGATGCTTGTATGATGAAGAACATTAAAAAAAAAAATTAAAGCCCCAAAACTAGGGTATTCAAAATCCTTAATTTTAAACTTTACTTACAGTTTTCTTTCTGTGCAAACGTAGATGGAAATGGCAGTCTAGAAATTTCTGTCTCCCATTATAGTTCCCATATTAAGCAGGATGTTGCTGCCACATCCTTCTGTTATTAGATGACTGAGGAGGATTTACAGAAACTCCCACTTTCCCCAAACCCAGATGTAACCATGTACAGCTGGCCGGTTTGTGCACGGTCAAAACAAAGTAGCCTGTAGCCACGTTGCCTCTGCCTGCTTTGACCATCCCCAGATGGACAGATTGGACAGGAAAGAGAAATCAGAATAGCAGATGAAATTGCATTGCCAGTAGCAGCCTTCCTTGTGTGGCCAGGTCTGGCTGTAAACGGAATCAATAGGAGTAGTAATATTGTACTGCGAGAAATGGCCATCCTTTTCTGAGCATTTTTGGCAGGATTGGGATGGGTAAGAGTTTTGATAAACCGGTATGCTTTTTGTGAATAACTACTTTAAAATCAACCACAACCCCATTGCTCCTTGTAGAAGTAAGGAATATGCTATAAAGAGTCTCCATTTGCCGAAAAGGGCTAAAGTGGCTAATAGCTAGTTGTGGTAGGCAACCCTCGATATATCAAAAATATAAAGATTGGCCAAACTTGTTCAAAAGCTCAAGTAAATGGTATACGGATAGTCACTATAAAAACTATTTGACTATTTCTCCACTGTTGGCAACAAAAACAGGAAAATGGCTCAGTTTCTAAATATTGTGATAAAGGCTTTATTCTGTTAATTTTGAAAAGCCAAATGGTTAAAGATTTTGTAGCCATTATCAAAACAGCAGCAGGTGGTTGTATCTTCAGATACATGCAAATGAAGTCACTGTTCAAAAAAATGTAACAGCATTTCACTGTGACACTGTTGTGCCTATAACTTTAAATGAAAACATGTATTTACAACAAACAGTATTCAGAAGTGAAGTTACTACTTAGTACCAACCATTAGACACAAAGAAACCAAAAAACATTTTTTTAAATTATGGGAGTAGGTACTGGCAATAAGTGTGACACTGTAATGCATGTTACCAGGGGGTCATGACAATATCACACAGCCAAGACATTCTGGACCAGTATTCAATGAATACATCAGCATCATTAGTTATTGCATGTAGATTAAAGCCATGGAATGGAAAACATTGTGCGAAACACAACTCTGATATGAGCCTTTAAAGTGTGTGTGGTAACATTACATGTGACACCAATTATGACATTTGAATAAAAAACAAAGCAAACTGTTGATGTACAACAATACTTTTATTACAGAATTGATGATTACATGGTCATGAACAGTAACTAACAAGAATTATGATAAAAAAAAACTTTCATTTGTTTGTGTACATGCTTCAGAAAAACAAAGAAATATAAAGAAAGAAAACAAAACCTTTCTTCATGTATAAAACATGGTGAACTGACATGAATCATACAAAAGCAATAAAATCAAGACAAATAAACAAGTAGTTCAAATATAAAAAAGATGATTAACTGACTGGAATTTTTTTTAATCGATAAAGACAATTTAATTTGTTTATGTTTAGTAAGGCAGTGAGTTTGGCCCAGGCCAAAAGCTGTGTGGGGTATTGATGTCAGCTAATTGCCAAGGCCTACACTAGAATGTTGTAATGTTGTAAAATGTTGTTTTGAGATTGCCTTTAGCCATGACAAGCTCTTAATAACAACATGCACTCTCCTGTAATTAAAGGTGAAAAATTTCTCTGAAGTTGCAGTATTGCTGCTTATATGGTGAGGTACTTGGAAACAGTCATACATGCAAACTGCTCATTCAGTGTGCACTTTCAATCTCACAGTGATTCCCAGGTGGGATGAGTGAGTCAGAGTGCACTCTCTGGGTGACCCCCAGAAGGTTACACTTGGGGAACACACAACAACAACACAGTGAGCAGACTAGAAAGTAAGTCTTAATTGTACAAATCATGTGTCACAACACAAATAAAAAAAAAATGTATTCAATCAAAACAATACAGCAGAAAGGCACAAACATCAGTACAAGAAGCATAAATCAATGTAAGCTGATGAAGAGCACTCCTGATAGTACTTCTTAAGTTTTGTCCACTATTTAAAAATCTCCCATTATTTTGTGAGTGTGTGTGTGTGTGTGTGTGTGTGTGTGTGAGAGAGAGAGAGAGAGAGAGAGAGAGAGAGAGAGAGAGAGAGAGAGAGAGAGAGAGAGAGAGAGAGAGAGAGAGAGAGAATGAATAATGAATGAATAATCTTTATTTTTCAAGGGTAACAGAGTAAGTAATCATTACATACTTTTTTTCATCCGGCCCTTTTTTTCATCCGAGAGAGAGAGAGAGAGAGAGAGAGAGAGAGAGAGAGAGAGAGAGAGAGAGAGAGAGAGAGAGAGACTCTTCTTCATGTGTGTGTGTGTGTGTGTGTGTGTGTGTGTGTGTGTGTGTGTGTGTAGAGAGAGAGAGACAGACAGACTGATACAGAGAGAGAGACAGACAAACACACACACACACAAACACACACACACACACACACACACACACACACACACACACACACACACACACACACACACACACAGAGGGAGACAGAGAATTGTGTGTATGTGTGTTGGGAGGGAGTGGAGACATAGGGGGGGGGGGGGGGGGGGGGTAAGAGAGAGAGAGATGGGTGGAGTGGTGGTTGGAAAGAGCTAACAGCTCTGGTACCATGACAACTTACTGGCACCTGCCAAAAACAAGGTAACATTTGGGGGGGACGGGAGGGGGGAGAAAGAGAAGTGTGGCCGTGGATGGTAGACTGTAGAGAAAGGAGGAAGGGTTCAACAGGTCATTTCGCCAGTGTTGACAGCTCCTGTCACTGTCTGCTCTTTCCGACGTCACAGACTGAATGGAGGCAACGTTACCGAACAATCTTCAAACTGATTTTGTTTCTCTTCTTATGTTTATTGGCCATGTACAACCGCTGAATATGATAAAATATGCAAGATAATGTAAAAAAATGTTCAACAGATGGTGCCAGTAAAGAAATATGAAATGAGAGCAAACCTTCATTTCATGTGACTCCTTTTTACATTTCCACACATCTCATTTTTATCAACCACATCAACACAACAGACTCACAGAACAAAGAATACTGACACAAGAACATGCATAAACATATTATTTGCCTAATCCATTACAAATTCAGAGAAGTACACTTACCAAAAATAACTATTTTGCTGATTTGTCCTCAAGACTATTGCTCCACACACACAAGTAACGTGCACTTCCAGCAGAGAGAAGGTGTGACACATGACTCATTTTTACCTAATACGTCACTTTCTCCCATCAAATTCGCAGAAAAACGTCACAGACAGCATGTTCTATTCCACAGTTCATCGAGGCAAACAGCAAACAGTGGACTGCCCTGTGTGATATAATTTTGCTAAGCACATTAATTCTGCCAGTAACGTGTATTTGATCTGTGACGCAAAAGGGATTTTTTTTAGACTACATTTACTCATTTTATTTCAAGTATGAAACTGCAGCTTGATATTAATTTTCGCTCGATAAATAATCGATTTGTAACCAAATTTTGTGCAATTATCTGCTGACTTGGTCCTGAAAGCAAAAAGTCCGTCATGATCTGTGACGTGGCTGGCAACGTAACCCGAAATTCACAATCGTTGTTTGTCAGAAAAACTGTTTAAAAACACCAGTTCTTTACGCTAGTATTTCAATGCATCTTTAATCTTTAGTTCTATGAAAGAATTTTTGACTAGGGGTTACGATCTTTGCAGTAGTGAACTTTAGAAGCCAGTAGGGGTAAGTGTTCCGGTTTTTTGTGGCCATTTTTAGGCCATTTTTGCCAGAAATTTCTCTCTCATAAACATAATTTTCAGTTCTGGGTCTTGTTTCTGCTCGCACTGTTTCCTTGATATATGTGAAATGTATTAAGTGATGATAAATGGTTCAAACATATTTTGTTTAAGTGTAATGAAAAGTTTTAGAGGGTAACCCCCAATGACCCCAACAGTGGAGAAATAGTCATTTACATATGTTCACAGACGGTTCTGTTCTCGAGGACGGTAGAGCAGGTGCTGCTGTTGTAATCCCTGCCCTAACATGTGTAAAACAATAATTAGCACCCGGGTAGTCATGTGTCTATTTTTACTGCTGAACTCGTAGCCATCCTCATGGCTTTAAATCATGTCTACTCTGCCCATGAATGCCTGTCAAATATTATTATGTGTAGATTCCAAATCGGTGTTATATGCGCTTAGATCTTTAAGTCAAGAGACAAGACGCGAAACGAGGACTGACATAAAACACCTTGTGCATCTTTTTCAGTAAAAGATATATTACTAACATTCCGCTAGGTACCTTCAATCTGTGGGATCATTCCCATTGAAAGGTGGATGAAGCTGCCAGAAAAGCAGCTTACAATTCGGACAGTACTATCAGTCTTTCCATTCCATCAGATCTCCAGGTATATTATAGTCTCATAGAGAATAATCTATCTCGTGATCGATTTCAAATATTCTCTCAAGAGTTCATATTGTCAATATACCAATAACAACATAAAAAGTACTACTACAAGTAAGACCAATACCCTCTTGTTTGATAACTTGTCTTCAAGTCCTGGATATATCAAGAGCTTAATGTAGCGTTTTGCTAAAAACAATCTCGCACAAAATATTACAAAAGTATTTAATGCTTATGCCGTGTAGAAATCCCAGTGAATCATTTACTTTAGCACTGCCTACTCGCAGGGTGCTCAGTTTTAGAAAAAAAATGGGCCATTGCCATCCTTCAAACGGCCACATTTTTCTAGAGCACATATTGAATAACTTTTAGCTTCTTGGCTATTTTTCTGGTAGTCTTCATGATAGTCAAGTTAGGATCTTCCTTTGATTGTTGTTAGCTGTTCCTGTAGTTTATTTCATTCTTGTGTTACACTGGATATGTTCTTTGTTATCTCAGGATATGTTTTATATTCATTCTTTTTATTGAGTCCACACACACGCACACGCACACGCACACACACACACACACACACACACACACACACACACACACACACACACACACACAACACACAGCACAATTCGTGAGAGGGGGGGAATCAGAAGTACATGTAGGCATGCACACTGACAAAAATACCCAAACACTCACACATACTCACTCACGCACACAAGTGACGCAGTTTATTTCACTTTTGTTTCTCGTTTAATATCACTATGAGTGTAGAAACGTTAAATTGAAGAAAGCGCGCGCGCACACACACACACACTCACACACACACACATGCACGCACGCACACACACATACACACAATCACAGACACACACATAATCACACACAATGACACACACACACATACACACAATCGCAAACACTCACACACAATTACACACACACACACGCGCGCGCGCGCACGCACGTACGCGCGCACACACACAAACACACACACACACACGCACGCACAATCGCATACACGCACAATCACACACACATACACACACACACACACACACACACACACACACACACACACACACACACACACACACACACACACATACGCACAGCCCCCCGTACACAAACACGCGCACACACATGCACGCACACACACACACACAGGGGGGGGGGGGGGGGACGATAGCCTAGTGGTCAGAACATTGCGCTGGCAATTTGACGACCCGGGTTCGAGTCCCGTCGAGGAGATTTTTCTCCTGGAGTTAACATTAGTGCTGACTCTACTCTCCCAAAAAGTCCTTCGGATGAGACTTTAAACCGAGGCCCCGTATGCGAACGCACGCAGAACATCTTGCGCACACGTTAAATCCTGTTCTGCTTTTCGTAAGAGTAGGCCATCGTGTGCCGGTGGGAACAGATGACAATATTTACAAAAACTGCATACACACGGGGACCGGATGAAAAAAAGCACATGATTGCTTATTCTGTTATCCTCGATATAAAAGATTAAATGAATAAATTAAATAAATAAATAAATAAATAAGTAAATAAAACACACTATCACACACACACAAACACTCGCACATACAATCACACACACACACACATACACCACACACACACACACACACACACACACACACACACACACACACACAACCACAATCACAATCACACACACACACTCACACACATACAAACACACACGGGCTTGCAATTTGCTGTCCCCTGGAGTTAACATCAGTGGTGACTCCACTCTCCCCAAAAGTCCTTCACATGAGACTTTAAACCGAGCCCCCGTTTGCGAACGCACGCAGAACATCTTGTGCACACGTTAAAACCTGTTCCGCTTTTCGTAAGAGTAGGCTCATGTGTGCCGGCGGGAACAGATGAAAAGATTTACAAAGCTGCATACACATGGGGACCAGATTAAAAAAAAACAACACACATGAGTTCTTATTAAATGATCCTCGATATAAAAGAATAGCTCGCACACACACACACACACACACACACACACACACACACACACACACACACACACACACACACACACACACACACACACACACACACTTACACACACACACACAATCACACACACATACAATGTGTTGAGAAACTCGAACTGGTACGTCATTTACATCAACTTGCAGTGCACTAGCTGTAGTGGTATTCAGCTTTGCTCACCTCTGTAGTAGCTGTCTTGCTTAATCCAGTGCCAACATTCTTGAAAGAGTAGTTTGTCTTAAGTTGTTAACATTCTTTAGTCACTTCAAAGTTGTTGTTTTTTTTTTGTCGGTAAAATATTTTTCTGCTTTGGGTTTGTTTAGTTTTTAATTAATTAGTTTATAGCATTGTACTATATTATGCCTTCCAATCAACAAAGTGTGTTTTCCATCATGCAGTGGAATGCCAGATCTATTTCCACTAATCTGTTCTATTTAATCCAACACCTTGCTAAAAATCATTATCAAGTTGTGACGTTACAATAGAAATAAGCTGCCCAAGCTGCCTGGCTATTACTATCCACCAGTCCATCAACAAGTCGATGCTGTAACTAAAGTCAGTGTAGCCATAGACATTCAAGAAGGGGTGGATTACTGCATATGTCCTTCACCAGTGCCTAACCAGGCCTCAGATATACATTCATGTACAGCACTAGTAAATTTAGGGAAAAAAATCTGATAATAAATATTGTGTCTGTGTATCTGCCTAAAGGACCAAATGATCTGAATACTGAGTGGATACACAACCTTCCAGATAAAGAAAAGTGGTTCATAGCAGGAGATTTTAATGCACATGATTCTTTCTAGGTTAAAGAATGTGGAAAAATATCTCATAATCCATTTGTAGAAAATATACTTAATTCCTGCTTTTGCTTGCTAAATGATGGCAGTGTCACGAGAATTCTAGACATTGCTAGTGACAAATCATCAGCCTTAGATCTGTCGTTTATTTTGTGCACATGTTAAATCCTGTTCCACTTTTCGTAAGAGTAGGCCATCGTGTGCCGTTGGGGACAGATGACACCATTTACAAAACTGCATACACACGGGAACTGTTTGTAAAAAGCACATGATAGCTTTTTCCATTATCTTCGATATAAAAGAATGAAAAAAAAAGACGAAGACGATAGGAAGTGTTGTGGAAGACCAAGAAAGGAAAGTAGAGGCTAGAAAGAGAATACACAAACAGAATGGACGTGTGTTGGTGTTTTGTGCCTCAAGACTGGAAATAATGTGTTTATAATGATAAAAAAGGAAGTTATTTTAAACATGAGCAAAGTTTAAACCCCACAAAGTGTGAACATGAAACAACAATTTAAATATTAAAAAATCCTACAAAAATCTTCAAGTGGACTGTGCAAACATCTAGCAACGGCAAAGGCTAACTTTGAATTTTCAAATACATTTTCAAGAGACAGCTCAGAAAATGTCGGTAAAAGGTTTTTTTAACAGGACACTCAAATATGATATGAGTATTGGAAATATGATCTCCACATGGACATCTTACATTTTTACAGAATTTTGTGATAATTTTGTGACTGCAAGAGTGTAAACACTTTCATGCCCCATTTTTCTGAAAACTCCCTCAGCAGTATATCCAAAGGAAGGACGGTGGCAGGATGGTTAAGACGTTTGCCTGCCAATATGTAAACCGCGAGTTTCTGGGTTCGTACCCAGCTCGCCCTTTCTTCCCAGTTTGACGAAAAAATCGAACTGAATGTCAAAGTCATTCGGATGAGACTATAAACCGAGGTCCCGTGTGCGAACGCACGCAGAACATCTTGCGCGCACGTTAAAATCCTGTTCCGCCTTTCGGAAGAGCAGGCCATTGTGTGCCGGTAGGAGCGGATGAGAAAATTAAAAAAAACAAAAACAGCATGCACACAGGATCCCTGAGGGGAAAAAAAATAATGGGTAGGCGCTGCACTTGTGGCGACGCGCTCTTCTCCCCGGGGAGAGAGAGCAGCCCGAATTTCACGCAGAGTAATCTGCTGTGACATAAGTGGTATAAAATGAAAATAAAAAATCCAATAATTCTAAATTGGCATTTAAAAGTGTGATGGATCGGTGGTCTAGGTGGTAACGGGTCTTGCTAGAAAGCAAAAATTCCGGGTCGGAGTGTGCGGTGGTTTGTATCCCATTTGGGCCCCACACTTTTTCCCCATCCATTAGACCCTGTGTGGTGGTCTGGGCGCTAGTCTTTCGGATGAGATGTCCCATGCGTTGCACATTACTATTTAGCGCAAGTAAAAGAACCCACGACAACAAAAGGGTTGACCCTGACACATTCTGTAGAAAAAAGCCACTGATAGGGAAAACAATTAATACAGTTGCCTACAAGGGAGAAAAAAAAAGAATAGGCGCTGCACTTGTGGTGACGCGCTCTCCCCGGGGAGAGCGGCCCGAATTTCACGACGAGAAATCTGCTGTGACATAAAGTGGTACAGAATAGAAAAAATACAAGAAAGGTTTCTTTCACAGTCCCATGGGATATTTGTTATAATTGCATTAACGTTAATGAGTTGTTTTATTTTTTTTTTAAATTATTGTTATTGCATTGTCAGGTTTCTTTGGGGGGGGGGGGGGGGGGGTGACACGTTTTGAATAAGAGTTTTTTTCGTCTAATATTACTAGAAGTGAACAGACGTAAAGTTGGAGACAACAACAACACACAGACCTGCTGACTCAAAGCTAAAGGAGAGTGAGGAATGGGAGAGCAGACAGAGGGACAGACAGACAGACAACAGAAAGACCTATGGCTCTATGAACTGTGTATCTGTGTGGTCAGATACAGACAGACAACAGACAGACATGTGACTCTATGACCTGTGTAACTGTGTGGTCAGATCCAGACAGCAGACAGACATGTGGCTCTATGAACTGTGTATCTATGTGGTCAGATACAGACATGTGGCTCTATGACCTGTGTATCTGTGTTGTCAGATACAGACATGTGGCTCTATGACCTGTGTATCTGTGTGGTCAGATACAGACATGTGGCTCTATGACCTGTGTATCTGTGTGGTCAGATACAGACATGTGGCTCTATGTACTGTGTATCTGTGTGGTCAGATACAGACATGTGGCTCTATGACCTGTGTATCTGTATGGTCAGATACAGACAAACAACAGAAAGACCTATGGCTCTATGAACTGTGTATCTGTGTGGTCAGATACAGACAGACAACAGACAGACATGTGGCTCTATGACCTGTGTATCTGTGTGGTCAGATACAGACAGACAACAGACAGACCTGTGGCTCTATGACCTGTGTATCTGTGTGGTCAGGTTCTGTGGCCCGGCCACCACAGTGAACGTCCCCACAGCCGGCTCCCCACGAAAGGTGCTGAGGTCCCAGGGGCAGGCTGTGGCGGAGACGGGACTCCGCTACTCGTCACTGGTGCTGACGACCGCCCAGGTGACCTTGCTGAGCAGACAGCCGGAGGCACAATACCTCTACCTGCAGGGTCCTCCAGGGACGGGGAAGACAGTATGCCTCTACCTCAAGGCCCTGCTGTGGCTCCAGCAAGGCCGGCGGGTGGTGCTGGTGAGTGGGGCTGTCGGGAGTTGTGCTGTGAGCCGGTTGCTGCAGGAACAGCTGGTGAGGACGGCGGGGCCAGCAGCCGCCAACATTGATCGCCACTGCATTGACGTCCATGACAGGGGTTTTGATGCTGGGGCAGAAGTGAGGAGACTCCAGCAGCAGATGGGCCAGGGCCCGTTCTCCGTCATTTTTGATGAGTTTGGAGATATCAGGTCAGTTCTGTTCTCTGGACGGTTTACTGATTTTATTGCTCTGTGTGTGTGTGTGTGTGTGTGTGTGTGTGTGTGTGTGTGTGTGTGTGTGTGTGTGTGTGTGTGTTCAATTTCTTTTAGCGTCTTTTCACAAATTGTGATATTAGACGGAAATGTGGGAGAGAGAGACACAGACAGAGGACAGAGGGGGAAGGGTGTGTGCATGTCAGGGGAAGAGGGTGTAGTTGGTAATGTATGGAAGATGGAAATTCAGGGGATCAATAGGGCCTACATGTGGATCAATGAAAAACCTTAACGTTACTTTCCTACTAAACTACAATGAACAAAAAGGAAACTGCAGTTCTAACAAGTCCTAACAAAAACAGTAATTCCAACGAAAAAATGTGAGGTAATTTCACCTGAGAAAAAAAGTCGTAAGTAGCCTCCCCCCCCCAAAAAAAGAGAAAGAAACACCACCAACAATAACAACAAATAATTCTTTAAAAAAATAATTTAAAAAGCTACCCCACCCCACCCCCAACAACAACACAAAAAAGAAGAAAAAAAAATCAAACATAAACAAAAGACCACCCAACCCCCTAAACAAGAACGAGAATTCTCAACATTAGCGAGAATTCCCAAAAACATTAACAGCAACGAGAAGCCAATTATGAACATAATCACTCCCCTCTCCCTTCCTCAAGAAACAACCAAAATAAACAATGGGTATAACAAAAAATCCTGTGAACAGGAGACCTATTGAAATCCCCAAAAGTACAAACAAGAAAGGAAAAAAAAAACTGGTTTAGAGTGTGTTTAAAGTCCAAAGCAATCACAATAACAAACCAACCGACTATGCATCAGCGATTTAAAAATGTCATACATAAGTGGCAGGATGTTAAAGATAGCTGATGGAGAAGATGTCATCAAAACGGGAATGTGCCTTTTAAAACTGCAGCATGTTATTATATGATCTACCGTTAAATCATTACCGCATATGTAAAATGCATTTCCAGCATATTTTGTCTTGAAGCTATTCAATTTCCATCTACAAGGTAGGGAAACAATTTGCTTTGAACAATATATATCACGTTCTCGTGTTTTAACAAAAGACTCAAATTTCCGTAGTTCTTTGTGTGCATCTAGACAGCCAAGCCTTCTTTCCTCACAATGAAATAAATTTCGTTGTGATTTTTATTATGATATGATAACACTCTTGTAGTGAAAAGGGGAGTACTAATTGTGTCGCCTCTGACAACTTCAGATCTAACTTTTGTTTGCAAAGAACTAATGGCAGAAATTACTGATTTAGTGTCTACACACAAAAAAATGTGAAAAATGGTTTTAGGAAAACTGACGAAAAAACGTAGAGCCATCAATATTGCGACTAGTTCCGCTGTAAGTATTGATATACAACGGTTGCTTCCTGTAAGGATGAATTGATCAGGACCAGATTGTAGGACATAATTTCTTTTGTTGTTTGGTGTAGGTTGGTGCCTGAGTACATTTTTTTAAAGGCTATTTTCTTTCAATACATTCTTGACGTCTGAAGCCACCGTCTGAGCGAACAAGGCTTGGAAGGTGAACGAACACCTGCACAAAGAGAGTCACTGCTGGTCAGCAGATAGTAGGACTTGTGGCCCTTGAAGTACTGCCAGTTGTGCTGCTCAATGGTCTGGATGTTGGCCATGAAGACATCCTGACGCTTCTGATCTTCCTCCACAGTCTCATACTTGCCTGCAAACAGTCACCACTGAAGAGTTTTGCTCAGGTGTTCCTTGTTGCTCAGGCATGACTTCAGACTCCAAGAATTTATTGAAAGAAAATACCCTGAGGACACTCGAGGATCTACAGCAACAATCTGCAGAAATGGCTTCCAAAACTTGATAACGTAAACAAACCGGCAAAGCTGATTTGATTTTGTGCGATCTAAAGCTGAGATGACCCGTGATTTTCAGCTGGCCAATCTTTTAGCCTGAAGAAGGTTTGAAATAAACCGAAAATTTGCTCCGCCAGACACTTGGGTGTTGTGTCTTTATTTGTCTGCTTGTATAAATATTGATATACCTTCACCAAGATGAAATTGGTTTTCGGATTTTAGATCTGGTATAATATAAGCAGCACCAGCGTTATTGTTTAATACTGAGCCATCTGTGAACACTTTTAAATGATTAGGATAGTTGTCTTCCAAATGAATCTTGGCATGAGAAGATACTAAATTTATATTGTCCTTTTTCGCTATATCAATGTAATTGATATCAAAGATTGCTCTATTTAACTCCCAGAAGGGAATAGGGGGCAGTGCATCCCGTTGTGCTACATTTCCTGTTGGATCTAATCCACAATTTGTAAAAACGTTAGATGTGGATGTTATCAAGGTGGTATGTGATGATATAGATCTTGCTTTCTTAGGAAAATCGTTATCAGACTTAAGATTAATCAAAGATTTCAAAGCATTTTGAACAGACAAACTTCGCAACAAAAATTTACTACAAGCAACACTCCTATAATCTTCCAATGGTAAAACCCCTGACATACTGTATGTTTTTAAACATGAAGCGTGGATAGGTAGGCCTAGAGCAAGTTTATATGCTCTGCAGTCTATGCTTTGGAGTTTTTTCAAAAGATATTTTGGGGCACTAAAAAAAACTTCCTGGGAAAAAGTTAATTTCGAACGAACTAGCGATGTTGAAGGATACAACAAGGTGAAAATATCTTGGCCCCGTGGCTGTTTACAGACAATTTTCAAAATGCGCAAGCTTTTTTCTTGCTTTAGTAAAAATATATTCAATATGTTTATGCCATGTTAATTTTGATGTAAGAAAAACTCCAAGGAATTTAACAACTTCTTTATAGTGTAAGATCCCACCATTTATTTTAAAACTTGGCATTTCCGTTGGATTTGCTTCAGTATTAAAGAGCATCGTGTGAGTCTTATCATTTGAAAGCTGTATCCATTTTAGGTCATATACTTAGCTACAGCATTTAAAT
>CM060339.1:41685278-41695278 GCA_030674155.1 Stramonita haemastoma | reverse complement strand
AACCTGTTACGATGGTTAGGACTTTTTTTTTTTTAACTTTACCATTACATCACTTTAAGTGACGACAGATTTCCCAACGTGAAATTCGGGCTGCTGTCCCCCAGAACAGTGCATCGCCACACCAGCAGCACCACCCATTATTTTTGTGATATCTGCAACCGTACTTGTTTCCCTATCGGAGCGGCTTTTTTTCAGAATTTTTGCCAGGTTCATCTCTCTTTTGCCGTGGGTTCTTTTACGTACCCTAAACACTTTTTTGTAAGACACGGGATCTCGTTTTTTCGTCTCATCTGAAAGACTAGCAGCCAGACCAGCACTCATGGTCTAATGGAGGGGAAAGGTTCAGGGCCCACACAGGGTTCAAACCACCCACACTTCCGACACAGACTTTTCCCTTTCTAGGCAGGCGCCTTACCTCTTGACCACTGACCCAGTTACACTGAATCAAAAGATGTTTGTTGTGTGTGTAAACCAGGTGTGAAGACTATATGCTTACACAGATTGTTTCTCAATATGTATCAGTCTACATTAATGGCTTCAAATCGCTTCTATATGCATAACAGTCTTGATCAATGGCTTCATTTCAGTTCAAAATGTAGCAGTCTTTATTAATGGCTTCATTTCACTTCAATATGTAGCAGTCTTTCTTGATAGCTTCATTTCCGTTCAATATGTATGACAGTCTTTAGTAATAGTTTCATTTCAGTTCATTATATATGGCAGTCTTTATTAATGGCTTCATATCAGTTCACTGCTGATGTGTCAGATGTCTTTGTGTGTACCACAATACAGCTTCCATAGTTATCACACTCCACTTTAGTTTTTATTTTGTTGTGTGTGTGTGTGTGTGTGTGTGTGTGTGTGTGTGTGTGTGTGTGTGTGTGTGTGTTTGCGTGCGTGTGTGTGTGTGTGTGTGTGTGTGTGTGTGTGTGTGTGTGTGTGTGTGTATGTGTGTGTGTGTGTGTGTGTGTGTGTGTGTGTGTGTGTATGTGTGTGTGTGTGTGTGTGTGTGTGTGTGTGTGTGTGTGTGTGTGAAAGAGAGAGACAGAGAGAGACAGAGAGAGAGGAGAGAGAGAGAGAGAGAGAGAGAGAGAGAGAGAGAGAGAAAACACTACTCAAGGCAAACATTATTCTAACTCATAAAGAGACATAAACATACAGAAACAGTCTCACATACGCACGCACGCACACACACATACACACACATGCGCGAACGTGTACACACACACACGCTCACACACAAACACGCATGCATGCAAGCACGTACACGCACATGCTTGCGCGCACAAAGACACACGCACACACATAAACACACACGCATGCACGCACATACACAGGCTACGCACGCGCGAACCCCCCCCCCCCCCACACACACACACACACACGCACGCACACACACACACACACACACACACACACACACACACACACACACACACACACACACACACACACACATGGGGGCAGGATATAGCCTAATGGTCAGAACATTGTGCTCGCAATTCGACGACCCGAGTTCGATTCCCGGTCGAGAGGATTTTTCCCCTGGAGTTAACATAAGTGCTGACTCCACTCCCCCAAAATGTCTTTGGGATGAGACTAAAAACTGAGGCCCCATGTGCTAACGCACGCACAACACACGTTAAATCCTGTTCCACTTTTCGCAAGAGTAGGCCATTGTGTGCCGGTGGGAACAGATGACATTTACAAAACTGCATACACATGGGGACTGGATGTAAAAAAGCACAAGAGTGCTTATTCCATTATCCTCAATATAAAAGAATAAATCAACCAAATCAAATAAATCAAAAGTAAGCATGCGAACGCGCGCGCATACACACCCCCCTCCCAAAAAGTAAAGCGCTTTTCGAAAAAGATGCCACCAAACGGCCCGGTTCCAGTCCCGTCCTACCTGATTTTTACCCAGTAGCAGAGCCCACGGCACCAACAGAGCACGGTATTGTATGCATACACACCTTACCAGTATGTTTGATATGCGTGGCGCCAGACGTGTGGCGACGCCAGTCTTCAGGAGAGGCCCGGCCAGGCCTGAATCAAGTTTCTCGCAAGGAAAGCCGAAATAAAATGTTGCGATACCCATATCAATAATCATAATAGACAACAGTATGATAAACCGTAAGAAAGTGCAGGGACTCCGCCACATGCACATACACAAGAAAACGCAACAACAATAACGAGCGCGCGCACGCGAACGCTCACACATACCCCCCCCCCCCCCCCCCCTCCAACGATAAAAGTACCTTTCCGGAAAAGATGCCACAAAGC
Source organism: Stramonita haemastoma (assembly GCA_030674155.1). Classification (NCBI taxonomy): domain Eukaryota; kingdom Metazoa; phylum Mollusca; class Gastropoda; order Neogastropoda; family Muricidae; genus Stramonita; species Stramonita haemastoma. The sequence continues at coordinate 41,692,992 of CM060339.1, read as the reverse complement.
GGGCCGGTTTGAGTGCCGTCCTATCCCCGATTTTTGCCTAGCAGCAGAGCCCACGGCACCAAGAGTGTCGTACTGTATGCATACACACCTTACCAGCGTCTTTGATATGCGTGGCACCGGACTTGTGGCGACGCCACTCCCTCAGGAGATGCCCGGCCCGGCCTGAATCTGGCAAATTTGTCGCAAGGAAAGCGGACAGAAAATGCTGCACCCCAGGAAAGTGCAGGCCTCAGCCACATGCTGGTGTACCGAAATAATCACCAGTCAGAACTGCCTTCCATCAACACAAAGCTGCCACTGTATAAAATCATAAATGCTTTTCTTTGCAACCTGCTCTGCCTATATGAACCTATTTAAAAGTGCGCCAAATCCACATCCCCCCTCCTTTTTTTCATTTCTCTCTTTCCACTTTGATAACATTATTGTCACTGAGTTGTTAAGTACCTCGCCATACAGGCAGCCATACTCTGGCTTCAGAGGAGCATTGACACTGTGTGACAGCTCAAACTACTATCGCTTTACACCTCAAAAACACTCTGTCCTAACTATTCACAAAATAGGAGTTTTCTTTAACAATGAAACCACGTATTTGGGGACGTGATAGCTCAGTGGTCAGAGCGCTAGCTTTGCCCCAGTCAAGTCTTTTCTTTCTCGTTTTTTTTTCTTTTTCTTTTTTTCTTTTATATCGAGGATAATGGAATAAGCACTCTTGGGCTTTTTTACATGCAGTCCCCGTGTGTATGCAGTTTTGTAAATGTCATCTGTTCCCACCGGCACACGGTGGCCTACTCTTACGAAAAGCGGAACAGGATTTAACGTGTGCGCAAGATGTTCTGCGTGTGTTCGCACACGGGCCTCGGTTTAAAGTCTCATCTGAAGGACTTTTGGGGAGAGTGGAGTCAGCACTGATGTTAACTCCAGGAGAAAAATCTCCTCGACCGGACTCAAACCCAGGTCGTCAAATTGCGAGCGCAATCTTCTGACCACTAGGCTATCCGTCCCCTCGAGGGTGGTTACCAGTTGGATGGGTGGCCGTTTGCCCGCCTTGGCTACAGTATAGTTCCCCCAATTCACCCAGCTGTCAGTGGGTACCTGCCCTCTTTAGGGTCCGGGAAGGTAATGCAGCGAGGGAGAGGAGATGGGCGCCGCCCTCAATTTGCTGACCCTTACGGAAGCTGAGGTCTCTGACGCCTTGCTCCCCAACGACCACACAGGTTACGGGACACCTTTCCCTTTACGTACGTTCAATCTAAGGGAAACTACAGTGCCGAACCAGTCTCCTTCCCAATGAGTTTCTTCCCTTTAACAGTCAACTGCTTTGTGCATTCTCTTTGAATGATTGTATTATTTATAATGTTTTGACTCTGTTCCTTGCCCCTTCTTCATATAGCCAGATCCATGATGCTGATGCCTTATCCAGTCATTGGCTCATTCTCCAGTCAGTTAGCAACTCTTTGTTATAACTCTCTTATCACATCAGGTACCAGTACACCGAAAGTACATGAGTAATTTGCCATCTATAGAGAAGGCATCGGCCATAACAGTGTACAACCATGTCTATTTCATTTTCATCAATATTGACTTGTGTAATTTTGCTTTGCTCTTCCTCTTTATACCTCATGATATCCGTCATTCATTTATTGATATGCATGCTCTTTGTTTCTCTCTCTCTGATTTTCCAGGATCTGTACTGATTGCACATCAGGACACACCTTTTAGTAATCTGGCTTGTTGTTGTGGCTGTTGTTGTTGTTGTTACAGGTGTTTTTTTCGGCATTGTACTGCCTTGATTGTTCAGGGTGATTTATTTTGTCTAGCTATCTATTTGTTTTTCTTTTTTCTTTTAAAACTTTTTTTTCTTTCTTCATTGCTGCACCTCACCACGTGCACACCAGGTTGCTGTTTTGGGTTTATTTGACAGTTCTCCTGAGTAGACGTACAGCTAATTTGATTGAGATTTAACATATATTTGTGTGTGCTGTATGTAGAGTGGTCATTGATTTTGTTCTTTCTTTATTCACTTCATCCTTTACCCCAGTCAAGTGCTCACTCTCTTCCCCTTATCATTAATCCTTCAGCTTGTTTTCTTTATCCTCACCAAATTCTGTACACATTACTGCATTTCTCATCAAACTAACCTAGATAGATGCATTCAAGACATACTACGTGGCCCTCCAAGGATGGATTACGAATTTGCCACCTAAATATAAACCATGCAGTAAATAACATCGAAGATATATCAATACTCATCACAAATCATGGCAAACCATTTCACGTACTGGGTCTTTCCGAAGCAAGACTTTCAGAGCATATTGTGGACACTGACATATATTCCAGGTTATAAAATCCTGCGAAGAGATCTACAACAACCCAATGAAACCGGTATTTTAATCTACATTAGTGATTCTGTAACGTTCAAACGTCTTCCCCATCTAGAATGCCATGAAGTAGAATCTATCTGGATTGAAGTTTCTGTGACAGGTACAGCCCCTATTATAATTGGGTTCTGTTACAGAAATCCAACTGAAAGGAAGAATTGGACAGACAAATTTGACTCCATGATAGAGGAAGTCCTATTAGAATCCAGGGAACTAATCTTAATGGGGGGATTTCAATATTGACCTAGCAAAAGTACACAAACAATGGACCCAAGTTATAAATTCATTCAATCTGCACCAATTAGTTAATTCACCTACAAAAGTCACATCATACACATGGGGACTGGATGAAAAAAAGCACACAAGTGCTTATTCCATTATTCTCGATATATAAGAATAAATCAAATCAAATCAAATCAAATTCAAACACAATAATTGATCACATCTACGTATCAAACCCTAAAAACACCATAGAAACATGTGTCCCTGTCTATTACTGCAGTGACCACTGCACAATCTGTACCACATGGTCAAAAAAAGGGGAAAAAAATCCCAAACCAGGCCATAAAACTACAACCTACCATTCTTTTGCAAATTTTGATGAACAGTTTTTCCTCCTTGAATTAAGTGACTCCACGCTCTGGAAAACGTTAAACATTGCAGATCCAGACGTAGCCACTGAGTTTGGGATAAAATCTTTTACTGAAATCTACAACAAGCATGCTCCACTAAAAACAATTAGGATCAAACATGTCCCCAAACCGCCTTGGCTCACAAAAGAACTACAGGAAGCATGTTACCTGAGAGATTTTCTATTAAAAAAAACAACAACAAATATTATGAGGAGTCAAAAAATGAAGAAATGTCATAATCTCTCAAAAACGTGGAGAGAAAAAGAAATATTTCCAAGAATTACTATCTTCCAAACAAGATTCCAAAACTGTATGGCGAGCACTAAATCAGATAACAAACAATCAATCGTCTTCAAAATCAAATGTAATCAGGTACAGGCTGAAAGAGGCAGTATGGTAACTTTTACTTCCAACTGATTCCTGGGCCACTGTGTGCGAAATGAATGGAGTGTTTCTTGTGGGTTAGCTGATTGACACAAATATGACTGTGTGCCATATGAATGGAGTGTTTCTTGTGGGTTAGCTGATTGACACAAACATGACTGTGTGCCATATGAATGGAGTGTTTCTTGTGGGTTAGCTGATTGACACAAACATGACTGTGTGCCATATGAATGGAGTGTTTCTTGTGGGTTAGCTGATTGACACAAACATGACTGTGTGCCATATGAATGGAGTGTTTCTTGTGGATTAGCTGATTGACACAAACATGACTATGTGCCATATGAATGGAGTGTTTCTTGTGGATTAGCTGATTGACACAAACATGACTGTGTGCCATATGAATGGAGTGTTTCTTGTGGATTAGCTGATGGATACTGACACCTTGCTGAGATTTATTCTATTTCATGCAGCTGGCTCCTACCCAGAATGAGATTGCTGTGGGCTGAAAGGGAAGACAGGGACCACACAGTCAAGCTTCATCCACTTCACGATGCCATTTTTGAGAATGTTGCTGGAACTTCTGAACCGATACTGCCGTGTCTGTTTTTTTTGTTTCTTTGGGTTTTTTTTTTGGTTTTTTTTGGGGGGTTGTTGTTTTTTTGTTTTTGGGGGGATAGGGGGGGGGGGGGGGGGTATTTTTTGGATGTGACCGGTTTTTTTCCACCTTGAAGGTAGCCACATTCTGACCGGATGTAAGCTGGGTATGTTCGTGTTTCCGTAACCCACTGAGCACGGACATGAATTCCTGGATCTTTAGCGTGCATAATTGTGATCTTCTGCATAAATTGTGTATACACACAATTTGAATTAAGGCACTGGCAGGTCTGGACATGAAGTTGACCTGGGAGAGTGTAAAAAAACATATCCACCTTAATTGGCCGGACGCCACCCAGATTCCAACCCAGGACTTCATGGACCCAGGTCAACTTCAATTTCGCGGCGTTTGATCCAGGGGAAACTACTGGGAAACCTAGATGTAGTATTGCTGTAAAAGGTGTTACCTCCCTTTAACTGAAAAGTCGTCCTGAATGTTTTCTAGTCCTGTTCAAATTCATTTCACGTCTTTTCACAATTGTGATACTAGAGGGGGGTGGAGGGGGGGGGGGGGGGGGGGGGAGGTGAGTGCATGAGTGTCAGGAAAAGAGGGTGTAGTTGGCAATGTATCGGATACAGAATTTCAGGGGGTAAATACTTGCTAAGTACATTTAAAAGAAAAAAACAACCTTTTTGTTACTAACCTATTGAACTAAAGTAAACAAAAACGGGAAATGCAGTTCTAACAATCTCTAACAAGATCAGAAATTCCAATGAAAAATATAACTAAATATCAGTTACTAAATTTCACATAAGAAAAAACAAAATACCCCTCCCAGAAAAAGAACAGGAACACCCAACAACTGCGAAAAATCAACTACAATCAGCAACATCTCCTAGCCCTCACCCCCCAAAACCAAACAAAATAAACAGCAATAGGAATACAAATACCCAGTACAGGAAAAAAATACTGCCTCCCCCCCTCCCCCCAAAAAAAGCAAAAACAACAACAACAACAACAAAAACCCAAACAAACAAAAAAAAAGAATAAAATCACCACCCTTACCAACACGAACAAAAAAAATCGGATTAGAGCATCTTTAGAGTCCAAAGCAATCACAATAGCAAACCAACTGGACTATGCACCAGCATCTAAAGCAGTCATACATAAGTGACTGACTGTTAAAGATTGCTGATGGAGAAGATGTCATCAAAACGGGAATATGCCCTTTTAAGCTGCTGCATGTTAGTATATGATCTACTGTTATATTATTACTGCACGTGCAAAAAACATTTCCAGCATATTTTGTCTTAAAGCAATTCCATTTCCACCCACAAGCTAAGGAAACAATCTGCTTTGAACAATATACATCGTGTTCTCGTGTTTTAACAAAAGACTCAAATTTATGTAGTTCTTTGTGAGCATCTAGACACCTGAGCCTCATTTCCTCGCACTGAAATAACTTTTCTTGTGATTTTATTACAATATGATAACACTCGTGTAGTGAAAATGGGAGTACTAAATGTGACACCTCCAATGAACCCTTTGCTCCTTTTTTTGCTAGGATGTCCACTTTTTCATTGTAGTAAAAAGCACTGTGGGATGGAATCCAACAGAAGGTTAGTTCCGAGCCCTTTAAAGATAAAAGATGGATTAAATGACATATTCCAATAACGACCTCAGATCTAACTTTTGTTTGTAAGGAACCAATGGCATGAATTACAGATTTAGAATCTACACAAAACAGAATCTGAAAGATTTTAGGAAAACTAACGAGATAATTTAGAGCCATCAATATTGCGATTTGTTCCGCTGTAAATCTCAGATAACTTTTCCAACATGGAATTGGTTTTCCGTTATTAGATCTAGTCCTCTGGGTGTGTGTGTGTGTGTGTGTGTGTGTGTGTGTGTGTGTGTGTGTGTGTGTGTGTGTGTGTGGTGTGCGCGCGCGCCTGTGTGTATGAGGGTGTTGTGACCTACCCATGGTAGCCTAAAGCGACCTGTGTTCTGTGACATGTTTTGTTTGTTCCTTTACTTGATGTGTAGACAAACATTTGGTTTCAAAGTGCTTCGGTGATTCGGTGGTCTAGAGGTAACGCACCTGCCTAGAAAGCGGAAAGTACAGGCTCGAAGTGTGCGGTGGTTTGATCCCCGTTTGGTCCTGAAACTTTTCCGCCATCTACTAGACCATGATTGGTGGTCTGGGTGCTAGCCTTCCAAATGAGACAATGAACCGAGGTTCTGTATGTTAGACACATTTAGTGCACGTTTAAAGTAAAACTCGACAACAAGGGAGTTGTTCCTGGCAAAAGGTTATAGAAAAAAGCCACTCCATTAGGGAAACATATACAGTTGCAGACAGGAAAAGAAAAATATATAATGGGTGGCGCTGTTCTTGTGGCGACGTGCTCTCCCTAGGGAGAGCATCCCGAAATTCACGCAGATAAATCTACCGTGAATTTAAAGTTATGTCTAAAACAAAAACTATGGAACGTGACTTTGCAAAGAAATCAACTCATTTTACCCAGTGGATTAGGCAGTGGGTATATCTTGCCTTGTATGGCAAGCATACCTATGTTTTCTTTTTTCTGTATTTTTTAATAATTATATAAAACGAAACTATCCAGAAATATCAAAAGCATTTAAACAGATGATACATTGAAATAGACATAAAAACGCTTTAATCATAATTATCTAAATTGCATGTTTTTTTTAATCATTTTGTGTAGGTGTGTTTGGTTTTTAAACTAAGGCGAAAACAGTCGTCACAGCAGAATTAATCGGCCAGTTTCCTAGCAACCCCATTCAGTTCTAAACAAGCATTTTCTTCTGTGGGAATACCAGGGACATTATCAGTATAAATAGAATCCCCATCTTTTGGAAATTCTGTGCTAGATATTTCTCCTTTGCTATCCCTCCCTTTCTTTCTGTCTTTCTCCTCACCACTCTCTCCTCTTCCTTCCATGCCTACTTTCTGCCTACCCAGCCCATTCTCCTGCCTTTCTTCCTGCAAAACAGAGGGTTTTCCTGGTTCATAGGAAAGTGAGAGTTGTTCTGCTAAGAGCTTGTCATGGCTGAAGACACAATCTCAACATAATATTTTACAACACAACAACATTTTAATGTAGGCCTCCACACTTTGCTGACATCAATAACTGACAAAGCTTTTGGCCTGGGCCAAGTAGAATTTAGAGAAGGGCATTGGTATGTATGTACCCCACAGTCAGACTGAGTGAGTGAGTAGTGGATTGGTTGATTGATTGATAGAGTGATTGGTTGATTGATGGATTCAGTAATTGTTTGATTGATTCATTGATTTACTGATCAATTGATTAGTTGATCAATTGATTAATAATCGTTTTTTTCACAGGTAACAAATAAGTATAAGCATATTTTCCCCTTCCAGGCTTTACAGAGAGAGAGAAAGAGAGAGAGAGAGAGAGAGAGAGAGAGAGAGAGAGAGAGAGAGGAGAGAGAGAGAGAGAGAGAGAGAGAGAGAGAGAGAGAGAGAGAGAGAGAGAGAGAGGAGACAATGACAATGACAATGACAATGACAATGACAATGACAATAGTTTATTGTGATTTAAGCTTTACAGCCCATTCACAAGGGGACAGTGGGAAGGGGATTGGGCACAACACAAATAACCATATTGAACAAAAACAACAAGAAGAAACAAAATACGGTTGCAGCCCAAATGATCTTCATGGCATGGATTCCACATCAT
>CM060339.1:41670278-41680278 GCA_030674155.1 Stramonita haemastoma | reverse complement strand
GAGTTTCAGAACTCTTGCCAGGCCGACATTTTCATTTCTGAATGGCAACGACTGAGACAAGATCATTGTATAGACATGGATGCAGAACATCCACACCATGCATCGTGACAGACAAGATGATTGTGTAGGCATGCATGCAGAAAATCCACACCATGCGTCATGACAGACAAGATGATTGTGTAGACATGCATGCAGAAAATTCACACCATGCATCGTGACAGACAAGATGATTGTGTAAACATGCATGCAGAAAATCCACACCATGCATCGTCACTGCGCCACACAGCGCCACTTTCTGCCCCAAGCTACAGGTAGGTTTTGTTTTGGTGTGTGTAGTTTGCCATTTGTTTTGTTAGGGTGATTACGTTAAATGCTGGAAATGAAAAGATGATATTAAAAAGTATAGTAAGGGTAGGGGAGGAAGAATTTGCATTGAAGGTTATAGAAAAATGTTGCTTAGATCATTATCATGGTGGAGGGGATGGGGGTGGGGGGCAAGATTTCCGTGTGCTCCCACTCCTGTGACTTGATTTCTACTTTAAAAAATATTTCAAGAATAAATGAGTAAGCACTCGTTCGCTTTTTTACATAGTTCCCGTGTGCATACAGTTTTGTCAATTTTATCAAGCGCATGTTTACAAAAGACTTCCATTCAAACACAGCCTGGTCAGCTGTGTGGCTAAAACAGAGGCAGTCTCTCCAGCATTGCTCGCTGTGAAAGGAACTTGGGTAGCCCCGAACCAAATTTAGAACTTGGGGTTTTTCTCATGATTTTCTGCTGCCACAATATTTGTAACAATGAATTGATGCAACAGATTGAAAAATGCTTGCAGTCTTTTATATGAAGCAGTTTTTCTATACATGAAATATGGATGAGGTGCACGAGAGAAAATCCTTTACTTGAATTTGTATTTGATTTGAATTTTGTTATGCCACCGCTTTTGTTCTCCAGTGAAGGTAGCCACAGTTTGGCTGCGGGAATGATGTCTAAACATGACGCCAGGGGTAGACCTACACGCACACACGCAGGCATGCACATGCGCGAAGACACAGCATGCATGCACACAGTCGGGCACACGCACAGGTACGCGCGTACGCGCGCGCACACACAAACACACACACACACACACTCACGCACGCACGCATGCATGCAGGCACACACACATACACACACGCGCGCGCCCACACACATTTTTTCTCTCTTGTCTCTCTATGTCTTCCCCCCCACCTCTTTCTCTCTCTCTCTCCATCTCTCTCTCTCTCTTCTCTCTCCTCTCTCTCTCCTCTCTCCTCATCCTCTCTCTCTCCTCTCTCTCTCTCTCTCTCACTCTCTCTCTCTCCCTCCTCTCTCTCTCTCTCTCTCATTCTCTCTCTTTCCACTCTCCCTCTCTCTCTTTCCGTCTCCCCTCTTTCTCCCTCCCTCCTCTCTCTGTGTCTCTTTTCCCCCTTCTTGCCACCCCTCCTTCCCTCACTGCCTCACTCTTTCTCTGCATCCCCCCCCCCCCTCTCTCTCTCTCCCCTCCCTCTCCCTCTCTCTCCCCTCCCTCTCTCTCTCTCTCTCCCTCTCTCTTCTCCTCTCTCTCTCCTCTCTCTCTCTCTCTCTCTCTCTCTCTCTTCTCTCCTCTCTCTCTCTCTCCTCCTCCTCCTCCTCCTTTCTTCTTCTTTTTCCTCCTCTTCCTCTTCCCCTTCCTCTTCTTCTTCTTCTTCTTCTTCTTCTTCTTCTTCTTCTTTCTTCTTCTTCTTCTTCTTCTTCTTCTTCTTCTTCTTCTTCTTCTTCTTCTTCAATTAGACGCTGCACAGTATTTATCACACACATTTGTATTTTCAGAAACTTCACAGTAATCTTCAACCTACAAACACCACGATGCCAGACTGACTATGATTCCCAATGCTCTTGCCTTGTTAGGCCCATGGTTGGTAGTGGAGGGTAGGGAATGGATGACAAGAAGAAAATTTCAACAAAACGTTTCAATAATTTTGTTTTCTTGGGGTCTGGTACATAAGTCAATCTTTCATGTTAATAATATGAATAGTTCGTTATCGCCAATCCTTCGGTGTATCTTTGTGGACTCCAGTTTGCAGCAGTTTAGCTAGGCGTTCATCATTGGGGTTGTCAGGAATGCAAAGCTTGCCAGTCAGACAGTGAGATGCTTCCTTGCTCAACTGATTTACAGATTTTACCTGTGTCATATTTTCCCTTTGCTCTGGTCAGATTTTGCCCCTTGTTGAAGTTCTGTGTCCTGGCTTTGGGGTTTAGTCTTTGTGTCTAACTTCCGGTCTTTGTGTCTAACTTCCAGTCTTTGTGTCTATCTTCCAGTCTTTGTGTCTATCTTCCAGTCTTTGTGTCTAACTTTCAGTCTTTGTGTCTAACTTTCAGTCTTTGTGTCTAACTTCCAGTCTTTGTGTCTAACTTCCAGTCTTTGTGTCTAACTTCCAGTCTGTGTGTCTAACTTCCAGTCTTTGTGTCTAACTTCCAGTCTTTGTGTCTAACTTCCAGTCTTTTTTCCCCCCTGCTTTGGTTCAAGTCTCTTTGTTTGACTTTGGTTTCAAGCCTTAAGTCTAGCTTTGTCTGTATGTCCATGTTTCAGTCTGTGTGTCCATGTTTTCAGTCTGTGTGTCCATGTTTCAGTCTGTGTGTCCATGTTTCAGTCTGTGTGTCCATGTTTCAGTCTGTGTGTCCATGTTTGTTTTTGTTTCCAGGTTTTGGTCTTTGTGTCCAGCTTTGGTTCAGTCTTTGTTAGAGCTTCCCTGTCAGCTGTCTTCAATTGATCACTGGGCGCCTTCCCATTGCAATCAGTATTCCTTGCTCAAATCAAAATTGATATCAACTAAAATTAGTTTTAACAAAATAAAGTGAGATAAAATAAAATCATAACCTAAAATAAATTCTAGCAATAATAGAATGACATAAAAATTATGATATAAACAAGTAGGATTTAGTCTTAACTCGAAATAAAATGAAATAAAAACAAAATAAAATGATTTAAAAGTAGAGCATAATCTAGACTAAGATAAACCAAAACACAACCAAACCAAAATAAAATAAGGTTAAACAAAACAAAATGAAATAAAATAAAATGAAATAAAATGGAATAGAATAGAATAGAATGAAATAAAATAATAAAATAAAATGAAATGAAATAGAATAAAATAAAATAAAATAAAATAAAATAAAATAAAATAATAAAATGATAAAATAAAATAACAAAACGAAATGAAATGAAATAACATAGAATAGAATAAAATAAAAACCACAAATAAATTGAAATAAAAGAAGTAAAAAATGCAAGAAATCTGAGAGCAATCTGGGTGACAGTGATCTATCTTCTCATCCGAAAACACCACCACCTCCTACAATGGCTTGGAGACTAGGGTCATGAGGCATTGTGACTTGGTCATTTCTTTACTTTTCTGATGGGTTTCCTTAGGTCTGAAAATACCAGCATCTATAACAGCTTTGAGACTGCTTTCATGAGGTATAGTGACTGTCATTCCCTTCAAGTTCCGATAGTTTTTCCTTTTGTCTGAAAATACCAGCGGCTTTGAGACGGTTTTCATGAGGTATTGTGACTCGGTCAGTCCCTTGCATTTCTGATAGGTTTCCTTGTGTCTGAAAATACCAGCACCACCAACAGTTTTCCTGAGGTATTGTGAACGGATCATTCCTTCCATTCCTAAGGCGTTTCCTTGTCCTTCCCCTCCTTTATAAACATGGGTCCTAACCTGGCGGTGAGTCATTATGTGGATCATCCTGAAGACTCAACAGTGGGCCAGGTTCTGCTGATCATCGCCTTGGAGTCATCTGCTGCATGAGATCCTGGCATCTGTCTGTAAGTACTTTGCTGCTAGAGTTGAGAGATTTTGTACATGTTATATTATACAGGATCTCAGCTATTATCTTTTTCTGATTAAAAAAAATATTTAGTTTTCACTTCTTTTTTTTCTGTATCATTTTTACAAGTAGCATTTTCTTTTTGATCAGGGGTCTTATGTTAAGAAAAATCCACTTCACATTCTTTCAGAAAACGAGTTAAGATTTGTAGGTATATATAAAGATCTCATGGTGTTTGGTTTGCTGTAAACATGGCAGCTTCTAACTCTGGAACGAAATGTATCATGATTGTGTGGACAGTAAAGCCTCCTTGTTGAAAATTATTGGAAAAAAAATTACTGAGAGTTTATAGTGTATATGATCAGAATAACTTGTCGTATTGTAGTTTCTTTTTTATGTTTAGCTACGTAAATTAGCTGGACTCGAATTTGACTATGAATTAGCGAAGAAGCATGGTGAAATCTGTCAGATGAAATTAAATCATTATGGTATCGTACCAATAAAACCAGAATTTTCAGTCTACTGATGATGGCTTACTGCTTTCAGGGGCTCTGGGTCTGGAATCAAGTGCCAGTGACCTGAGGTGTGTGAGGGCAGCCATCCTGACCTGCCTTCTCTGAAAGCTAGACAAGGTATTTATATTTGCTTCTGTATTTTTTCTGAACTTTCTGATCTGATACTTTTGTCTGTCAACTTTGTTTGTTTTTGCTCTCTTCTACCTTTTCTCTGTCTGTTTTTTCTCGTTCCTCCAATGGTTCTCCAATGTGAAATGTGTGTGTAATGTGACCAATTTTAGGCCACTATTTAGGTGTTGGTGCAGTGTTGTAGTTGAAACAGTTCTCAGTGTTGCATCTGTAAAGTGGTTCATGCTCTAGTTTGTGGTCCCAGTCTTCCCATTAAGCCTGTAGGTTTTTCTCTAGGTAGGAGCAGGATGGAGTTTGTTTTTTTAAAGCGATTAAAAACATGCAATTCCTGAGATTTGAACTCATAAACTACCAAGTTCAGTGTGTCAGCCACTGTACCATTGCAGCTGGTCACATTTTGTTTTTTCTTTAATGATAAACAAATCATGTGCTGCTAATGTTAGACTTTATTTCAAACATTGTGATTTTTATCTATTCAACAGGTACCATATAAAGCCACAACAGTTTCCAGTGCAATCCAAAGTAGAAGGGACTGCTAAACCAGGCCATCAACTCGCCATCCAATGCTGTCTGCTACAACTGCACCAGAGGCTGCCATGCACGGGTTTGGACTTGTGAGCAGCTCCAGACATAGCCCCCAGCAACGACTGAAGCAGAGAGAAGACACAGCCATTGTCCTCCGAGACAGGAGGAGCCTGACTGAATGGGGACAAGCATCACTACTGCTGCACTGCAAACGTCCCTGTATGTACCTGCGTCAAATGCAGTCAAGATGTCTGACATTTCGGCAAAGTTCAGGTTAGAAAGTTGCTATCATTTGTAACCAATAGGGTGAAAGTGTGATGTCGTTTACAGAATAATTCCGATTTATTTTCTATTCACATCAACTATGTTGTATTCACATACAATTGAATATTTTTGAACATTTGAACAACAAAAAAAGAAAAAAAATAGTTATGTCTTTAAAGAATGATTGTGAATTTATTCTGTTCCGGAGCCATGTGTTTAAAGCATGTTTTTATATTTGAAGTAATAAAGGAAGAGTTGAAACGAGTCAATGTCTGTAAAAGAACAATTATGAATTTGTTCTGTTTTCAAAGTGGTAAGATAAAATCATAGCATATGAGCTAACATTCCACTTTCCCTGTCACTGCTGACTTAACTGCTGACAGGAACAACTGGACAGGAACCAAGAGGCGAAGAACAGACAGCCATCCAGCACCACTTGTCGGTTACCAGCACAGGATCAGGTAACAGCTTTGTGTACACCCCCCCCCCCCCCCCACACTATCCACTAGACTGTGAGCAATGGTCTGAGTGCTAGTATTTCGGATGAGGCAATAAAGTGAGATCTCGTTTCCAACACGCAATTTAGCGCACATAAAAGAACCCACGGCAGCAAGACAGTTTTCCCTGGGAAAATTCTGTAGACAAAAGCCCCTCTGATATGGAAAAATACACATGCAGACAGGAGATAAAATGGGTGACGCTGCTCTTGAGGGGAAGGAACCCCAATTTCATGAAGACGAATCTGCCGTGACTTAGTGATACATAAATACAAATTCAAAGCATTAGTGACTATTCCCTCTGTCTTAGCATTTGTATTTGTCCTGCCAATTTGTTTGTAGTACTCTTTGAATAGAATTTTGCAGTTACACCAAACACAATTTCTTTTTAAAGACGACTTTAATCATCCCATGAAGGGATATTACAACACTGTCAGCATATCATTGATAGAAATCATTCTTACCACCCCCCCCCCTCCTCTCTCTCTCTCTCTCTCCTCTCTCTCTCTCTCTCTCTCTCCTCTCTCTCTCTCTCTCCTCTCTCTCTCTCTCTCCTCTCTCTCTCTCCTCTCTCTCTCACTCCCTCTCTCTCCTCTCCTCCTCTCTCTCTCTCTCTTGCGAAATACCTTTTAGCTGCTTTCAGACTTAGACAGAATTTCATTGATGATATGGAAGCGTAAATGCTAATATTCCCCAGGATTAAGACTATTCCTCTTTGTTTCAATGAATCTTTTCATGTGGAACCACTATTGTGCTTCTTACCATGCTGCATTATTATAATGACAGAATAGTGTGTCAATGTTTGTGTTTCTCCCCATGAAAGGGGCTGTTGGTCTATGTTCATTAAATTTCAGAGTTCAGAGTTCAGAGAGTTCTCTCTCTCTCTCTCTCTCTCTCTCTCTCTCCTCTCTCTCTCTCCTCTCCTCTCTTCTCTCTCCTCTCTCTCTCCTCCTCTCTCTCTCTCACTCTCTCCTCCTCCTCTCTCTCTCTCTCTCTCTCTCCCTCCCGCTCTGTCCCTCCTCTCTCTCTCTGTCTCTCCCTCCCTCCCTCTCCCCCTACTCCTTCCCCCCCCCCCTCTCTCTCTCTCTCTCTCTCTCTCTCTTCTCTCTCTCTCTCTCTCGCATATACTTCTTTGCATAAGCTTGTATACGTGTGCACACACGCGTGCGCACGCACGAACGCACACACACAATCTCTCATTAGTTCCCACACTGTCACTCTGATTCGCTCACTCTCACTCACTCACTCACTCACTCACTTCACTCACCCACTCACCCACCTCACCCACTCACCTACTCACCCACTCACTCACTCACATACCCACAAGCATCCACCCGCCCCCCCCCCCCCCCCCCCGGCACACACACTGACACTCACACACCCATCCCCATCCCCCCACTCTCGCCTCCCCATTCACTCCCCCACCCCCACACACTCTCACCTCACCCCCCACCTATCCAGCTCCCCCCCCCCCACACACACACATACACAAACACACACACACACAAAACGCACACACACATACGCACACACACAGACACAAACACACACACACATACACACATACATACACACATACACACACATACACACATACACACACATACACACACATACACACACATACACACACATACACACACATACACACACATACACACACACACACACACACACACATACACACACCACACACACACACACACACACACACACACACACACACACACATTTAAAATCTCCATCCTCTTGGCAGAATGCTAAATTTTCCCATTTCTGTCACTCCTTTACTATCTCTTTCCTGTCCACTGTCTCTGTTTTTTTTATACATTAATTTCCTACCTTCCCAGTCCATTCTTTTTGTCCCTAAGCAAGTCTGATAACATTTTTTCTTTTTTTTTTCCAGATGAGTTGACATTTTGAGGACATCTCTATCAGGACATCACTACAGTCAAGGAAAAGGACTTTCCAGTAACTCAAAAAGAAAACTGTCACCGGACTGGTTACGCCAAGCGCCTCTCCAAGGAACATGTTATGACTGTCCTGGGTTGACCCTTGTGGTTGACCAGAGTGTTGATACAAGGAACGTCAGTAGGGTTGATTTTAAACCCTAGGTTTAATTAATCAGCATGGAGTTGCCAGATGTTAAATTGAGATCTAGTAACTTGACTCCCCCCCCCCCCCCCCCCTTTGCTCAATGTGGTATCTGTGGTCTGGGGAGTTATAAACCAGATTGGATTGGATTGAATTTTTATGATCTGCTGTTTTTGCCTTCATTGTAATCAGTTAAAAAAAAATACCTCCCCCCCTCAATTTCCTCAGCTAGAGCTCTGAGGTCTACCAACAGATTTCTGCATTATTATAGGACTGTTCTTGCCCACCTTTTAGGTAGAAACAATCCGAATTCAGGGTTGATGTCTGTTTCATCAATGAGTTTATTTCACAAAATGTTAGTGTTAGATATCTTTTTAGGGAGATGTGTGTTGTGTTGTTGTGTTGTGTTGTGTGGTTGTGGTGGTTGTGGGTGGGTACCGTGTGGGCGCGCGCGCGCGCATGCGTGTGTGTGTGTGTGTGTGTGTGTGTGTGTGTGTGTGTGTGTGTGTGTGTGTGTGTGTGTGTGTGTGTGTGTGGGTGTGTGTGTGTGGGTGGGTGTGTGTGGGTGTGGGTCTGGTGTGGGTGTAGGTGTTCAGGTGTGTGTGTGTGTGTGGTGGTGTGGTGTGTGGTGTGTGTGTGTGTGTGGGTGGGTGGGTGGGTGGGTGGTGGGTGGGTGGGTGGGTGGGTGGGTGTGTGTGTGTGTGTGTGTGTGTGTGTGTGTGTGTGTGTGGTGTGTGTGTGTGTGTGTGTATTTGTGTGTGTGTGTGTGTATTTGTGTGTGTGGATGGTGTGTGTGTGTGTTGGTAGTGTGTGTTGGTGTGTGTTGGTGTGTGTAGTCTGTGTGTGTGTGTGTTGGTATGTGTTTTTTGTTGTGTGTGTGTGTGTGTGTGTGTGTGTGTGTGTGTGTGTGTGTGTGTGTGTGTGTGTGTAAAGGGGATAGTAGTTGGGAGGAGACATCAGACTGGAAGGAGAGGGAAGGGAGGGAGAGGGGTGTTTAGGAGAGGTAATGGATGCACATTTAGAGCAGTGGGGATAGAAAAAAAGAGGGCTGGCTGATAGAATTTTTCTTTGATTGTTTTTAGTTCCCAGGCTAGAGCTCCGAGGTTAACCAACAGTCAGAGTGGTGCATACGCAACTGTTTTTGCCAACCATTAAGGTAGCTGCATTCCGACTTCGAGAATCTTACAAAGTTTCATTTTTGGACTTTTTAAGTGGATGCAACTTCTTCAAAATATATCAAATCTTCACTCTTCTTTCAATGATAGCAGAACTGGAATTTTCGCGGACATTTGAAGTCCAATGCATAGCCTCAGCTTTTTGATAGAACAGGTGACTCTGGTTTAAAGCTCCATATCACTGCAAAATACGTATAGCCGTTGTGGTCAGTAGACTAATAAACATGAAATAAATACCATTGTGTCTATAGCTACATACCATTTTCTATGTCCTATTGTGTCCACATTCCATCTAACATTCAGACCGACCATCTGACAGACAACCCTTCCCTGTTGTTAACTAACACTAACTCTAACACTAACCTCAACTCTTAACCCTGGCCCCACATGTGGACACAAAAGGCAGGTAGACAACATGGTATATGCTGACACACTGGCTAATACTTTTTTCTTTGGGGTTGAAAGGAATTGATTTGAATCGTTTATTAAGAGTAAATGGATAAGCACAGAACAGCTTTCAAAAACAAAGCAAAAAGCTTACGCGAACAGTGTTGATCACAGTTTTAAAGGCACCCAAAATTATTTTAAAATGATCATCATAACCAAATACCAATATTAATATAAAAAGAAATGATTCCTTAGCAAGAGCTGTAAGTTTCCTCAATGGTCAGATGTTTTCCTATGCAGCCGTTGTTGCCCCCCATGAAGGTAGCCGTATCCCGACTGAGGGGATAGAAGAATAGATCATAGAGACTGCTGCTAGGGTTGGTAGGGGCAGGGTGCTAGACTTTGAGGGAAAAGGATGCTAGGAAGGGGTGGAGGGACTGGAGGGGGGTGTTGAATGTTGAGGTATGTAACCTAGAGATGGGGAAAGAGGTGTAATGGCTGAGGATGGGGATGAGTTTCTCGTGTTTTGAGTTAATGATCATTTTTTTCAGATAAAATATTAAAATTCAGTTTTCTAAAGTG
>CM060339.1:41657778-41660278 GCA_030674155.1 Stramonita haemastoma | reverse complement strand
CCTTTGCCTGCACAGATGTGACGGAAAGAGTCGTTTTCGGCCCTGTACTTCACCCATCTTTACACGGTAACAGACCCCGAGGCACCAAGACAGTGATGTACTGCATGCATGCACCCTCCATTACCATCTTGGATATGCGTGGCGCCGGACATGTGGCGACACCACAGCCCCCAAGAGGTAAGAAAGCTGGTTTGTCGGAAGGAAAGCTGGTACAGTGTAGGCAATAATAATGGCAATATACAACAATTTGATGTACCACACCATAGTGCAGGGTACCCGCCGCATGCGCGCACAGAAACAAACGCACTGACAAACACCAGCGCGCACCCGCATGTGTGCACGCATACAAAACCCCAAGGAAAAAAAGGTGCCTGCACAGATGCGACGGAAAGAGTCGTTTTTGGTTCCGTCCTACACCCATTTTTGCTCGGTAACAGACCCCACAGCACCAAGACAGTGTTGTACCGCATGCATGCACCCTCCATTACCATCTTGGATATGCGTGGCGCCGGACTTGTGGCGACACCACAGCCCCCAAGAGGTAAGAAAGCTAGTTTGTCGGAAGGAAAGCTGGTACAGTGTACGCAACAATAACGTAGCTGGAGGCACAATGATAACGACAAAATACAACAATATGATGTACCACACATAAGTGCATGTTAATCAAATGAAATGAAATAAAAATTTTCAAGATCGTACATTGAATAAGCATTAATTTGCTTTTTTTCATCAAGTCATCTATCTATTAAAATATAATGTGAATTTATTTTGTAAAGCAGAAAAAACCCTAACAAACAAACAAGCACAAAAAGGGAACAAAAAAGTTCTACAACATCAATCAACTAACATCATTCCAACTGCCTTAAAAATAAAATATGCCTACAGATAATACAAGCAACAACAATAACAACAAAAACAACCAAGAAAAAAACACTCAAAAGTCACACACACACACACACACACACACACACACACACACACACACACACACACACACACACACACACACACACACACACACACACACACACACATACATACATACATACATACATACATACATACATACATACATACATACATACATACATACATACATACATACATACATATATATATATACATATATATATATATATATATATAACACACACACACACACACACACACACACACACACACACACACACACACACACACACACACACACACACACACACACACACACACACACACGGTTCGCGCGCTCATCCACACAGCACGTTTGCACGTACGGGCATGCACACATTTAAAGTTTTAAGTAATCATATAGTGTCAAACAAACAGCTTTTATCAGTCACACTGTCATCGAATACCATTATTTAAGACTTAAAAAACAAAGAATCCACGGAATGCCAATAAGCAATTTATATCAGATTACAATATCTGCATAGTTTAGTTCATACCTTATATATTAGAAGGAAGAAAAGGAAAAAAACAAACAAACGCAACAATAGCATATGAATATGAGGAAGGGGGAAAACGCATGAAGAAACCCCAGGAAGAAAAAGGTGCCTTTGCAGGCACAGATGTGGCGGAAATAGTCGTTTTCGGCCGCGCACACAAACAAACGCACTGACAAACACCAGCGCGCGTGCGCACGCGTGCGCGCACGCATACCCAACACCATAAAGGAAAAGGTGCCTTTGCCGGCATGGCACAGAAGTGACAGAAAGAATTGTTTTCGGCCCAGTCCTACACCCATTTTTGCACAGTAAAAGACCCCACGGCACCAAGACAGTGTTGTACTGCATGCTTATGCCCTCCACTACTATCTTGGACATGCGTGGCGCCGGACATGTGGCGACACCACAGCCCTCAAAAGGTAAGAAATCTAGTTTGTTGGAAGGAAAGCTGGTACAGTGTACGCAACAATGATGTACCCGGGCGCACAATAATAAAGACAATATACAAGAATATGATGCACCACACCAAAGTGCCGGGTACCCGTCCCATGTGCGCACACAAACTTGCGGTACTCATATTATTATAATGACAATAATATCATTTTATAGTATGATGCCCTACAGGAAAATGTAGGGACTCCGCGACATGCATACACACACAAGAAAACGCACGGACAAATATGAGCGCGCGCACGCGAACGCGCGCGCATATCCCCCCTCCCCCCCTCCCTATGAATAAGGCGCCTTTTTCGAAAAGATGCCACAAAACAGGCTGGTTTGAGGCCGGTCCTACCCCGATTTCTGCACAGCATCAGAGCCCACGGCACCAGGAGAGTGCAGTATTGTATCCATACACACCTGACCAGCATCTTTGATATGCGTGGCGCCGGACTCGTGGCGACGCCACTCCTCTGAAGAGGCCCGGCCCGGCCTGAATCTAGCAAGTCTGTCGCAAGAAAAGCCGAAATATATTGATGCACCCCAGGAAAGTGCAGGCCTCAGCCACATGCTGGTGTACCGAAATAATCACCAGTCAGAACTGCCTTCCACCAACA
>CM060339.1:41637778-41650278 GCA_030674155.1 Stramonita haemastoma | reverse complement strand
ACCACAGAACCTGTTGTCATTTAAATTAGTTAGCCAACTTTCAACTAGGTTCGTAAGAGCAGTGTGACAAGAATGACTTTTTCTGAAACCCGATTGATTCTTGTTTAGAAGATTGTGAATCTCAAGATGGTGATAAATGTGTCTATGAATGTGTTTTTCCAATGGTTTTGATAGTATTGATCAATTAGAAATAGGTCTGACTTTGAATGGTCTCCACTTTTAAAGAGAGGAATTACTTTAGCTATTTTAAACTGTGTTGGAAAATATCATTTTTCAATGCCTAAGTTATAAATATAAGTTAATGTGTCAGAGATGATTGGAGCTGCTAACTTGAGAATTTTACTGTCAATACCATCTGGTCCTCTACTACTATTTTGTTTTAAGCTATTTAGATATCTGAACAATTCAGAAACACTTATGAAAGGGATTTTTAATTTTGATTTAATGTTTTTTGATGAGCAAAAGCTTTTTAGCTCTTCTAAGGAGTTTAATTCTGTCTCATCTTGTTTTATAACAGTTTCAGCTATGGTGGTAAAATAAATGTTGAGATCATCTGGTGGAATTTTATTAGCAATGGGTTGAGTTGGGTATTTATTGGTTAATTGATTGATAGCCTGCCAAACGACTTTAGGATTGTGTTTCGATGAGGCAAGATTTTGGAAATATTTTTGTTTGGCTTTACGTTTTAATGAGTTTACTTTGTTTCTTTGTTCTTTAAATTCTCCTATTTTTCCTGCTTTTAATAGATCATCTCTTAAATATGTTTCTTTTAGAATCTCAGTTGTCATCCATTTAGGTTGTGTTGCATGCTTCACTCTTCGGGTTTTGAAAGGAGCATGTTTATCATAGACTGAGTTAAATGTTTCTAGCCAAAAATATACGGCTTTCTCTGGGTCTGTAAAGTTGTAAACATGATTAATTGAGGAATTTAGCAAGTCAGCAAGAAATTTATTTTCATCAAATTTAACAAATGATCTATAAGTGACTTCCTTGTGACCAGCTATGGGAATTTTTATTCCTTTTTTGTTCCATGTGAAACAGATAGGAAGGTGGTCACTGCAGCCACAGTTAGGAACACATATTTCTTTGATATTTTGCTTTTTAGTTACATATACATGGTCAATGAGAGTTGCACTGGAGGAGGTTAAGCGCGTTGGTGTGTCAATAATTTGTGAGAGATTATAGGAATTTAATTTGTTTATCCACAAAGGGTGGGGTTTAAGTAGATTCATGTTAAAATCTCCCAATAATAAAAGTTCTTTAGCATCCAAAGATGCTGCATCCATCATTATGGAAAATCTATCAACCCAATCAATTCTCTCAGAGGGATTTCTGTATATAAATCCGACAATAATGGGTTTACTTCGTTTGAGTTGTATTTCTAGCCATAGAGACTCTACTTGTTGGGTTTCAAGATGGTGAATACGTTTAAAGTTAATGGATTCATTTATATATACAACTATTCCTGTTGTTTTGGAGGAAGAGGGGTCTTTACGGATTGCTCTAAACCCAGGTATTTGGATTTCTTTATCAGATACCAAACTGGAAAGTCTGGATTCTGTAAATCCAAATAAATGAAATGGTTTATTTGAGTTGTGTAGGATACTATGTACATCAGCTAGCTTGTTTAAAATGCTGTTAATGTTTAAATGACCAATACGTAGTCCATCTTTTTGTGGCCAGGTTTTCAGACAGGGAGCCATGTTGCTGAAAAGGTAGAGAAGAAGAAGGAGAAGAAGAAAAAATAATAAAAAGTAATAATAATGATCACTAAAACCCCAAATGATTCTAAAACGGTTTGAGGAAACAATATCTATCAACTTAAACTGATCAAGTAAATACAATGGAATGGATAATAAGTGAATATGCAATAAAATTAAAAAAAACAATAAAAAAAAAAACAACTATATCAGTTTTTGCTACACAAATTAAAAGGAGCAAATATAGTACTAATAAAAGTCTTGCTTTAACTGTTACCAGTTGAGATATATTATATCCTAAAACAGTTATCAGGTATACACAATATCCTCAGGTCTAGGAATATTGTTAAGTAATCAAATCAGTCTTCTGGAACACTTTCTACAGGAAACACAACACGCAGAGAAATGTTTATGCTGTTTTCCAATATCCAAGAGAGAGAGAGAGAGAGAGAGAGAGAGAGAGAGAGAGAGAGAGAGAGAGAGAGAGAGAGAGAGAGAGAGAGAGAGAGAGAGAGAGAGAGAGAACTCGAACTCGAAAGGTTTATTCATGAAAAAAGGCCATTGGCCCATACATGAAGGGGGTTGCCGAATATCGATAACGATAATTGCTTTAAGCTGACACACGACGCTAGTCCAAGCCATGGAAACCACAGCATTGATTAGTAATGTACATCGAGACACGAAACTCTTTACTGTCCAGATATGTTACGGCATTCCGAGCGTTTCTTTCGTCCAGACTTTGTCACAAACACACCCTTAGGTCTAGGCTAGGCCTAGCCAAGAGACCGCTGTAATAGTTCTCTAAGTGTCGCTAAGTCCCTTGAAGCACAGATAGGGTCTCCGTGTGTAGTGTGTTCTGGATTCGCTTCCCATTTCGCAAACTGGCGAGTTTGACACGTTCCTCTTTTAGCATGTTTTTCTCTTGCTGTTTGACAAACCAGTATACACATACTGGCTCAGTGTCTGGTTGGCATGCCACTGGATCACAATGTCTCTGACTCACACGTCACAATATCTTCACCGTCTGAATGATGTAGCACGGATTTTCTAAAGTGTGTATTTCTTTGTCTGTCTCTTAGCCTTTTCTGTACGGATCTATCAGTTAGAGTAGCCACGTACTATTTGACATTTCTTGTGTCGAATGGACCAACAATATTATCATCGTTCACCTCAGGCTGCAAAACACACATATCAGCACAGTCACTACAATCAGACATACAGGGAGGTTCTAAATCAACCGATGATGGCAACTTAACTGATGTTTTTGTGTTGATGTCCTGTGTGTGTGTGTGTTGTTGGTAGGTCTATTCCATGTGTATCTACACATGCTGTATTCCCCTGTTCTACTCCACTGTCAGGCAGACTCAAGGCACTGAGGACACAGTCACTTTCACACACAACACTTGCCTGCTTCTCTTTATGCTTTCAAGAGCGTTCAACATCTCGTGGTCTTTGAGAAAAAGATTTTTTCCTGTAGTACTGTGATTGTGTGCTGCATTCACTGTTGGATCCGCCATGTTGGTTGACACTGTTGTGTCCACTGGTTTCAGTCGCAAGACAAAAACCACGCTGTCCCCTTCTCCTGCCACTTTCCAGCTGGAAACTGCATTGTCAGTCAGCAGGGCGCCTAAGGTCCTCTCCACAGCCGCTGGAAGTCCAGTAACTGGCATTTTTGACTGAATTTCTTGAGAGAGAGAGAGAGAGAGAGAGAGAGAGAGAGAGAGAGAGAGAGAGAGAGAGAGAGAGAGAGAGAGAGAACCCTGAACACTGAACACTGAACACTGAAATGGTTTAATGGTACCTTCGCCTTGGACCACAATACACCAGGTGAGAGGGGCAGGGGTGTGAGTGTAATGCAAAACGAAAGCATTGATAAATTTATCACTTACTATGGAAATAAGAAAATGAAAGCATGGATAAATTTCACACCTACTATACAATGAAAAAAATCAGAGCATGGATATACCTTTTACATATCATAGCAATGAAAAATGACAGTAATATCATAGTTCACACAGACCACTGCAATGAAAAATTAAATAATGTATAGATTTCTCACCTACTATAGCAATGAAAAAAATGAAATCTTGGATAAATGTTATATACAATATAGCAATGAAAAATGAAAGCATGGATACATTTCACACCTACTACAGCAATGTAAAATGAAAGGATGGATAAATTCCACACACACACTATAGCAAAGGGAATTATAGCAAGGATAAATTTCACACATACTATAGCAATGACAAATAAAAGCATTGATACATTTGACACATACTTCAGCAATGAAAAATGAAAACATTGATACATTTCATACCCATCATAGCAGTGAACACTGAAAGCATGGACAAATTTCACACCCACTATAGCAATGAGAATGAAAGCAGGGATACATTTTATTCACACTATAGCAATGAGAATGAAAGCAGGGATATATTTCACAAATACTGAAGAAATGAAAAATGAAACCATGGATATATTTTCCACCTACAATAACAATATAAAAAAAAATTAAAACAAAAATTCACATATATTGTAGCAATGAAAAATAAAAGCATAGATAAATTTCACACCTACTATATGGATGAAAAATGAAAGCATGGATAATTTTTACATCTAATGTAGTCATGAACAATGAAAGGATGGATAATTTTCACATATACTGTAGCAATGAAAAATGAAAGCATAAATAAATTTCACACCAGCTATAGCAATGTAAGAGGAAAGTAAGGATAAATTTCACATATTCTATAACCATGTAAAATGAAAGCATGAATAAATTTCACAGTACCATGGCAATGCAAAATGTAAGCATGGGTAGATTTCACACACAGTATAGTTATCATAGCAATGAATAGGCTTAATGAAAGCATATTTAGAGTAAACTGCCTCATGAATACCAATCTCACTTCCTTTCCAAAGAACATTGTATATAATTTCAAACCAATAACAAGAAAACACACACACACATACACACACACAAACACACACACACACGCGCGCGCGCGCATGCACGCACGCACGCATGAGAGAGAGAGAGAGAGAGAGAGAGAGAGAGAGAGAGAGAGAGAGAGAGAGAGAGAGAGAGAGAGAGAGAGAGAGAGAGAGAGAGAGAGAGAGAGAGAGAGAGAGAGAGAGAGAGAGAATGAATGAATGAATGAATGAATGAATGAATGAATGAATGAATGAACGAATGAACGAATGAACGAATGAACGAATTTTATTTGACAAAAGCTACAAGCCCATCAGTCAAAGGGGGCTAATTATAAATGTCATGTTAATAATGGATGGACAGAAAAGAAGACGTGAATAATAACTCGAAATCCAGACAAATATCAACAAATATTTTTAGCTATTACTTATAGAATCTATTTGGTTCATAGTCTGCTTGCGTTTTTCTAGAGCCTGTGTTACATATATTGCTAAAGATATCATCTCGGACATATTATTTGAAGTTAACACTTTTTGTACACGACTAGTGGACCTGTTGGTTGGGTTTGACAAACAAGTAACTTTTTGGCGAATTTCTTGGTAAGTTCGACATGTAAACAAAAAATTGCAAATCGTCTTCTTCTTCTTCTCCACATGCTGGACAAGGATTGCTGTCTGTCTCCTTTTTAATATACAATTGTCTACAGTTCAAAAGACCACATAATCTCAGCCAAAATTTCAGTAGAATGCTTCGAAGCCTCTTATTAGTTAACCATATCAAATATTGTTCTGGACCAAACGCATCTTTAAATGAGCTATACCAATGGTATTTTTCACTCGACATTAACTTTTCGTGCCAGTTTTGATGGAAACATGAATTAAGTCTATCTTTCAATTCTCTAACAAACATTTCTTCATAACTTACCCCCTGGCATAGCCAAACAATACCAAATCCATTTATCGTCAAAAGATCTTTTACTTTAGTTGCCCAGTTTACTTTACCATTATTGTGTTGTATAAGTAACTTCAGTATTTGTGTGTGTGTGAGAGAGAGAGAGATAGAGAGAGAGAGAGAGAGAGAGAGAGAGAGAGAGAGAGAGAGAGAGAGAGAGAGAGAGAGAGAGA
Organism: Stramonita haemastoma; assembly: GCA_030674155.1. NCBI lineage: Eukaryota > Metazoa > Mollusca > Gastropoda > Neogastropoda > Muricidae > Stramonita > Stramonita haemastoma. Next base: position 41,644,519 of record CM060339.1, on the reverse strand, counting down.
GAGAGAGAGAGAGAGAGAGAGGAGAGAGAGAGAGAGAGAGAGATTTGATTTGATTTGATTTGATTTGATTTGATTTGATTTGATTTGATTTGATTTATTCCTTATATCGAGGACAATGGGATAAGCACTCTTGTGCTTTTGTTTTACATCCAGTTTCCGTGTGTACGCAGTTATTTTAAATGTCATCTGTTCCCACTGGCACACGATGGCCTACTCTTACGAAAAGCGGAACGGATTTAACGTGTGCGCAAGATGTTCTGTGTGCGTTCGCACACAGGGCGTCTGTTTAAAGTCTCACCCAAAGGACTTTTGGGGAGAGTGGAGTCAGCACTGATGGTAACTCCAGGAGAAAAATCTCCTTGACCGGACTCGAAACCCGGGTCTTCAAATGCCAGCGCAATGTTTCTGAGACCAGTAGGCTATCCGTTGCCCCCTTTAAGAGAGAGGAGGGGAGGGAGGGAGAGGAGAGCAAAGATTTGGGGAGAGTGGAGTAGCATGATGGTACTCAGGAGAAAATTCTTGACGATCGAGGGTCTTATGAGCGATGTTCTGACAGTAGGTATGTTTTTAAGAGAGAGGAGGAGGGAGGGAGAGAGAGAGAAGAAGAGAAGAGAGAAGAGAGAGAGAGAGAGAGAGAGAGAGAGAGAGAGAGAGGAGAGAGAGAGAGAGAGAGAGAGAGAGAGAGAGAGAGAGAGAGAAGAGAGAGAGAGAGAGAGGAGAGAGAGAGAGAGAGAGAGAGAGAGAGAGAGATCTTCAGTTATGACAAAGCACAACACACACCCCTTTTGTAAGACAAATTATCAATTAAACATATCAAGTCAGTGTTTGTCAAAAGAATTTTTTTCAGGCAAAACACGATCTCATACATTCCATCTTACTTAGAGACAGTAAAATTTCATGTCAGGCAAAAACACGACCTTATACATTCAACTTACTTAGCATACACACATATAGGCTAAATATACATTCACGCGCTCACCGGTGCGCGCACTCTCTCCTCTCTCTCACACACACACACACCACACACACACACACACACACACACACACACACACACACAACACACACACACACACACACACACACACACACACACACACACACACACACACACACACATTCATGCTCGAGAATTTCATTAATATATGCAATTTGATTGCTTTAAGAATAACACAAATTGAAAAACAAAAGCGAAAACAATAGCAACAACAAAGAGAAATATATAATATTTATTAGAAAAGACAAGAACAACATATAAAAAGGTGATATACAGATATAAAACCAACTAATTCTATCATATTCAATTTAGATTAGACCATAAACACATATCAATAATCGTCATCAACAATGATGGAATAAAAGCAGAATAAACAAAAATTGAGTGAGAACATGCATCATATTAACTGCATTTAGTATGGAAACCATATATACAGGGATTCATACTGAAGTCGGATGGATGGGCCCAGTCCTTGGGGCGTTTAACAGCAGTGTCACTCAACCTCACAAGGTATAAGTAAACTTTAACTGTTGACAATGATACAATCACATTGTAACAGTAGTTTTGGTACAATTGAAAAGGAAAATAGGTAGTCTGAGGGATTGAAAGACAAAGAGAGACATAAATCAATATATTGAATTTGAATATCATAGTGTTACATAATGCAAGACTGAAAAAAGGTAAACTAGCAAGGTATAGATATACACAAAACTGTTCATGAGGATATGCATATATTGCAACATTCATTTTGATACAATGCATAACATTGATATTGTAAAAGATACAAGAGATATTACCAAATACTTCAATCAAACAAAATTTAAAACACTCTTTAGGTAGAACTTTCTTTGTCACCTGGTTATGCTGATGGATGAATCCAAATGAACAACCTAAATTAATAGTCATCCAGGCACTCTGTGAAGGTTGGAGATAAGTCAATATGCTCAATACGAGAGTATTTAAAATCATGCAATACTGTGTTTCCATATAGGCTACAGTTGTTGTCTCTGATTTGATAATAATGTTGAACGAGAATGGCAATGGATTAAGGGGCATTGACTTAGATTTTTTTTTTTTTTTTTTTTTTTTTTTTGGGGGGGGGACTGAGGGGTAGTGTTAGAGTCTGTTGGAATTAAAGTGGATATAAATTGTCTTTTGAAGACCTCTTTACTTTGGGAGCACTTCAAGTTCAATGGTAGTATGTTTCAGAGCATACTACCAGAGTAGGAGAGGCTTGATTTGAATAGATCAGTTCTTGGTATGGGTCGCTGAAGTGTTTTGAATCTCGAGCATTCAAGTGGAGTGTTGATTTCAATGTCGTAGGAGCTTGCCCATAGAGGATTTTGTTCATAAACATTGCTTTATTTATAACAAGCATGTCTTGTAATGGAAGACTCCCAATTTTGTGTAGTCAGATTCAACTAAACTTGATGACTTTAAGAGTACTGCCTTGAGGGATCGTTTATAGTTACTAATAAGAGGTTTTAACGTATTTGCACTGGTAGTGTCAAAGAGTGTAGAGCAATAACTAATTGATGGCAAAATATAAGCCTGTAAAAATAGTTTTCTAGCATGTCAGTTTAAGAAGCGTTTTATTCTACAAAGCTGATAGACTTGTGTGGACACAGTGTTGCTTAATTTGGTTACATGTGCTGTTCATGAGAGATTATTGTCTGTTGTAATACCTAAGACTTTGTGATTGTCCACTTCTTCAATCAGGGTTTTGTTTATGAATACAGGGAGGAGTGGAGTTGTCAGATTTTGGTCTTTTTTGTCTTTTGGTGATAAGCATTAGTTAGGTCTTTTGTGGATTGAGGGACATATGGTTTTGTTGACACCATTTCTCAAGAGAGTCAATACTTTTTTGTAATGAGACTGATATTCTATCTATGTTGGTGTGGCTAGTATGTATTGTTGTATCATCACAAAAAAGCTGACATGGGTCTTTGATATGGAGTGGAAGGTCATTGACATATATACAAAATAGAAGTGGGCCTAGTATTGAGCCTTGGGGGACACCATATTTGACTGGTAATGTACAGGACTTGGAATTATTGATACACACATATTGCTGTCTGTTTCCAAGAAAGGATTTCAACAGTTGTAGGACATTATCTGATATACCATACAATGACAGCTTCTTACATGAAAGCGTATGATCAATTACATCAAAAGCTTTTAAAAAAAAATCAACAAAAAGGGCACCACAGAACCTGTTGTCATTTAAATGAGTTAGCTAACTTTCAACTAGGCTTGTTAGAGCAGTGTGACAAGAATGATTTTTTTTCTGAAACCCGATTGGTTCTTTTTTTTTAGAAGGTTATGAATCTCAAGATGTTGGTAAATGTGTCTATGAATGTGTTTTTTCCAATGGTTTTGATATTATTGATAAATTAGAAATAGGTCTGCAATTACAAGTCTTTGAATGATTGAATGGTCTCCACTTTTAAAGAGAGGAATTACATTAGCAATTTTAAACTGTGTAGGAAAGTAGCATTTTTCAATGCATAAGTTATAAATTTATAAATAAGTTATAAATAGCAGGTGTCATAAAGTGCTGCAAAGTATCTAGGAGTCGTTATTGACAACACACTCTCCATTCAAAAATTCATCACCCAGACCTGTCAGTCATGCTACTATCAACTACGTCGTATTAGTGCCATTCGAAAGTACCTGTCCACTGATGCAACATCCAAACTAGTCACTTCTCTTATTCTTTCACGTCTGGACTATTGCAATTCTCTTTTGGCTGGTCTGCCAGCATCATCTATCCACTCTCTCCAACGTATACAAAACTCTGCAGCTCGACTGGTCCTCAGAAAGAAAAAAATCTGAACACATTACTCCTCTCTTGCAATCTCTCCACTGGCTGCCTGTGCCACAGAGAGTAAACTACAAGATCAGTACTCTCTGTTATAAATGTCTCCACAAAACAGCACCCTCCTACCTCTGTGAATGTCTTCACGTGTACACACCTTCTCGTTCCCTCCGCTCGGCTGCAGATACCTTATCCTTAAAAATTCCGAGATTCAACCTATCTACCGTTGGCCGCCGCTCTTTCTCTATTTCTGGTCCATCAATCTGGAATGACCTCCCTCTATCCCTTCGGCAAAAGCCTACATATGACACTTTTAAATCCAACCTCAAGACACACTTGTTTCAAACCTAAGATTTTTACCTTCTGTTTTCATCTCCTATTTGTCCCTGCCTCCAACATTTGAAATTCTATTCACCCTGTCAAAATGTATAACCTCTATAGGTGTGTGTGTTGTGTGTGTGTGTGTGTGTGTGTGTGTGTGTGTGTGTGTGTGTGTGTGTGTGTGTGTGTGTGTGTTGGCGCACGCGCGTGCGCGCGCGCGCGTGTGTGCTTTCGATTTTGCTAGAACTATTTATTGTCATTGGTTGTTTGTTGTGAGGGTCGAGTGCAAGCGCTTTGATTTGTTTTTACAAGATATAGCGCTATATAAATTCCATGTATTATTATATTATTATTATTATTATTATTATTATTATTATTATTATTATTTATTATTATAAAAAATATAAGTGAATGTGTCAGAGATGATAGGAGCTGCTAACTTGAGAATTTTACTGTCAGTACCATCTGGTCCCCTACTACTAGCTTGTTTTCAAGCTATTTAGATACCTGACACTTCAGAAACACTTATGAAAAAAAAATATTGTTAATTTTATGATTTTTGATGAGCAAAAGCCTTTTGAACTCTTCTAAGGAATTCTGTCTCATCTCGTTTGATAACTGTTTCAGCTATGGTGGTAAAATAAATTGTTGAGATCATCTGGGGAAATTTTATTAGCAATGGGTTGAGTTGGGTTAATTGATTGATAGCCTGCCAAACAGCTTTAGGATTGTGTTTCGATGAGGCAAGATTTTGGAAATATTTCTGTTTTGCTTTACGTTTTTATGAGTTTACTTTGTTTCTTTGTTCTTTAAATTCTCCTATTTTTCCTGCTTTTAATAGATCATCTCTTAAATAAGTTTCTTTTAGAATCTCAGTTGTCATCCATTTAGGTTGTGTTGCATGCTTTACTCTTCGGGTTTTGAAAGGAGCATGTTTATCATAGACTGAGGTAAATGTTTCTTGCCAGAAATGTATGGCTTTCTCTGGGTCTGGAAAGTTATAAACATGAGTAATTGAGGAATTTAACAAGTCAGCAAGAAATTTATTTTCATCAAATTAACAAATGATCTATAAGTGACCTCCTTGTGACCAGCTATGGGAATTTTTATTCCTTTTTTGTTCCATGTGAAACAGGTAGGAAGGTGGTCACTGCAGCCAAAGTTAGGAACACATATTTCTTTGATATTTTGCTTATTAGTTACATATACATAGTCAATGAGAGTTGCACTGGAGGAAGCTAAGCGCGTTGGTGTGTCAATAATTTGCGAGAGATTATAGGAATTTAATTTGTTTATCCATAAAGGGTGGGGTTTAAGTAGATTCATGTTAAAATCTCCCAATAGTAAAAGTTCTTTGGCATCTACAGATGCTGCATCCATCATTATGGAAAATCTATCAACCCAATCAATTCTCTCAGAGGGATTTCTGTATATAAATCCGACCATAATGGGTTTACTTCGTTTGAGTTGTATTTCTAGCCATAGAGACTCTACGTGTTGGATTTCAAGATGGTGAATACGTTTAATCTTTATGGATTCATTTATATAAGCAACTATTCCTGTTGTTTTGGAGGAAGAGGGGTCTTTACGGATTGCTCTAAACCCAGGTATTTGGATTTCATTATCAGATACCAAATTGGAAAGTCTGGATTCTGTAAATCCAAATAAATGAAATGGTTTATTTGAGTTGTGTAGCATACTATATACATCAGATAGTTTGTTTAAAATGCTGTTAATGTTTAAATGACCAATACGTAGTCCATCTTTTTGTGGCCAGGTTTTCAGACAGGGAGCCATGTTGCTGAAAAGGTAGAGAAAAAATATATAGATATAAACCAATGGTTCTAAAACGGTTTGTAGGAAAATATTTATCAACTAAAAACAGAATCAAGTAAATACAATGGAATGGGTAATAAATGAATACGCAATACAAAGCAATATTATATATATAATATATAATATATATATATATATATATATATATATATATATATATAATATATATATATATATATATATATATATATATATATAATATATATATCATACGTATCATAAAACTGTTTCAGTATTTGCTGCACAAATTGTGTTCATTCCATCTATCTTTGTCCATTTCAAAATTAGACTCTTCAATTTGCAGGTTAGCACAACACAGCACAGGAGTCACTAAACACATCCACAGTCGTGAATAACTTCAGAATAACTCAGTTTGTAGGTTTGCAAAACACAGCACAGGAATCACTAAACATCCCCTATCTTGGATAACCTTCAGTTTGTAGGTTTGCAAAACACAGCACAGGAGCCACTAAACGCATTCACAATCTAAACCGTTCCAAAGCTGTCACTAAACAGCACAGAAGTCACAGCACAGGTGTTAAAAACGCATTTATGATCTACATGCATCCACAATCTAGATCATTCAGAAACTACACCGTTTAGTACCAATTAGACAAGTCATTTCAGCACAGCATTTTTCAGCACAGTAGGTATAATGTTGGATGTTTTCTGACAATTCTTAATATGTCATTAGACGGCACCAGGTCCACAGAGGTATTCTTCAAGGTTAAAAAGCTAATTTCCACAGGTAGTTTACATGCACACCCAC
>CM060339.1:41602778-41607778 GCA_030674155.1 Stramonita haemastoma | reverse complement strand
GCGACTGAGCTAATACTGTCGTTAGTAGGGGGCTTAGTAGGTGGTGTCCTGCGTATGTTAGCTCAGAACAGGCACCACTGAACACCACCAAAGTGACCCAGCAGAAGTGCAGGGCCCCTCTGGCTGGTGGCCCCGCGGCGGCCTAATATTGATGAGCTCCCTGTGGACTCCCGACCCCGGGGCTGAGACACAACGAATCTGGGTATGGCTGTGGCGGGGAGATAGAAATGAGCGGCGTGGGAACAGCAGTGCGGGAACGTCACAGAAGACGAGGCAGCAAAAAAAAAAAAAAAAAAAAAAAAAAAAATGTGTGTGTATGTGTGTGTGTGTCACTGTATTATATATATGTACTGTGTGTGTGTGTGTGTGTGTGTGTGTGTGTGTGTGTGTGTGTGTGTGTGTGTGTGTGTGTGTATGTATGTAACGTGTGTGTGTGTGTGTGTGTGGTGTGTGTGTGTAACTTGTGTGTGTGTGTAACTTGTGTGTGTGTGTGTGTGTAACTTGTGTGTGTGTGTCTGAGTGTGTAACGTGTGGGTGGGTATGTGTGTTGTGTGTGGTGTGTGTGTGTGTGTGTGTGTGTGTGTGTGTGTGTGTGTGTGTGAGTGTGTGTGTGTGTGAGTGTGAGAGTGTGTTTGTGTCTGAGTCAGTGTGTGTGTAAGAGAGAGAGACACAGACACAGATATGAGAGAGAGAAAATGTGTGTGTGTGTGTGTGTTCGTGTGTGTGTGTGTGTGTGTGTGTGTGTGTGTGTGTGTGTGTGTGTGTGTGTGTGTGAGAGTGAGTGAGTGAGTGAGTGAGGGAGTGAGTGAGTGAGTGTGTGTGTGTGTGTGTGTGTGTGTGTGTGTGTGTGTGTGTGTGTGTGTGTGTGTGTGTGTGAGAGTGAGTGAGTGAGTGAGTGAGTGAGTGAGTCAAAGTCAAAGTCAAACTTTTATTTCCAGATGGTACATTGAGTAAGCAGTCCAATTGCTTTTTTTCATCAAGCCATCCATCTAAGAAAAAAAAAGAAAAAAGAAAAGAATAATCATATTTGAACAAGGAAAAACTTAAAGAAGATATGTGGTACAAATGAATGAGTGAGTGAGTGAGTGAGTGAGTGAGTGAGTGAGTGTGTGTGTGTGTGTGTGTGTGTGTGTGTGTGTGTGTGTGTGTGTGTGTGTGTGTGTGTGTGTGTGTTATTTTGCTGTCTGTACTTACTGTATATACTCTAAATAATTAGGCCACTCGATATACCCAACCAAGATATGATTTCACTGTTTTCAGTGAATATCCAAACCTTTTTTTGACACTGAGCTTAGTTTCAAAATCCTCCAAATATTAGTTAAGGAATGAAAAATACTAATTTTGTGCTTCAAAAGTGGTTGAATATTTAGAGCACTTACTATATTCTATTGAATGGACAACAATGTAGATGTGCTAAGTTCTTGTCTCCCTCATCTTCTGTCTGTGTCCTGTGTCACTTTCTTCTTAATGCCGGTTACATATCAAATCAGCTACAATTCCATATTTCAAGGGGTAGTAAAAATGTGCATATTTTGATATTACAGTACATTGTGTTTTTCAACATCTTTCAGCAATATTGTTTGCTTTGAAGGTTCAACAGAACTTTATTGAGTCATTAAACCACTTACTGACTTAATCAATCAGGTGCATGAAAATGGTAATAAAATTACATTAAATGAATTATTTTTTTTAATAAAATAACACAACAATGTATAAATCTATAGCTTCTCTACCCATATAAACAGTTGAGCATAACTTTACATTCAACATGGCATGTTTTAGCACTATGCTAGTGTTTAGCAGCGTTTGGCCAGTAGGCCCCCAGTCAGAGCCCCCAGTCGCGTGATGATTAGGCCTGTAGTTAAGATCGCCATGGTCTCATTCGAATGACTTTTGGGGAGAGTGGAGTCAGCACTGATGTTAACTCCAGGAGAAAAATCTCCTCGACCGGACTTAAACCCGGGTCTTCAAATTGCCAGCGCAATGTTCTGACCACTAGGCTATCCGTCCCCCAGTGTTGAGGTTCTGGGTTCGTACCCAGCCTCGCCCTTTCTTCCCAGTTTGACGAAAAAAACCGAACTGAATGTCAAAGTCATTCGGATGAGACTATAAACCGAGGCCGCGTGTGCGAACGCACGCAGAACATCTTGCGCACACGTTAAAACCCCGTTCCGCCTTTCGGAAGAGCAGGCCATCGTGCGCCGGTAGGAGGGGATGACAAAATTATTTTTAAAAGCCAGCATGCACACAAGCGTAGTGTTTAGACACCATCCCTGAGGGGGAAAAAAATGGGTAGGCGCTGCACTTGTGGCGACGCGCTCTCCCCGGGGAGAGCAGCCCGACTTTCACGCAGAGAAATCTGCTGTTACATAAAGTGGTATAAAATAAAATTAAAATAAAAGTAAATACTGTGTTTGGTGTGTTCGTGTTTTCCTGTCGCTTACCAGATGCTGGCATGAATTACATACAGGATCTTTAACGTGCATATTTTTATCTTCTGCGTGTGTTGCAATACACGAAGGGATTTAAGGCACTGGCGGGTTTGCACTTGAAGTTGATCCAGGATATTGTAAAAAAAAAAAAAAAAAGAAAAAAAAAAGAAGTAAAATCCCCACCTTTTATGGTTGTTGTTGTTGGTGGTGGTGGTGGTGGAGGTTGTGGTGGTGGTGGTGGTGGTGGTGGTGAAGGGGGGGGGTGAGGGGGGAGGGATATTGATGGTGATGTTTCTCCTGGTGCTGCTGTTGCAGTGGGTGTTGTTTGTGTTGCTGTCTGTTTTTATAACGCCGCTGTTGTTGCTGTTGCTGTTGCTGTTGTTGCTGTTGATCAATTCTGTTTGTTTTGTGTTTTTTTAATGCTTGACATGATGATTTTGGTGTTCTAATGGATGATGGTGATGAAGGCAACAGTTGACAAACAAACATTTCGAAGACTTTCCTCCGTCAAATACGTAAGAGGTAAAGGTGTCCCATAACCTATGTGGTCGTAGGGAGCAAGGCATCAGAGACCTCAGCTTCTCTAGGGGCCAGCATGTTGAGGGCAGCGCCCATCTCCTCTCCCTCGCTGCTTTACCTTCCCTGGCCCTAAAGAGGGCAGGTACCCATTGACAGCTGGGTGAACTGGGGGGACTGTATTGAAGCGAAGGCGCGCAAACGGTCACCCATCCAGCTGGTAGCCACGCTCAAACGCTGCTTAACTTGACTGGGGGAAAGCCAGCTCTCTGACCACTGAGCATTACCACTGCTGCTGCTGCTGCTGCTGCTACTACTACTATTTACTACTACTACTACTACTACTACTACTACTACTACTACTACTACTACTACTACTACTACTACTACTGACGACGACGACGACGACGACGACGACGACGACGACGACGACGACTACTACTACTACTACTACTACTACTACTACTACTACTACTAACTACTACTACTACTACTACTACTACTACTAAAAACAACACCAACACCACCACCACCACCACCACCCCCACCACCACACACCCAAAGCACCTTTGACCTGCTTCCAGAGCTGCTGCTGCTTCTGCTGTGTGTGTGGGGCGTGGCGGGATCGGCTTACTTCTTCTGGCACTCTCTGCACGGGCGACGCCACGCGCTGCGTGCCCTGACAGCGCCCTCTGTGCCCCTGCAGCATTCTCCAGGCAGCACCTTTGCTTCAGGCTCCGGGGCAGAGCCGCTCCAGGCAGCCACAGAGAAAGCCTTCAACTCTATGACCGCGCCTGCAGCTATCCTGAAAGGGGCAGGGACAACAACGTCACCAGCATCATCAACAGCATCATCAACAGCATCATCAACAGCATCATCAACAGCATCATCAACAGCATCATCAACAGCATCATCAACAGCATCATCAACAGCATCAACAGCATCATCAACAGCATCATCAACAGCATCATCAACAGCTATCATCAACAGCATCGTCAACAGCATCATCAACATCATCATCATCAGTGCCTGCTTCTGTCCACCTTGCCGCTGTTGACCCTTCCGTGTCCATGCCCAGTTCCGGTGGGCAGGGACCCCCCTCTCAACGTCACGCTTCATCGTCAGCAGCGCCAACGATCCCCCCCCTCACCACCTCAAGGATGGCGACGGCCTCGGCCCCCCCCTTCCCGGAAGCGTCCTCTTCCTCAGAGCACAGAAACGCATCAGCCGCCGCGTCAACCTCGCCTGCTCTTCTCTGTGTCCGATTTTCTGGTCGCCTGGGCAACGAACTTTTCGAGTACGCCAGCACTTTAGGTTTGGCCTTGACCCTTAAGCGGACGCCGGTTTTTCTGCACAGCCAGCACGTGGCGTCAGCGCTGCGCGAGTTCCGCGCGTCTCCAGCAACCTGCCGCTCTCCGTCCTGGAGCAGCGCTGCTCGCGGGCCCGGCTGGCTGAGGAAGACTCGTGCTGCAAGTTCGCAGAACGCCTGACGCACCTGCCGCCAGGTGAGGACTACCGCCTGGCCATGTACCTGCAGTCCTACAGGTACTTCCAGCCGCACCGCCAGCGAGTCCTCCACGCCCTGCAGTTCAACGCCCAGATTCAAACCCAGGCTGGCCGAGGGGTGGCGGCTGTTGAGGAGGCGGTACCCGGGGCGCGCTCTGGTGGGGGTGCACGTGCGGCACGGGGACATGGCCCTGCCCTACTTTCAGAGGGCGGGCTACCCGCTGGCTTCCCCCGCCTACATCAGCAGGGCGCTGGCGTTCTTCTGGCAGCGGCACGGGGGCAGGTGCGTGTTCGTGGTGGCCTCGGACAGCCCGGAGTGGTGCCGGCAGAACTTCCCGCCAGGGTTCAACAGCACCTTCCTCATGGGGGACGCCCCCGCCGTGGACATGCTGACCCTCGCTTCCCTCGATCACGTGGTCACCTCTTTCGGGTCGTTCTCCTGGTGGATCGGGTACCTCAACAAGGGCAGGGTGGTCTACATGAAAGACTTCATCCGGACCAACACTCTCATCGGCAACGCTTTCCACCCCGGGGGTAGGGATTATA
>CM060339.1:41585278-41592778 GCA_030674155.1 Stramonita haemastoma | reverse complement strand
TGTAGAGTTAAGATTATAGATTCAGTCCAGTTATCAGGGAAAAGGCCATCATCAAAGATTTTGTTGAATAATTTTAGGAGAAAAAGCACAACATTTTCACCTCCATTTTTCAGCAATTCTCCAATGATTTGATCAGGACCAGCTGCTTTATCATTCTTTAGTTTTCTTAGTGCCAAATAAATTTCTTCTTTAGATATTGGGCGATCAAAATCCTCCTCACTTTCATCATTGTCAACATTAGTATTCATGGAGTTGTCTGACGAGCCTTTCTCCAACAAAGATTTGAAATGTTGAAACCAACTGTCAACTGATATATTATTCTTAGGTTGACTATTTCTAAATGATGCCTTCTTAACACTTTTCCAGAACTGGACTTGAGAAGAGATTGAAGACACCATATCTGCAAGTAATGTCATATTATACTGTTTTCTTTTCCTTTCTAGCATGGATTTATATTCCCTTCTTAAGACACAATACAAGTTTTTGTCTTCGTTCTTTAGCGTTTTTCGATAAGTCTTCAAAAGTTTTCTCACCCTATATTTCATATTTTTACATTCATTATCAAACCATGTAGCAACTGTTAAACCTTTATTGACATGTACCTGTTTTTTCATACATTCAGCACTGGACTTAATGCAACCATTGAACAAATCTAGAGCTTCATTAATGTTCTCATCAATCATCTGTAAGGCACTTGAAAAATTTACACACGTGTCCTCCTCACAAAGATTATCTTTATATGCTGAGAGTTTGTTTTCATCCCACACAATCTTTTCCACAACAGATGGCTCTTCAGCTATTGCATATGTTTTATACAATGAATTAATATGTAGTTCAACAGGAAGGTGATCTGAATCAGAACGTTCCGCAACATACAAACGACATGAGTCAAAAATCTGAGAGAACAAATCATCTGACACTAGAAAATAATCATTAACACTGCATCCTCCATCGGAAATGTACGTGTAGCGTCCTTGCTTATCACCAGTGCACATGCCATTCAGAATTTGTAAACTAAGTGTAGTACACATATTCAATAATAATTTACCATAACTATTGAGAATAGAGTCTTCAGAATACCGATTACCACTGAGAGACATGCTTTTACTTTGGAGATCTGCAATCTCGTCATTTGCTACATGATGACAAGACAAGTTTGATGTCCTGCTGTTTAAATCTCCACACAATATTATATCAACTTCATCCAAAGTCACCATGCAATTGACTAAATATTCTTCCATCATAGCAATCCCACTATCATTGTCAAACATGTTATAAAAAGAACCTTCAGGTGGGATATACACACATACAAGCAAAACATTTCTTGAGGTACACAATAATGATTTGTCACAGAGAAAAGTACAAATGTTAGGGTATGGAACTTCTAAACATTTCACAAGAGCAGCTAACTCATGCTTAATCAAGCAAACAACTCCCCCGGATCGCCTCCCTTGATGACTAACTTTAACTGCCGACTTACAGAAGGCCTTATAGCCACTAAACACATCTGGCTGTATATCTTCTAAAAACGTTTCTGTCAAACAGATAAAATCAAAACTGCATACATAAGATACAAAATCCCTATCAGAGAGTTTTGAAAGCAATCCATTTACATTCCAAGATAAAAAAGAAAAAGGTTTATTTGTTTTATTTATATTGTCACAATCCAATGGATCTACAACATACAGACTGACATTATCACTATCATCATTAATAAGACTAGACACCAGGTTAATGCTTTCAGCAGTATTCCGATCATTACTCTTATTTAGAGTTGGCTCTTTATTTAAAAACTGTGTAGGCCTACTACCCGAAAACTCGCCAGCTGACGTAAGTAAAGGGTTAGACCGGTCTTTGTCTCCTAACTCCACGCTACGCCTAGGCGTAGCGTCTTTGTCACACGCCACAGCGCGAAGCCGTATTACGTCAGTGTCGGTCTGAAGCGTCTCAACCGGTGTACCTATACTTACTGTCCTACCCTGTGAATTGTGTCTATGGAGGAATGTATGTATGGGCCGGCCAAAGAGCTATTCGTTTCTCTGAAGATCGTTGAGTGTCACCTTCTCACCGTTTATAATCAGATGATCAAAGACCATTCTAACTTGTTTCCCTTCTGCTCGAGCACTCTTCAGATAAGGGGTCAGCTTACGCCTGATGTCCCTAACAGTATGAGAGAAATCTTCATCAACAAAGATACTAGACCCTTTCAGACGAGTTTTAGCCTTCAGAATACTAAGTTTATCCTTGTAAAAACAGCACCTGGCAATGATGGGAGAGTTAGGTTTGGAGTTAATACGGTGTACTCTATCAAACTTGATATTTCCTGCAACATCCATTTTTTCAGAGAGAAGATTTTTCACAACCCTCTCACAGTCAGCACCAGTCTCGTTTGTTTTCTTTTCTAGTCCATGAAAAATAATATTATTTCGTCTTGATCGTCCTTCTAAATCATCTGATTGCTTTTCTAACTTTCCAATCCTATCAACAAGTTCTGTATTTGACTGTTTCAACTCTACATTTTCTGATCTAAGATTGTCCATGTCATGCCTAAGGCCACACAATTCCTCTTTCAGACCACTAACACTGTCTGTCAACACTTTGATTTCACTTTTCATGCTGTCCATTGTAGACTTCAAGGAAGTTTCCAGCTTCTCTAATTTGGCTGTCATCGTATGGATCGTCACTTCCTCAGGGGCTGCTGCAGAAGAGGACTCTTCTCTGTGGTGTCTCACCGTTGGCGTGCTGGCAGGCACATCTGCGCTGGCTTTGGCCTTTCGTACAGCTTTCCCTGTAGCGTTACTACGACCATCAGTACCACCAAGCAAGCTGGTTTGCCTCAGTTTGCGGCCAGTAGATCCAGGAGGGGTGGGTCCAGGGTTCGTCTCCACATCACCACACCGCAATAAAAGCCTGCCTCAAAATAGGAGTGTGAGGGTCAGTCCTAGCAAGACACCGTCTCGTCTGCTTTTTAACGTCAGTGTGGAGGTACGCATGGCAGATTTGAATTCTGCCCGTTTCGACATGAAACAGGCAAATACTGCCGCAAATGTCCCACACACGGCTCTGTAGAGCTGCACGGATATTCCCATTTTGCTCACGATTCTAAGTGCAAAAAATGAAAGACTAAAGCCCCTTATAACTTATAACCAATTCACAAAAATACCAGAGCAATTTTCTTTCCCTCTTCTTCTTCACATCACGTGATCGCCCCCCCCCCCCCCCCCCCCCGAGAGAGAGAGAGAGAGAGAGAAGAGAGAGAGAGAGAGAGGAGAGAGAGAGAGAGAGAGAAATATAATATATGCTTAGATCATGAAGAATGATCTCACGATACTTTTTTCTGTACCATGTCTCGCGCAGTAGACGGACTCCATCCAGTTAGGGACATAAAATCCATGTAAGGACACGACACACGAGGAGACCCAGCATGCATTTTACCTGGCCGAACTGCTTTGATCTGTTGGTTGTTGCTTGTGCTGAGTTTCTTGAAGTTATTGCCCTACTCTGTGAACTTTGGGAATATGTTTGTATGCCTTTTTTGTTTTTTTTAGCTATTTAAAGATATGCACTGAAGACCTTTCTGCTTGTCTGTTTACCTTTATCATTCATTGTTGTAAACTCTTTTCTTGTAACTGTGCAAAGCGCTGGGATTCTAGACGAAGGAGGTGTTTTTTCCTCTACTGTCGGTTTGTTCAGTGATTTGTGGATGATAATGATTCAACCCAAAGGCAAAGTCCAGACAATGTCATCCTTTTTGTATGCTTTAGTAGGCAAAGTCCAGACAATATCATCCTTTTTGTATGCTTTAGTAGGCAAAGTCCAGACAATGTCATCCTTTTTGTATGCTTTAGTAGGCAAAGTCCAGACAATGTCATCCTTTTTGTATGCTTTAGTAGGCAAAGTCCAGACAATGTCATCCTTTTTGTATGCTTTAGTCACTGAAGTGAGAAGAAGACGGGAGCTGTACTGCAGGCAGGAGGCAGGCGGGGGCACGGGACAGCTCAGTGGTCACACCACTCCCTTTCCCCAAGCTGAGGTCAAGCAGCGTCGAGCGTGGTTACCAAGTGGGTCGGTGAGCGTTTGCACGCCCTGGTTTCAGCCCAGTCCCCTGGTTCACCTAGCTGTAAATGGGTACCTGCCCTCTAAAGGGTCAGGGAAGGTAAAGCAGCGAGGGAGAGGAGATTGGCGCCACCCTCAACAAACTGGCCCTTAGAGAAGCTGAGGTCTCTGATGCCTCGCTTTCCTACGACCACCAAAGTTATGGGACACCTTGACCTTTTTAAAATGCAGATTATGGCAATTACACTTGCTTGATTCAAATACTTAGGCTCCATCCTAACAAAAGGTGGCACATCAAACAATGAAGTGAAAGCTCGCATTACAACACTAACATCTGCTCTACTCAGACTCGAGAAGATCATCAGAAGCAACATCAGCTTCTGCACCAAATACCACCTCTACAAATCCCTCGTGATATCTATCCTCCTATATGGCTGTGAATCATGGACTCTGACAGCAGAGTTAGAGAGGAGAATCCAAGCATTCGAGAACAAGTGCCACAGAAGACTCCTCAAAATATCATACAAAGAACACAAGACCAATAACTATGTGAAAGAAAAAATCAAAAAGCATGTGGGCCCACAAGAGCCTTTGGTCTCCACCATAAAGAGGAGAAAGCTGATGTGGTTTGGTCACACCACAAGACACAACACCCTAGCAAAAACCATCCTGCAAGGAACAGTCGAGGGCAAGAGAAGAAGAGGCCGCCAAAAGAAATCATGGGTTGACAACATCAAAGACTGGACCGCCCAACCCCTACAACACCTCCTACTAGCCACACAGGATCATGAAGCATGGAAAAAGATCTCTGTTGCGTCTTCTCTCATGTCCCCCCTACGTCCTTTGGGACATGGGACAGAGTGAGTGAGTGAGAGTGATTCAAACACCAACTTTATTTTCCCTCGTGTTTTTTAAATTGTAGGTTTGTATGTCCTCTGTTTTTCTGCTGGGAACATCAGCGTCAGGTTGACATTGAAACCATTCACTACTCAATATATCATAATATTATTATCCAACGATCGTTGAATGCTGTTGTTATTGCTTGTGTTGTTATTATTCTTGAAGCTGCTGATGTTGCTGCTGTAAATATTGTTTGGTGGTATGTATTAGCAGCGAATAATAAATCTCTTGTGGTTTGAATGACAACGTTTGGAGAATGTTCTAGTTTAGTTTAGCTAATTTGATCCTCATGTGTAAGAGTAAACTACAAGATCAGTACCCTCTGTTATAAATGTCTCCACACAACAGCACCCTCTTACCTCTGTGAATGTCTTCACGTGTACACACCTTCTCGTTCCCTCCGCTCGGCTGCAGATACCGTATCCTTAAAAATACCTAGATTCAACCTATCTACCGTTGGCCGCCGCTCTTTCTCTATTTCTGGTCCATCAATCTGGAATGACCTCCCTCTCTCCCTTCGGCAAAAGCCTACATACGACACTTTTAAATCCAACCTCAAGACACTTGTTTCAAACCTAAGTTTTTCGCCTTCTGTTTTCATCTCCTATTTGTCCCTGCCTCAACATTTGAAATTCCCTTCACCCTGTCAAAGTGTATAACCTCTATAAGTGTGTGTGTGTGTGTGTGTGTGTGTGTGTGTGTGTGTGTGTGTGTGTGTGTGTGTGTGTGTGTGTGTGTGTGTGTGTGTGTGTGTGTGTGTGTGTGTGTGTGTGTGTGTGTGTGTGTGTGTTTTCGAATTTGCTAGAACTATTTATTGTCATTGGTTGTTTGTTGTGAGGGTCGAGTGCAAGCGCTTTGATTTGTTTTTGCAAGGTATAGTGCTATGTAAATTCCATGTATTATTATTATTATTATTATTATTATTATCATTATTATTATTATTATTATTATTATTATTATTATTATTATTGTTGTTGTTGTTGTTTTTGTTGTTGTTGTTGTTTTGTTATTATTATTATTATTATTATTATTATTATATTATTATTATTATTATTATTATTATATTATTATTATTTTATCATCATTATCATCATATCATCATCATCATCATCATCATCATCATCATCATCATCATCATCTCATCATCATCATCATCATCATCATTTTATTATTATATATTATTATTATTATTATTATTATTATTATTATTTTATTATTATTATTGTTATTATATTATTATGTTATGTGCTCTCTTTATTATTTTATCTATTTTTTTATTTACTTATTTGTGTATTCTTTATATCGAGGATAATGGAATAAGCACTCGTTAGCATGTTTTGTATCCAGTCCCCGTGTGTATGCAGAGATTCGAACCCGAGTCAGCAGATCCCTAACGATTCAGGTGGCTATATTCCGACTTCGGGGATTTTGAGTTGATCAGAATGATACTCTGTCTTTGATGTTGTTTGTTTTTTTTGCTGCCTCGTCTTCTGTGACGCTCCCGCACTACTGTTCCCACGCCGCTCATTTCAATCTCCCCGCCACAGTCATACCCAGATTCGTTGTGTCTCACCCCTGGGGTCGGGAGTCCACAGGGAGCCCATCAATATTAGGCCGCCGTGGGGCCACCAGCCAGAGGGGCCCTGCACTTCTGCTGGGTCACTTTGGTGGTGTTCAGTGGTGCCTGTTCTGAGCTAACATACGCAGGACACCACCTACTAAGCCCACTACTAACGACAGTATTAGCTCAGTCGCGGAGCCAGACTGAGTGAATCACCCACCCAAGGTGGCGACCACCACAACATCCCTCCAATGACCGCCTTCCCGCGAACCTCCAACCCCAAAGGCTTTGACACAAATTCACCACAGGCACAGAAGCGTATGGGGAAACCGAATCTGAGGTCACCATGAGACCAGAGCAACGGAGGCCACCGAATCAGAGGCAAATTTTTATTATTGCATGATGATCAATGATGACGAGGATGATCTAATGATGCTGCTGTGGAGGTGCATCCGCTTTGAGACTACTTGACAGGGGTGTTCTCTACGCTTACTGTCATAATATATCCTGGCGTCAACCGGGCTCGAGAGATACAGACACCTGCAGTGTTGGTCAGGTAATTTGAGCAACACTCTCAAATTTGCATCCGTAAAGTGGACGAAGCTCGACTGTGTGGTCCCAGTCTCCCCACTGAGCCCACAGCACACTCACTCTGGGTAGGAGCCGGCCGGAGTCCAAAAAATCCCTTATGATTTATGGGATTCGAACCCGCGACCTTCCAGTCCGGAATCACAGGCGCTAACCACTGCGCCATGGCGGCTGGTCCTGTCTTTGATGCTTGTATCATGTTTCCTCCTCCTTCCTTCCTCCTCCCCCTCCTCCTCCTCCTCCTCCTCCTCCCCCTCCTCCTTCTCCTTCTCCTTCCTTCCTCCTCCCCCTACTCCTCCTCCTCCTCCCTTCTCCTCCTCCTCCTGACTCCCTTCCTTCCTCCCTGAACAATGCTCTGAGGTAGGAGGAAGAAAAAGAGGCAGACCAAGGAAGAG
>CM060339.1:41572778-41575278 GCA_030674155.1 Stramonita haemastoma | reverse complement strand
GCCTAAGTATTTATATGTATTAACTATTTTGACTTCATCATTTCCATAGAACCATTTTTCATATACTGATAAATGCCCACCCATCCTAAAAACAATAATGTTCGTTTTATCCATATTTACAGTTAGATCAAACCGATCTGCTTCTTCCTTTAAGACGTTTAACTGATTTTGTAAACCTATAACCGTTTCAGACAAAAGAATGATATCATCAGCAAAAAGTAACAAAAATACCTCTATTGCTCCAGATATAAACTGAATACCGTGTTTGCCTTTCCTTGACAGTTTGACAGCTAGTTCGTTTATAAAAAATGAGAACATTAGCGGGCTTAAAATACACCCCTGCTTCACTCCCTTGGGGCATTCGAAAAAATCAGAATATTCATTTCCAGCCCGCACACACGCTAATACCGAATTATAGACAGCTCTAAGTGCCATATATAATTTACTATTTACTCCATTTTTGCGTAATATATTCCAAAGTATATTTCGATTTACAGAATCAAAGGCCTTTCTAAAGTCGAAAAAGGCAACAAAAAGTTTTTTTTATTGGAAAGCAAATGTTTTTGCACTAGAGAATAAAGAGTAAATATATGATCAACGGTGCTGTACCTTGCTCTAAATCCTGCTTGTTCTTCAATTAATTTTTCTTCGTCATCTGCCCATTTAGTTAGTCTTTTATTCAAAATGTAAGTATAGAGTTTGCTTAAAACACTAGTAAGAGCTACTCCGCAATAATTATCAGCATTATTGATATTTCCTTTTGATGAATTGGTATTATTATAGATTTTGCCCACTCTAAAGGGAAAGCACCCCTTTCAAACAAATGATTAAACAACTGCACAAGGAAAGTAATTACAGTTCTGTTTGCATGTTTAAGCATTTCTCCAATTATTTTATCAGGGCCAGCACTTTTTCCCGTTTTTAAATGTCTTATGCTATTAATGATTTCACTCTCCAATTAAGGATTATTGAATAAAGGTTCAAACTCCCTCATCTTCTTGCATCGTATCAACATTCTCTTGTGCTTCTGCACTACCAAAGTCATTAAAAACCTTTAAAAAATGGTCATGCCATTGTTCAATAGTTATTTCATTATGTACCATAGACTTACGATTAACTGATCTTACAATAGACCAGACAGTTTTTGAGTCATTAAAGGAATCTCTAAGTTTTTCCAGTCTCTTTTCTTCAAACTCTCTTTCTTTTGCTTTCCTTAAAATGATGTATTCTTTTCTTGCAGTAGTATACATTTTTCTTTTTTCTGTCTTATCCTCAATTGTTTTACAGCGTTGAAATCTTTTTAATAATCTTTTAACTTCTTTCTTTTTCTTTTCACATTCAGCATCAAACCAATCACTACATGTTTTTCTCCTATGACTAACTGTCCTAACCATGCATGCAGCAGCTCCACATAACGCTTTAACAAAATGATCTAAACTGTCATTTATATCAGTGTTCAGTAGTTGGGAAGCTGTCTGTATAGTTTCTTGGAATTCGACACTATCAAGTTCTTGTTTATATAATTCAGCAAAATCTTCTGACCATATAATTTTGTCTTCATTCTTATGTTCTTTAATTTCAGCTCTAGTACAATCACTATTTCCTATCCACATTGTTTCAACTAGGAGGTGCCATGAATCAATGCAATCTCCAATACACAAATCAAAACTTGATAATAAATGACTAGGTACAAGAACATAATCAATAACACTGCAACCATTGGGAGATACAAATGTATAATCTCCTTGATTATCTCCCTCACAACAACCATTCAAAATAATCATATCAAACAAAAAGCATAAATCTAGCAAGGACCTGCCAAAATTATTTATGGTATCATCCTTGGAAGAACGCACATAAAGATCATCATCCATACTATCATACTCAACATCATCAAAATAATTAGACATAACTTCAAGGTTGGCTTGTTCATGACCTGTTCTGGCATTTAAATCTCCTATAATCATAAATGAAAATCATCTTTTTGAAAATATTGTAATAATGCTTCCTCTAGTAATATAACACCATCCTTGATTATTTTTTTCAAGTCTAAAGTTATATTAGAGATCAATCATGTTATACATGTTTTAGCTTTAAGGGGTATTTGTGTCACTTTCTGTTGGGTACCTTCTCATGTGGGATTCTTACCAAATGAGTGGGCTGACATAGCTGCAAAGAGAGGTGCAAAACATGGAGAGGATTCTATAGAATTACACGTTCCATTATCTTTACAAAAAGGCTATCACTTACTACAAGAGGCATCGTGGAGCAGGGGCAAATAGGCTTATTATCCAAAGGAGCGCATATCAGAAAGGTCTTCATACACTGTCCCTGATTTAAAGGATATCCATCGCTCTGAGATCAATACAAGTTTTTTTCACGGCAAGAAAGGTTAGGGCTTTATTTTTTCGGATAAAACTGAATGTGTTCATCACTAAATATAGCAACAATATAAAATGTTTGTGCGGTGAGAAAATTACAAACAGTCACATAATTTTTG
>CM060339.1:41560278-41562778 GCA_030674155.1 Stramonita haemastoma | reverse complement strand
CAAAGACAGCAGCCGATCCCCCGCCCTCCACATCAACTGCAAGCCAGGTGATGAGAGAAATCATCCAAGGCTTATCCCCACTCCCCAAAGTACAAACCAAAAGGTCAAGATCGAGAAAAAACAGAATCTGCTGCAAGGTTGACATCATCCCCATACAAAGCTGCACGACTTGCTGAAAAGCAAAACGCTCAAAAGAAATCAGTCGAGAAACAATCAGACAAAAGGAAAAACAAAGGGAAGTGCCCAAAAACTCAGAAAAAAGAGGCGACAAGAAACGGACAAGAAACGGAAGAGTCGTGAGGAAGAAGGCTGGTCGTGTAGCCTATAGTTTGTTGCAGCCCTACAGCCCTGCCAGACCACGTGAGCAGTGGGTGCATTGTCAGGTCTGTCTTCACTGGGCCCATGAGGAGTGCACCCCTGGATTAGCACAGTTCGTCTGCCCCAACTGTGACAGTGACTGGGACTGATAAGGGGAAAGCAGCCCAGGATTAGAACATTCCTACATGTGTTTCAACTATCATTTGCTTTTTTTGGTCTGTTTTGTTAATAAGGGGCAAAACGCCCCCACTTCTGGGGCAAAACGCCCATGGTGGGCTATTTGCCCCATACTGCTAGGCGTATTGCCCCGGGCATGGGGCAAAAAGGCCAATAAAATATTTTTTTGTTTACACCTATTGTGGTCTTTTATATTATTCTGTCTTTGTGTGTCTGTGGTATGTGGTAGCCCAAGAGCACATCATCCATTTGCACTTAGTTTGAGCTCACTGTGGCTTCAACTGGGTTTTAGATGATTTTTTTTCCTTAATGGGGGCCTCTTGCCCCATGCTACCAAACCTATATCAATTCCCTCCAAAACAAGTACAGTGCATACAAAGAAAATGTGTGTGTGTGTGTGTGTGTGCGTGCGCGCGCGCGGCGCGCGCGCGCGCGCGCGCGCGCGTGTGTGTGTGTGTGTGTGTGTGTGTGTGTGTGTGTAGTAGTAGTAGTAGTAGTAGTAGTAGTAGTAGTAGTAGTAGTAGTAGTAGTAGTAGTAATAGTAGTAGTAGTAGTAGTAGTCTTTAAATTAACGTCCATGCACAGTTTGTGATTTTGACGGCAAACAAACAAATCAAGTACAAACAATTAACTACCTATAAACAAGCAAGATTAACGGAATTTAAAGGAATCCACTGAACACAGAATAGAATAAACATAACGTTATCTCTAGCATTAACTCAGCATCAAGGAGAATGTGCGATAATGTTTTCTTGCCTTCAAAAGGTGGTAAAATATCTTTAAAAACCTGGGCATTCAAAAAGTATGTGTTGACTTGTAAATCTTTTGCCACAAGGGCACAAAGCATTCTTACTAAATTTTGTTTTAAAAGCGTCCAGTTTTACCCTGTAAAACAATGATGTGATGGTTCTACAAATATGTAAAGGGGTCTTATTGCGATGGAAATAGTGATATAAAACTGCTGTTGTATCTAAGAATTGTGACTTATTTTGAGATTTCGTGACAGATTTATTTTTGCTTTGTGGAACTTGGTTAAAGCGATTACAAGAGATTTTTCTTAACAAGCAGTGACACTCTTGTACCGTATATGGGACATGTAACTTGATTGACCCATTAGATTGTTTAGCTCCCTGTTTTGCAGTCTGATCAGCAAGATCGTTTCCAGATATACCACAATGGGATGGAATCCATATAAAGGAAACACAAGTACCACGTAAAGTTAGGAAATGAATTAAGGCTTTGATTTCGCTAACTATCCCTACTCACTCACTCACTCAGTCCCATGTCCCAAAGGACGTAGGGGGGACATGAGAGAAGACGCAACAGAGATGTTTTTCCATGCTTCACGATCCTGTGTGGCTAGTAGGAGGTGTTGTAGGGGTTGGGCGGTCCAGTCTTTGATGTTGTCAACCCATGATTTCTTTTGGCGGCCTCTTCTTCTCTTGCCCTCGACTGTTCCTTGCAGGATGGTTTTTGCTAGGGTGTTGTGTCTTGTGGTGTGACCAAACCACATCAGCTTTCTCCTCTTTATGGTGGAGAGCAAAGGCTCTTGGGGGCCCACACGCTTTTTGATTTCTTCTTTCACATAGTTATTGGTCTTGTGTTCTTTGTATGATATTTTGAGAAGTCTTCTGTGGCACTTGTTCTTCGAATGCTTGGATTCTCCTCTCTAACTCTGCTGTCAGAGTCCATGATTCACAGCCATATAGGAGGATAGATATCACAAGGGATTTGTAAAGGTGGTATTTGGTGCCGAAGCTGATGTTGTTGCTTCTGATGATCTTCTCGAGTCTGACTAGAGCAGATGTTGCTGTTGCAATGCGAGCTTTCACTTCATTGTTTGATGTGCCATCTTTTGTTAGGATGGAGCCTAAGTATTTGAATTGGCTCACCTCTTCTAGTGTTTCTCCATTCATCTTTATTTCCGTGATGTCATTACTTGCGCTGTTGACCATGGATCTTTGATTTCTCTGTACTGACCTCCATGCCGTATGCGCTCGCTCGA
>CM060339.1:41547778-41550278 GCA_030674155.1 Stramonita haemastoma | reverse complement strand
CGAGCGTGGTTACCAACTGGGTAGGTGACCTTTTGCGCGCCTTGACTTCAGTACAGCCCCCCAGTTCACCCAGCTGTGAATGTGTACCTGCCTTCTTTAGGGTCAGGGATGGTAAAGCAGCGAGGGAGAGGAGTGGGCGCCGCCTTCAATATTCTGGCCCGTAGAGAAGCTGAGGTCTCTGACGCCTCGCTCCCCTAAGACTACACAGGTTATAGGACACCTTTACATTTTATCTTGATATACTTTTTTTTTTTAATAACGAAAGAACCACAGTGTTCCCCAGTGGAAAGACAATGCAGACACAGCCACCGTCAGCAGATTGTAGCACAGCATTGCACACGATACATCACAATCATTCTCACCAGGAGTTTAGAAAGCAACATCATCCTATAATATACATCCCCCCCCCCCCCCCCCAAGTCCTATAACTCCACAAGGCAAAACACCGTAACTCCATCCGTAGTGTCGAGAAACGGTGAATCCTCCTTTTCTTCCGTCTCCTATGTGACGCTTTGAAAAGCGGATTGATGACAAACATCACTTTAAAAAAGACAAAATATCCCCTTCTGAGACTAAACAGAACACAAATAACGAAATAGATTACAACATTCACTAAGCTGGAGACACACGGGGACTGGATGTAAAAAACAACAACGCCATAGTGTGTTTATTCCATAATCCGTGAAATAATAATTAATATACTATAAAATACTTTCTTTTTTTTTTCTTTATAAAAAAGCACCCAAATATCCGGTTTTCTGTTTAAGTGTGGGATTAAACAGGGAAAGGGGGATTTTCTCTGAAGCCTTTAAGAACAGAAGTTAATACAGTTTACTTTGGGGAGGGGAGGGAGGGGGAGGAAAAGACACGTACAGTGGTACTGACACTACACGTGACGTCATAAAATTCGTGATGTCATTGACGTTACCATTGCTCATTTTCATGGTCAAATCTTGCAATGCATGACGTCAAGAGAATCTTAGCACTTGATGACAACTGCTGTTCTCTCTCTCTCTCTCTCTCTCTCTCTCCTCTCTCTCTCTCTCTCTCTCTCTCTCTCTCTCTCTCTCTCTCTCTCTCTCTCTCTCTCTCTTTCTCTACCCCCCCTCCCATCTCTCTGTCTATCTTTCTCTACCCCCCCTTCCCCCATCTCTCTCTCTCTTTCTCTACCCCCCGCCCCCATCTCTCTCTCTCTACCCCCCCTCCCCTCTGTTTCTGTCTCTCTCCCTCAATTTTGTTATCTCCTTTTATGTCTCTAGGTAAATAGTTCCTCTCTCTCTCTCTCTCTCTCTCTCTCTCTCTCTCTCTCCTCTCTCTCCTCTCTCTCTCTCTCTCTCTGAGGAGAGTTTGTTTGCTCTCTCTGTCTCTCTCTTTCTCTGTTTATCTGTTCTCTCTGTTTCTGTCTCACAGCAACTAGTTACTTTCTCTCTCTGTCTCTGTCTCTCATTCGTTCTCTCTTTTACTTACACACACAGACACAGACACACACAGACACAGACACACACAGACACACAGACACAGACACAGACACACACACACACACACACACACACACACACACACACACACACACACACACAGGGTGGGCCAGTCGTGAGGGCGGGTGCAGGAGGAAGGGCACTCTTTCCTCTGTCGCCCTCCATAACACAGACATGACACCCTCCACCACACTGACAGATGACACCCTCCACCACACAGACAGATGACACCCTCCACCACACTGACAGATGACACCCTCCACCACACAGACAGATGACACCCTCCACCACACAGACAGATGACACCTCCTCTCATGCCCTTGACCTTCTGGCCTCGTGATCAGCGTCCCGTTCTACAACAATCCATCCATCAATCCATCCATCAATCCATCAGTCAATCCATCCATCAATCCATCAGTCAATCCATCAGTCAATCCATCCATCAATCCATCAGTCAATCCATCCTTCAATCCATCCTTCAATCCATCAGTCAATCCATCAGTCAATCCATCAGTCAATCCATCTGTCAATCCATCCAATAATCCATCCGTCAATCCATCCATCAATCCATCACTCAGTCCATCAGTCAATCCATCAGTCATTCATCAGTCAATTCATCAGTCAGTCCATAAATCAATCCATCCAATGATGACGTGGCTGATAATGATAATGATGATGATGATGATGATGATGATGATAATTGACAATGGTAAAAATAATGATAATGGCGCTAATAATAATAATAATAATGATAATAATAATAATAATAATAATAATAATAATATATAATAATAATAATAATAATAATTATCATAATAATAATAATAATAATAATAATAATAAAATAATAATAATAATAATAATAATAATAATAATAGTAGTAGTAGTAATAATAATGATGATGATTATAATAATGATAATAGTACTACTACTACTACTACTACTACTACTACTACTACTACTACTACTACTACTACTACTATAATACTAGTACTAGTACTAGTACTACTACTACTATACTA
>CM060339.1:41525278-41527778 GCA_030674155.1 Stramonita haemastoma | reverse complement strand
GAGTAAACCCTGAGGAAAATTCCGGAGATGGAGTCCGAAGGCGGTCCGCTTCTGACTTCAGTAACGTTCCGGCAACTCCTGCGACACTGCTGGTGCCAAACTGTATCAACTTCTGCTGTTCCTTTGGATCCATCATCAGTGTGGAGAGGGGGGACCTGCTATCTGGGCAACAGCTCGTCCACCATACTATCCTGCCCAGGCTCGCGCCCTGGAGCGGTCAACTCCAGCCTTGCCTCACAGCGTGGACACAACACAGGAAGCAGCAGTTACCGGTTATAAGCTGCAATGCTCGACTGGCGTTGAGCGTGGCGCCAGGGGTTGCTTCCGACGGTGGGAGAAATCCTAGGATTTCACTGGACAGCTAGCGCCCGCCTCAAGCTGGGCAGCCCCCAGCCAATAAGGTGTTGTCCCGCCACAGTCTGCCTTCCTCAATGGGTGCTTGGGGATCAGGATCAAACCGACAAGCAGACTGTAAGACTTGCACCAGGCAAAAATACAAGAACCCATGAGAAACAGGTGCCCAGTCATAAACTGGGGAAGCTGGAACATCCGAACATTGTCATCCGGACTATCCCAAGACCTCCAAGGCATCAGTGATGCAAGAAAGTCAACCGTCATCAACAACGAGCTGCTGAGACGAGGGCTCTGCAAGAGACCAGCCTTGCAGACCAGGAACCCTCAAGGAGAAAGACTTCACTTTCTTCTGGCACGGGAAGAGCGCGGAGGTCCGAAGAGAGCATGGGGTGGGATTTGCTGTCAGGAACACCCTACTGAAGATGGTTGAACCAGGAAACAAGGGATCCGAACGCCTGATGACAGTCGGTCTTCATACCTCCGAGGGCTTCGTCACTCTTGTCAGCGCCTACGCTCCCACCCTTACATCCACTGCAGAAGCAAAGAATGAGTTCTATGCCAACATTAGCAACGTCATCAAGAAAATACCCCCCAAGGAACATGTCATCATCCTGGGAGACTTTAATGCTCGAGTGGGTGCCGATCATGACGCATGGTCTTCATGCCTTGGACACTTTGGAGTTGGAAAGATTAACGAAATTTGGCAGCACCTGCTGGAGTTCTGCTCCTACAACGGCCTCTGCGTGACCAACTCCTACTTCCAGACCAAGCCACAACACAAGGTGTTATGGCGCCATCCCTGCTCAAAGCATTGGCATCAGCTGGATATGATCCTGATCCGACGTACCAACATCAAGTCTGGTGCTCATCACCCGCACATACCACAGTGCAGACTGTGACAACTGACCACTCTCTCGTCTGCTGCAAGATCAGGCTTCATCCAAAGAAATACTCTCTCTTCTCTCTCTCTCTCTCTCTCTCTCTCTCTCTCTCTCTCTCTCTCTCTCTCTCTCTCTCCTATCCTTTCTCCTTTTTTAGGGTCGTCTGTATCACTAGGTTAAACTGAAAGACGTAAAACTTGAGGACTGGCTGACGGACTTACACACCCTTCAACTGTAAAAGGTAAAAAAGGGAAAGGTGTCCCATAACCTGTGTGGTCGTAATGGAGCCAGGAATCAGAGACCCCAGCTCCTCTAGGGGACAGCATATTGAGGGCGGCGCCAAACTCCTCTCCCTCGCTGCTGTACCTTCCCTGACCCTAAAGAGGGCCAGGTACCCATTGACAGCTGGGTGAGCTGGGGGGACTGTACTGAAGCCAAGGCGCGCAAACGATCACCCATCCATGTGGGAACCACCCTCGGACACTGCTTAAACCTTGGCTGGGGGAAAGCAGGGCTGTGACCAGTGAGCTATCTCCCCTTCACCTTGATCAGCGAAAACACAGACTAACCTAACAAGTGGATCAGCGGGCGTGTGACGTGGAACAAAGCCCCAGTGTACACAACAGTCAAGGGAAGGCACTCGTCACCCTCCCCCCTTCTCCCCACCCCCCCAGCCCAGGGCTGTTATCAGCAAGAGCAGGGTCATACTACACCCCTGCCTCTGCTGGCCACTTCATGAAGGCATGCTGTGCCCCTTACAGCCTCTGTCTTCACAGAGAGGGACAGAGAGAGAGAGACAAAGAGAGAGACACAGAGAGAGAGAGAGAGAGAGTAGAGAGAGGAGAGAGATGGAGAGAGAGAGAGAGAGGGAGAGGGAGAGAGAGGAGAGAGAGAGAGATGAGAGAGACGAGAGAGACAGAAAGAGGTGAGACTGAAAGAGACACAGAGAGAGACAGAGAGAGCAGAGAGAGAAAGAGTGAGACTGGAGAGACAGAGAGAGAGAGACGAGAGAGACAGAGAGAGAGACAGAGAGACAGACGAGAGAGACAAGAGAGAGAGACAGAGACTGAGACAGAGAGACACAGAGAGACAGACAGAGACAGAGACAGAGACGAGAGAAGAGACAGAGAGAAAGACAGAGAGAGAGACTGAGAGAGAAGAGAGAGACAGAGAGAGAGAGGCAGGGTGGTGTGTGTGTGTGTGTGTGTGTGTGTGTGTGTTGTGTGTGTGTGTGTGTGTGTGTGCGTGGGTTTTATAAGTGTGTG
>CM060339.1:41512696-41522696 GCA_030674155.1 Stramonita haemastoma | reverse complement strand
CCATCAATCGTGAAGAAGCGTGAATTTAAATGGTAGGAGCGTGTCACAAGACCGAAATGACTTGCAAAAAACAATACTGCAAAGCACTGTCCGAGGAGGAAGAAAAAGAGGCAGACCAAGGAAGAGATGGGAGGACAACATCAGCGAATGGACAGGCCTAGAACTCAACAAAACCCTGAGAAAGGCAGAACAGAGAGAGGAATGGAGGGAACTGGTTGTCAAGTCTTCAGGGGTGCCTCCACGGTCGCCAGACTACGGGATAGATGAGAGAGAGAGAGAGAGAGAGAGAGAGGAGAGAGAGAGAGAGAGAGAGAGAGAGAGAGAGAGAGAGAGAGAGAGAGGAGAGAACAAGGCAAGGCAAGGCAAGGCAAAATTCTTTTATTCGGGATAATAGATAAGCACTCATGTGCTTTTTTACATCCAGTCCCCGCCCCTTTCAGGGATAACATCAAGATAAAAAGACAGCCTCAACTAAAACAAGAACAATTATAATGATCCAATTACCAAGAGCAAACCACACCAAATATCAAACAACAGGTAAGAAATAAGACAGAGATACAATATTAAGGTAATGTTATAAAAAAAAAAAAAGGCACTCATTCAGAAACAAAAATAAAAAGTAAGAATCAATGATGATTTTGATTTGAATAATAAAACAAACAAACAAACAAAGAAACAAAAAACAACAACAACAACAAAAAACAAAAAACAAACAACAACAACAAAACAACACAAAACAAAAACAAACAAACAAAAAAAAAAACAAAAAAAAGGTGCAATGATTATAGATCAAACATGAGAATATGATGAAGTTAGATGACTGAAAACATCAATCCACCACCATCTATCATCAAAATATGTCCCATAAAAACATAAGATTTTGATAAAGGGTGAGAAAGAGCAACAACAAAAGATAAGAAATAAGACAGAGATACAATATTAAGGTAATGTTATAAAAAAGCACTCATTCAGAAACGAAAATATGAAGTAAGAATCAATGAAGAATTTGATTTGAGTACAAAAAACCAAACAAAAACCAATCAAAGCACACAAAAAAATAAAATAAAAATAATTAAAGAGCAAGCATGAGAATATGATGAGGTTAAATGACTGAAAACATCAATCCCGCCATCTATTATCAAAATAAGTCCCATAAAGCACAGTTTTTAAACAAAAAAAAACCCTAACTCACACTCACACACATACACTACAACACACACACAAAACACACACACACATACAACACACATACACACACACACACACACACACACACACACACACACACACACACACACACACCTCACTTAGTCTTATGATTATAGTCATAAGATCATCATAATCTGAGAGAAGTGAGGAGGGAGAGGGCAGATAGTTGGAGAGGGGAGAAGTGTGGTTTGTTATTTTTGATTCATCAAGTAGATTAGAAGGTGAGTTTTTAAGGTTGTTAATGATTGATGCTGTTTAATTGAGTCAGGGAGGGAGTTCCATAGCGTAGGGCCTGAGTATAGTAAGCTAGTTTTGAACAAGTCTATTCTTGGGATTGGGACACTTGGCTTTACCGTATTTCTGGAATGATTCATTGGGAATTTGTCTTTTAATGATGTGGGGACATTTCCTGTCAGTATCTTAAACATCATGATGCCTTTGTTATATTTTAGTCTTTGGTGTAGGGGAAGGATATTTAACTGTGTATAATCCCCTTCTAGCAAGGTTGTTTTCTTCAGAAGGACCAGTTTGAGACCAAGTTTATACAGACTTAGTAATGGTTTCATGGTATTTGCACTGGCAGAGTCCCACAGGGTTGCAGCATAGTCTATTGAGGATTGTATATAAGCTTGAAAAAACAGTTTCCTTGAATGAAAATCGAGAAAGTGTTTTATTTTAATCAACTGGTAGACTTTTTTGGACAAGTATTTGCATAGGTGAGATATGTGGTAGAACCAGCTGAGATTTTCATCAATTGTCACTCCTAGAACTTTGTGGTGAGAGGTCTGTTCGATTGCTTCCTTTTTTATGTGAATTGGAAATAGTTTATGTGGTAAATTTTGTCGCTTTTGTCTGGTAGTGATAAGCATGCATTTTGTTTTTTGGGGATGGATAGTCATGTGGTTCAGTTCAGTCCATTTGACAAGGTCGTCAGTGCTTTTTTGTAATAAAGTTGTGAGATAGTCAATGTCATTATGGCTCGTATGTATGGTTGTGTCATCTGCAAATAGTTCACATTTGGAATTGATATGTAGAGGAAGGTCATTTATGTATAATGAAAAGAGAATAGGCCCAATATGGATCCCTGTGGTACTCCATAATGAATGGGCTTTAGTTTGGATGTTGATGTAGCTATTGAGACACACTGGTGCCTATTTGTAAGATATGAATCGAGTAGTCCTAGGGTTTTTGTAGAAATGTTATACAGGTTTAGCTTTTTAAGGAGAAGTTTGTGGTCAATTGTATCAAATGCTTTTTTGAAGTCAACAAATAATACTCCCACAAAATTTATTGTCATTGATGTTTGATAGCCAATTATCTACAAGACTGGTTAGTGCTGTATGACACGAGTGCTTTATTCTAAATCCAGACTGATTAGGATGAAGTAAGTTGTTGATTTCTGCATGATGGACTAAGTGTTTATTCATATGTTTTTCCAGGGGTTTTGAAAGGATCGGTATAATGGAGATGGGCCTATAGTTTGAAGGTTCAGAAGTATCGCCAGACTTGTAGATGGGGATTACTTTAGAACATTTGAAGGCATTGGGGAAATAGTTCTTATCAAGGCAGAGGTTATATATATATGTTAGGGTGTCTGTGATAACTGGAGCTGATAATTTTAGTATACTGCTGTCTATTCCATCTAGACCACGCGTTCTTGATTGTTTGAGGTGAGTCAGATAGTTGTAGACCTCTGAGACAGACATGAAAGGTATGTGAAGTTTTGAAGGAATATGCTTTTCTTGGCAGTATTGTTTTAATTCATTAAGATCATTGGACTCTGAGTTATCATTGCTAATTAGGTTGGGAGAAACATTGATGAAGTGGTTGTTAAGCTTTTCAGCGGAGATGTCTTTGATTACATTTGATTTAGGAGTTGATTGATTGTTTGTTATTTGATTTATTGCTCGCCATACAGTCTTTGAATTTTGTTTGGAAGATAGTAGGTCTTGAAAATATTTCTTTTTTTCACGCCGTTTTTGTGAGATTATGGCGTTTCTTAATTTTTTTGACTCATCATAATATTTGTGTTCTTTTAGAAGGTCTCTAAGATAACATGCTTCCTCTAGTTCCTTTGTGAGCCAAGGCGGTTTGGGGTTGTGTTTGATCCTAATGGTTTTAAATGGAGAATGTTTGTTATAGATTTCAGTGAACGTTTTTATCCAAAACTCAATGGCTAAGTCTGGATCAGTAATATTGAAGGTTTCTGAGAGTGTGGAGTTGCATAAGTCTATGAGAAAAAGCTGTTCATTAAACTTTGCAAAGGAACGATAGGTTATAGTTTTATGGCCAGGTTTGGGAATTTTAGTTCCTTTTTTTGACCATGTGGCACAGACTGGGTAGTGATCGCTGCAGTTGTAGACAGGGACACAAGTTTCTATGATGTTTTCTGGGTTTGATACATAGATGTGGTCAATTAATGTGTTTGAATTTGATGTGACTCTTGTGGGAGATTTAACTAATTGGTGAAGATTGAGTGAATTCATAACTTGGGTCCATTGATTATGTACTTTTGTTAGGTCTATATTGAAATCGCCCAGTAAGATTATTTCCCGAGATTCAAGTAGGACTTCGTTTATCATGGAGTCAAATTTGTCTATCCAATTTATTCTTTCACTTGGATTCCTGTAACAGAACCCCAACATAACAGGCCGTGTACCTTTCATGGAAACTTCGATCCAGATAGATTCTATTTCATGACGTTCTAGAACGGGCAAACGTTTGAACGTTACAGAATCGCGAGAGAGAGAGAGAGAGAGAGAGAGAGAGAGAGAGAGAGAGAGAGATAGATAGATAGATAGATAGATAGATAGATAGATAGATAGATAGATAGATAGATAGATAGATAGATAGATAGATAGATAGATAGATAGATCGACCTATCGATCGATCTATGCCTATGGTAGTCCAGTGCGAGCCAAGCATGATGCCCCCCCGCTTGTGAGAACTGGCTCCACAGGCGAGTTCCTGGCTGGCCCGTCCTGGGAGCCACTGCGCCCTCCTCTACTGGTAAAATGTAGCCCAGTACTACCTGTCGCATTCGGGCAGATGGGACTCGTTAGCGCAGTAAGGCAACTCACCTAGGAGAAGGAAAACTCTGACCCCAAACCTCCACTGCCTTGTGGATTGCCCATTGGGGAGACAGGCTTCAGGAGTAAACCCTGAGGAAAATTCCGGAGATGGAGTCCTGAAGGCGGTCCGCTTCTGACTTCAGTAACGTTCCGGCAACTCCTGCGACACTGCTGGTGCCAAACTGTATCAGCGTCTGCTGTTCCTTTGGATCCATCATCAGTGTGGAGAGGGGGGACCTGCTATCTGGGCAACAGCTCGTCCACCATACTATCCTGCCCAGGCTCGCGCCCTGGAGCGGTCACTCCAGCCTTGCCTCACAGCGTGTTCACAACAACACGGGAAGCAGCAGTTACCGGTTATAAGCTGCAATGCTCGACTGGCGTTGAGCGTGGTGCCAGGGGTTGCTTCCGACGGTGGGAGAAATCCTAGGATTTCACTGGACAGCTAGCGCCCGCCTCAAGCTGGGCAGCCCCCAGCCAATAAGGTGTTGTCCCGCCACAGTCTGCCTTCCTCAATGGGTGCTTGGGGATCAGGATCAAACCGACAAGCAGACTGTAAGACTTGCACCAGGCAAAAATACAAGACCATGAGAAACAGGTGCCCAGTCATAAACTGGGAAGCTGGAACATCCGAACATTGTCATCCGGACTATCCCAAGACCTCCAAGGCATCAGTGATGCAAGAAAGTCAACCGTCATCAACAACGAGCTGCTGAGACCAGGGGTGGACATAGCTGCTCTGCAAGAGACCAGCCTTGCAGACACTGGAACCCTCAAGGAGAAAGACTTCACTTTCTTCTGGCACGGGAAGAGTGTGGAGGACCGAAGAGAGCATGGGGTGGGATTTGCTGTCAGGAACACCCTACTGAAGATGGTTGAACCAGGAAACAAGGGATCCGAACGACTGATGACAGTCGGTCTTCATACCTCCGAGGGCTTCGTCACTCTTGTCAGCGCCTACGCTCCCACCCTTACATCCACTGCAGAAGCAAAGAATGAGTTCTATGCCAACATCAGCAACGTCATCAAGAAAATACCCCCCAAGGAACATGTCATTATCCTGGGAGACTTTAATGCTCGAGTGGGTGCCGATCATGACGCATGGTCTTCATGCCTTGGACACTTTGGAGTTGGAAAGATTAACGAAATTTGGCAGCACCTGCTGGAGTTCTGCTCCTACAACGGCCTCTGCGTGACCAACTCCTACTTCCAGACCAAGCCACAACACAAGGTGTTATGGCGCCATCCCTGCTCAAAGCATTGGCATCAGCTGGATATGATCCTGATCCGACGTACCAACATCAAGTCTGTGCTCATCACCCGCACATACCACAGTGCAGACTGTGACACTGACCACTCTCTCGTCTGCTGCAAGATCAGGCTTCATCCAAAGAAACTACTCTCTCTCTCTCTCTCTCTCTCTCTCTCTCTCTCTCTCTCTCTCTCTCTCTCTCTCCTATCCTTTCTCCTTTTTTAGGGTCGTCTGGTATCACTAGGTTAAACTGAAAAGACGTAAAACTTGAAGACTGGCTGACGGACTTACACACCCTTCAACTGTAAAAGGTAAAAGGTAAAGGTGTCCCATAACCTGTGTGGTCGTAATGGAGCCAGGAATCAGAGACCTCAGCTCCTCTAGGGGACAGCATATTGAGGGCGGCGCCAAACTCCTCTCCCTCGCTGCTGTACCTTCCCTGACCCTAAAGAGGGCAGGTACCCATTGACAGCTGGGTGAGCTGGGGGGACTGTACTGAAGCCAAGGCGCGCAAACGATCACCCATCCATGTGGGAACCACCCTCGACACTGCTTAAACCTTGGCTGGGGGAAATCAGGGCTGTGACCAGTGAGCTATCTCCCCTTCACCTTGATCAGCGAAAACACAGACTAACCTAACAAGTGGATCAGCGGCGTGACGTGGAACAAAGCCCCCAGTGTACACAACAGTCAAGGGAAGGCACTCGTCCACCCTCCCCCCTTCCCCCCACCCCACCCCAGCCCAGGGCTGTTATCAGCAAGAGCAGGGTCATACTACACCCCTGCCTCTGCTGGCCACTTCATGAAGGCATGCTGTGCCCCTTACAGCCTCTGTCTTCACAGAGAGGGACAGAGAGAGAGAGACAAAGAGAGAGACACAGAGAGAGAGAGAGAGAGGGGAGAGAGAGAGAGAGAGAGAGAGAGAGAGAGAGAGAGAGAGAGAGAGAGAGAGAGAGAGAGAGAGAGACTGAGAGAGACAGAGAGAGACAGAAAGAGTGAGACTGAAAGAGACACACAGAGAGAGACAGAGAGAGACAGAGAGAGAAAGAGTGAGACTGAGAGAGAGAGAGAGAGACAGAGAGAGACAGAGAGACAGACAGAGAGACAAACAGAGAGACAGAGACTGAGAGATAGAGAGACACAGAGAGACAGACAGAGACAGAGACAGAGAGAAAGACAGAGAGAAAGACAGAGAGAGAGACTGAGAGAGAGAGAGACAGAGAGAGAGAGGCAGTGTGTGTGTGTGTGTGTGTGTGTGTGTGTGTGTGTGTGTGTGTGTGTGTGTGTGTGTGCGTGTGTGTATAAGTGTGTGTGTGTGTGTGCGCCCGGGAGCGTGCGTGTATGTGTGTGTGTGTGCGTGCCCGTGTGTATTTTGTGTTTCTATGATCTACGGGATACGGATGTCTATTTTCTAGGCGTTGACAGACAGTTCTACAATATGTGTATTATTATATATTCACTGATTACACACCCACTTACCTGGCAGTAACCCCAAACCAGCCTTCCCCTACACACCCACTACAGCACAGCCGCCAAGGATTAAATTCTGACATGAAGAGTGACAGCAAGCCAGTTTGTATACAGATACCTACTATCACAGTGAAAAATAT
This sequence comes from Stramonita haemastoma, assembly GCA_030674155.1. Classification (NCBI taxonomy): domain Eukaryota; kingdom Metazoa; phylum Mollusca; class Gastropoda; order Neogastropoda; family Muricidae; genus Stramonita; species Stramonita haemastoma. The sequence goes on along the minus strand of CM060339.1, from coordinate 41,515,554 downwards.
CATCGTGGGAAACAATGAATCTGTGCCCCCTGGGAGTTATGGTAAACAGTGAAGTTATGCAAGATTCCTGGAAATGGGCAATTTTGATACTTTAAATCCTTCATATCCCCTCATCCCACCTACCTTTCCCCCTCACCACCCCCTACCTATACCCTCCCCTACCTATCCCCTCTCCTCCCCCTACCTCTCCTCCCTACCTATCCCCTCTCCTCCCCTACCTATCCCCTCTCCTCCGCTACCTATCCCTCTTCACCTCCCCCTACCTCCCCCCTCCCCCTACCTCTCCTCCCCTACCTATCCCCTCTCCTCCCCCTACCTCTCCTCCCCTACCTATCCCCTCTCCTCCCCCTACCTCTCCTCCCCTACCTATCCCCTCTCCTCCCCCTACCTCTCCTCCCCTACCTATCCCCTCTCCTCCGCTACCTATCCCCTCTTCACCTCCCCCTACCTCTCCTCCTCCCCCTACCTCTCCTCCCCTACCTACCCCCCCTCCTCCCCCTACCTCTCCTCCTTCCTCCTCCCCCTACCTCTCCTCCCCTACCTACCCCCTCTCCTCCCCTACCTATCCCCTCTCCTCTCCACCACCCCTCCTCCCCCTACCCCCCCTCTCCTCCCCCTACCCCCCCTCTCCTCCCCTACATATACCCCCCCACCGGCCTACTTACCCCCTCCCTATCCCCCTCCTTCTGCCTATGCCATCTCCTTCCCTCTCTACTTATCCCCCTCCTGCCTATAACGCTGTATAAATTCCATGTATTATCATTATCATTATTATTATTATTATTATTACCCCCCTCCTCTCCAAAAATGAAAATAAAATAAGCACAAACATGGGAAGATAGACAACACATCTCCTCCAAAGCTCAGAGGATTAGAAGTTAAGGGGCGATCCCCGTAAAGATCTGCCATTCCTAATTCAAAGCTTAAGTTGTTGCCTTCCTAGTTTTGCGGCTTATTACTACACTAACAATTCCACACTTTAAAAGGTTCTTTTCCCATGTCTGCTTAGAAATTGAAAAAAAAACACTTAATCTTAAACATTTCTCATCACCATGTACTGTTTCAAACAGGTAAACAGGACAGTCTACATTAAAAAAAAAATTGCTGCTTCATTTACATTAGATACAGATTTTCCTCTGGACTTTTTAGTAACTTCAAACATTCAAAAGGAACATAACTGTTATAACAGCCTTTGAAGGGGGGGTAATATTGCCTTAAAATAAATTAACATTTTATCACGCATATAGAATGTGTCAGAAATTCTAAGTACATGCAACATAAATTAACACAGGTAAAACAACTTACAGTTTGAAGACAGTTGCCATTGGCAAATTTGTTTTCTGGGGGCAATGCAGGGACAGATAAGAAATGAAACAGGAGGAGAAATTTTTATGTTTGAAATAAGTATATCTTGAGACTGGATTGAAAGCTGTCATAAGTAGGCTTTTAGCAAAGTGAGAGAGGGGGGTAATTCCAGACGGATGGACCAGAAATAGAAAAAGAGAAATAGACAGACAGACAGACAGGTGCACGCACACACACACACACACACACACACACACACACACACACACACACACACACACACACACACACACGGTTAAAGATTTAATTTTTTTCACCCCTTTTGGGGCATGGAAGATAGCAAACGAATTCAGCAATACTAATATTAGTATTATCAATACTAACAAGAACTGGAAAGCAACAATTCATTGCAAAATGATAAACAAACATTAAAGACTCCAGACATTTTTAAAGTATATCAATTTCTGTAAAAGACACAATCCACACTTGTGAAATACAACAAAATGAAATTTCAAGAAAAAAGCCTACAAATGTTATGAGAAGAACTTTATAAGATTTACATTTCCACACACTGCAAAAATCATAACTGGACATGGGTTGAAGAAAATGTTGAGGAATAAAATCTTGTCGTAAACGTTTAAAGTAGGAAACATTCCATCATAAGAATAAATTTGTCCCCTAAAACAGACATATTGCATTTTTCATACTCTTTCTTCCCGTGGTAGGTTATGGGAACATTCAATCTCAATAGAACACTTGTGACAAACTGCTCCTAAATTTCATAAGATTGTAAACATATACATCTAGCAGACAAGTTATATATTTTTCCATACTAGAATTGGTTTTATAGTTTTTGTACTAAAGGCATCTACTATTATCCCACAGCTGGCTCTCCATTCATTAACAAACTTTCCTATTAAGAAGGTTTTATTAATTACATGAACTGGTAGAAGTGATAGTTGAACAAAACTGTCTCTCCCACAAAGTCAAATCTGCTTTGCACTTAAATGTTTTGTATCTTATTTAGCCACGCTGATTGAATCAGAGGTTTTCATGTAAATCTTTCATCATCTGGTAACATTGAGGATAGCTTTCCAGGATGAAAGTCAAGGGCTACATCCAGAAACGAACCATTGGAACAGAAATATACAAGGAGTATCTGCCCCCTTCTCCTTATACTAACAAATTTTACATTGTAGGCTTTAAACGAAAAATATAATTTAAAAAAATTAACTGAAACTTTTTAATTATAAATACGTTCTCTTAACCCCAAATTTAACAGCCATACAACAAAACTGGTAAAACAATTTTATCAACAAATCAAGTGTCACATGTATAGGTAGTTCTTTTTGCCATGCAGTCCTTATCAGACTAAACAGGACTTTAGTAGCTTGATTAATGTTTTCCTTACACTTTGCAAAACTGCCACTCTCACTGAAAATAATTTCTAAATACCTAAAATAGTGAACAACTTACAAAGTATTTCCACTGTATATAAACATGTTACAAGATCTTTTTTGGCAAAATATCATGATTTTCACACACACACACAC
>CM060339.1:41485196-41490196 GCA_030674155.1 Stramonita haemastoma | reverse complement strand
AACAGGAAAAGGTCTCTTTTTACTTTTTTAATCCAGTCCCTGTGTGGTTACAGTTTTATAAATTTTGTCACCCATTCCCACCAGCACGTTTTTCCGAAAAGCGTAACGGGATTTATAGAATGCACAAGATGTTCTGCGTGCGTTCGCACACGGGCCTCGGTTTGTAGTCTCATCCAAAGAACGTTTGGGGAGAGTGGAGTGGGCACTGATGTTAGAGAAAATTCCTCTTGAACGAGATTCGAACCCGGGTCAGCAGATGAGGAATGCATCACTCAGACCACCAGGCTGTCTGTGCTGCTGTGTTGTGGAGGGAAAACAATGTCTGGTGATGTTATGGTGGTATGTTTACTGTTTCTATGTGTGGCTCGTAACCCTCGTAAATTTCTCTGTTTCTGAGACAATAAAATTTAATAGTTGGAATTTGGAATTTGAATATCTCCATTTGGAAATTGTCTGTTACCTCAGGAATTATCAACTTTTATAATAATTATTTTTATGTGATTTCTTTTCAGTGTAGTGTAGTGTGGTGTAGTGTAGTGTGATGTAGTGTAGTGTGGTGTGGTGTGGTGTGGTGTGGTGTGGTGTGGTGTGGTGTGGTGTGGTGTGGTGTAGTGTAGTGTAGTGTAGTGTAGTGTAGTGTAGTGTAGTGTAGTTAAAAAATATATATTATTTATTTATTCTTTTATATCGAGGATAATGGAAAAAGCACTCTTGTGCTTTTTTTTTTATATCCAGTCGCCTTGTGTATACAGTTTTGTAAATGTCATCTGTTCCCACCGGCACGCGATGGCCTACTCTTACGAAGAGCGGAACAGGATTTAACGTGTACGCAAGATGTTCTGCGTGCGTTTGCACACGGGGCCTCGGTTTGAAGTCTCATCCGAAGGACTTTTGGGGAGAGTGGAGTCAGCACTGATGTTAACTCCTGGAAAAAAATCTCCTCCACCGGACTCGAACCCGTAGTAGTGTAGTGTAGTGTAGTGTAGTGTAGTGTAGTGTAGTGTAGTGTAGTGTAGTGTAGTGTAATGTAGTGTAGTGTAGTGTAATGTGGTGGGGTGTGGTGTGGTGTGGTGTAGTGTAAAATAGTATGGTGTGGTGTGGTGTGGTGTGGTGTGGTGTGGTGTGGTGTGGTGTGGTGTAGTGCTGTGTAGTGTAGTGTAGCGTGCCGCTCTGGGACTCCAACTCCCCGAGTTTTCCTCAGGGATGGTGTCTAAACACGACACCTGTGTGCATGCTGGCTATATTTTAATTTTGCCATCCGTTCCTACCGGCACACGATGGCCTGCTCTTCCGAAAGGCGGAATGGGGTTTTAACGGGTGCGCAAGATGTCCAGCATGCCTTCGCACACGGGGCCTCGGTTAATAGTCTCATTCGAATGACTTTGACATTTAGTTCGATTTTTTTGTCAAACTGGGAAGAAAGGGCGAGGCTGGGTACGAACCCAGAACCTCACGGTTAACAAATTGGTAGACAAACGTCTTAACCATCATGCCACCGTCCTTCCTGGTGCCCACACGAGACCGACCTAATTATCCTGGTGCTTAGAGTAATACTTACTGCGCTCGTGATCTGCTGACCCGGGTTCAAATCTTGTACAAGAGGATTTTTACTTTGAAGTGAACATCAGTGCCGACACCACTTCTCACTAAACTCCCTCCGATGAGACTATAAACCGAGGTCCCGTGATCGAACGCACGTGGAACATTTCTTCCGCTTTTGGGAAGTGTAGGCCTTTGTGTGCTGGTTGGAAAGGATAACAAAAATTTACAAAACTGCATACATATGGGGACTGGATTTTGTATTTAAAAAAGCATATGTCTTTATTCTGTTATCCTCAAAATGATAATATTGATGATGATGGTAATAATAATAATAATAATAATAATAATAATAATAATAATAATAATAATAATAATAATAATAATAATAATGATGGATGATGATGATATGAATATAACAGTAATGACAACAACAACAACAACAACAACAACAATAATAATAATAATAATAATAATAATAATAATAATAATAATAATAATAATAATAATAATAATAATAATAATAAAATAATAATAATAATAATAATAATAATACTGATAACACTGATACTACTACAACTACTACCACTACTAAAACAAATCAAATCACACCTACCTCTAAAACACAGGGGGGGGGGGGGAGAGAGAGAGAGAGCAGGTCCAGGGTTGACACTGTTTTGCCTGAGGAAACATGGAGCCAGAGAGAGAGAGAGAGAGAGAGAGAGAGAGAGAGAGAGAGAGAGAGAGAGAGAGAGGTAGGCGGGGGTGTTTGCCACATCCCTTCACCTGGCCTATTTTCCCCAGGCCTGTCCCCTTCCAACTAGCCCTACCCCGGGTAGATCACAGGCCAGACGGAATTACGACACCATAAGCCGTTGTCTTGGCGACAATGTGGCTATTGTCTCTGACGTTCTAGTCTAGTGGTCAGAACATTGCGCTCGCAATTTGACAACCCGGGTTTGATTCCCGTTCGAGGGGAGTTTTCCCCCGGAGTTAACATCAGTGTTGACTCCACTCCCACCAAAAGTCCTTTGGATGAGACTATAAACCGAGACCCCGTGTGCAAACGCACGCAGAACATCTAACGCTCTCGTTAAATCCTGTTCCGCTTTTCGTAAGAGTAGGCCATTGTGTGCCGGTGGGAACAGACGACAAGATTATTTTACAAAACTGCATACACACAGGGGCTGGATGTAAAAAAAAAAAAAAGCACACGAGTGTTTATTCCATTATCCTCGATAAAAAAGATAAATAAAAGAATAAATAGATAAAGAAATAAACAAGATTGTGTCATTGGTTTGATGACTTCAGGGGCTATGGGGCCATTGTCCCTGATGCTGACAGCCTTTGGACTGACTTCAGACAATGCGGGTACTTTCCAGATAAGCATTATTAGCATCATGCATCATTATTAGCATCACTTCAGAAATCATAACGATAACAATAATAACAAGCACATTAGTCATGCGAAGAAGAAAGAAGAAGAAGAAGAAGAAGAAGAAGAAAGAAGAAGAAGAAGAAGAAGAAGAAGAAGAAGAAGAAGAAGAAGAAGAAGAAAAAGATACTGCAACTGCTGATAATGACAATAATGGTCCTCCTCCTCCTCCTCCTCCTCCTCCTCCTCCTCCTCCTCCTCCTCCTCCTCCTCCTCCTCCTCATCATCATCATCATCAAAAAAAGCAAATCGAAGCCCTTGCATTCAAATTATTAACAAGCATGCCCTGCCCACAATCATTGAGATAGAGAGATATCAAACCTACCACACACACACACACACACACACACACCACACACACACACACACACACCACAACACACACACACACACACACACACACACACACACACACACACACACACCACACACACGCAAACACACACAATGTTCACACACACAATACACACACACACACACACACACACACACACAACACAATGTACACACACACACACACACACACACACACACACACACACACACACACACACACACACATGTACACAATGCACACACACCACCACACACACACACACACACACACACACACACACACACACACATACAAAAAATGTACACACACACACACACAATGTACACACACACACACACACACACACACACACACACACACACACACACACACACAAAATGTACACACACACACACACACACAATGCACAAAACACACACACACACAACACACTACACACACACACACACACACACACACAACACACACACATACACACACACACACTCACACACACATACCCACACAATGTACACACACACGCACACACACATACACACATACACACACAATGTGCACACACACAATGTGCACACACACACACACACAATGTGCACACACACACTCACACACACAATGTGCACTCACGCACAAACACAAAATGTGTACACACACATACACACACACATACACACACACACAAACACACAAAATGTGCACACACACACACACACACACACACACACACACACACACACACACACACACACCACACACACACACACACACAATGTGTACACAAACACGCTTAGGCAGACATAGGGTGGTGTTGCAGGAGGCTGTTGAAAACTAGGGACAGGTGTGAGAGGGACAATCTCAGGTAGGAAATAAGTGCGTTTTGAGACCAGATTTGAAAGTATGAAATGTATGTAGGCTTTTGGCAAAGTGAGAGAGGAAGGTCATTCCAGGTGGATGGACCAGAAACAGAGAGAGAGTGACGGCCAAGAGCGGTGTGTTTGAGTCTGGATGTCGGACAGCAGAAGCATCTGCCGCTGAAGAAAGGAAGGGGATGAAGTGTGCAGATGAAGGCGGAGAAGATCCTTAGAGCTGCAGTGGTGTGGATTTCACACACCTCAACTGTAGAGATATAACTGCAGTGGTGTGGATGTTCACACACCTGAACTGTAGAGATATAACTGCAGTGGTGTGGATTTCACACACCTGAACTGTAGAGATGTAGCTGCAGTGGTGTGGATTTTCACACACCTGAACTGTAGAGATGTAACTGCAGTGGTGTGGATTTTCACACACCTGAACTGTAGAGATATAACTGCAGCGGTGTGGATTTTCACACACCTGAACTGTAGAGATGTAACTGCAGTGGTGTGGATTTTCACACTGGGTGGTCTGAATGAGTTTTTTTTCTTCTGATAACACACTAAGGGGGGGGGGGGGGGTAGCTCAAGGGACAGAGCACTTGCTTTCCCCAAGTCAATTTAAACAGCCTCGAGCATGATTTACCAGTTGGATGGGTGACCTTTTGTGTACCTTGGCTTCATACAGTCGCCTCAGTTCTCCCAGCTGTCAATGGGTACCTTCCCTCTTTAGGGTCAGGGAAGGTAAAGCAGCGAGGGAGAGGAGATGGGCGCCGCCCTCAATATGCTGGCCCCTGGAGAATCTTTGTTCTCCGATGCCTTGATCCCCTACAAC
>CM060339.1:41477696-41480196 GCA_030674155.1 Stramonita haemastoma | reverse complement strand
CTTCTTCTTCTTCTTCTTCTTCTTCTTCTTCTTCTTCTTCTTCCCTTCTTTCTTCTTCTTCTTCTTCTCTTCACAATTCTTCTTTATTTGCAATTCTTCTTCTTCTTCTTCTTCTTCTTCTTCTTCTTCTTCTTCTTCTTCTTCTTCTTCTTCTTCTTCTTCTTCTTCTTCTTCTTCTTCTTCTTCTTCTCATTGGTTTAATGTCCGTTCACTACAAGGTGATTTAGACAATGGTAATTCACGTTAAGAATGCACTGAAAAGGGGATGAGGGGAAAAAGTGAAAGGATAAAGAAAATAATGGATGATGATAAGTTTATACAATTTTATTTATAGTAACTGACCTACTGGTGACTGGCAAATACTTGCTGCAACTGATAATTAGGACATGCGACTCGGAATCATACAGAACACTTTGGAAATTTCCGTATTTTTCCCTTAGATCTATCCCTTTGCTTTATACGAGGCAATGAGCACAGGGCAATCAAACAGTATATGGTGGACTGATAAAATAGCAGAACAAGTACAGAAAACATCTTTTGAATATTTAGTTTTCCAAGCATTTAGACGTAATTTATGATTTATAATTTCTTATTTCGTGGGCAACACAAACGATTTAAGTGAAATCTAAAAAACTTTGAATATACAGATTTGCAAGAATTGAAATAATTTCAAATGAAGATAAACGCAGACCTATACTATAATCATTATGTCACTTGTACATTCTGAAGCACCGCGTTTTGCCAGAGAATCTGTCCAATTCATTCCAGTAAAGACCGCAATGTGATGGCACCCAGCAAAATGTTATCCCAATACCTTTAGAAGCAAGAGAATGCACAAGGAACTTGATTTCAAAAATAACATCATTTCTCAGTTTAGAGTTTTCTTCTTCTTCTTCTTCTTCTTCTTCTTCTTCTTCTTCTTCTTCTTCTTCTTCTTCTTCTCTTCTTGTTCATCATCATCATCATCATCATCATCATCATCATCATCATCATCATCATCATCATCATCATCTCTTCTTCTTCTTCTTCTTCTTCTTCTTCTTCTTCTTCTTCTTCTTCTTCTTCGTTCATCTCATCATCTTCTCATTCCATCATCTCTTCATCATCATTCATCTCTCTTCTTCTTCTTCTTCTTCTTCTTCTTCTTCTTCTTCTTTCTTTCTTCTTCTTCTTCTTCCAATTCTTCTTCTTCTTCTCTTCTCTTCTTCTTCTTTTCTTCTCTCTCTCTCTCTCTCTCTCATCTCTTCTTCTTCTTCTTCTTCTTCTTCTTCTTCTTCTTTCTTCTTCTTCTTTCTTCTTCTTCTTCTTCTTCTTCTTCTTCATTCTTCTTCTTCTTCTTCTCTTCTTCCTCTTCTTCTTTCTTCTTCTCTTCCTTCTTCTTCTTCTTCTTCTTTTGCAATTCTTCTTTCGCAATTCTTCTTCTTCGCAATTCTTCTTCTTCGCAATTCTTCTTCTTCCTTCTTCGCAATTCTTCTTCTTCCTCTTCCTTTCTCTCTTCTTCTTCTTCTTCTCTTCTTCTTCTCTTCTTCTCTCATTCCTTCTCTTCTTCTTCGCAATTCTTCTTCTTCGCAATTCTTCTTCTTCGCAATTCTTCTTGTTCTTTGCAATTCTTCTTCTTCGCAATTCTTCTTGTTCTTTGCAATTCTTCACTGCTGACTGACCCTGCTATATGCTAACCACAGTCAGACCAGACCTACAGACCGTGGTCAGGATATAACACTGACCACCAATGCACAACCCAGCACTAAACAAGGCAAGGTAAAAAAAAAAAAAAAAAAAAAAGAAAAAAGAAAGATACCCGTCCCCTATTCCATAAACCCCCCGGCAAAGAAAATGGCTTTGAAGAACATGGAATGTTTCAGGGTAGAAATTTACGCTTCACCTCTTCTTCAGTGTCCCTTTCTCTATCTGTGTGTCTTCTGGCGGGTGTGCGGGTAGTTGGGCCTGAATTAAAAAGCCGATAGGCCAGCCCTGCCCTGCCCTGCCCTGCCCTGCCCTGCCCTGCCCTGCCCTGCCCTGCCCTGCCCTGCCCTGCCCTGGCCTGTGGGAAGATTGGCCTGTGTTGAAAAGATCCGTTGACGCGTGACGAATGCATGCTTTCGGGTGTGTGGACAGGGAGGGGTAAGGGAGGGAGGGGGCTGGTGCTGTGGTCAGTGAGAGGATGTTGTTAGACTCTGTTTGGTTAGTGTTGAGTTATTTTACTTATTTATGTATTTTATTTATCTATTTATTTCATCTACTTATTTATCTTGTTTTTTTAATTACATTTACTTATTTATCTTATTTCTTTATTTCATTTATTTATTCTTGTATATCGAGGATACTGGAATAAGCACTCCTGTGCTTTTTATGCATGCAGTCCCCGTGTGTAAGCCGTTTTTGTAACACATGTCATGTGTTCCTTCCCTCCCCCCCCCCCCCCCCACCCCCCACACACACACGCAATGGCCTACTCTTACGAAAATCGGTACAGGAGTTTACCTGTGCGCAAGATGTTCTG
>CM060339.1:41465196-41470196 GCA_030674155.1 Stramonita haemastoma | reverse complement strand
TTGAAAATCAATAACACATCAACGATCTGGAAAAGTAGCATCTGCTAAGACATGAGTAATCTGCCTGGTGTTTTGTATGCATACACCTACAAAATATAGTGCCAGAATAGTTTATATCAAGTTTGTTTAAATTTTCAGTTGAACAGTTGTCGCACCATCATACAGTAACCAAAGACACCTGGTGAAAAGATGTCAAACATTTTTCTGAGATATTTGTTTAAGATAAATCTACATGCCACCAGTTTATGTGTACTACAACACTCTCTAAAAATAGATGCAAGAAATAGTCTTGGGAACACTCCACTGTTGTACAGGGCTTGTGTTAGCTGTCTATCAAATGAAGTAACCAAAGCAACAACTGTTACACTATTTTTGATGACGTCATTTTTATGCTATTTACTACAAACATTTAAATTTCATCAAGCTTTATGTTCAAAACTATATCTGACTGACTGATGCATGATACTTGTTTGACTTAGAAAGTTCTGGATAAATAATCAGGACAGGTTGTTTGGAGGCTGGTCTGCCATGTCACAAATCAGCCATGCTGAAAAGTGCATTTTTATAACTTTGCACTACAATAAAAAAAAAGTAGAATACACTGACATCAAAGCTTTTTAAATTCTTTTTCTGTATTGTATTCAAGAACCCCAGACATAAACATACATTAAAAAAATGGATGAATTGAAAAAATGTAGTTGATCAAAATGGGTGACCCCCCACTGTGCATGCTTCTGGAGAACAGCCCATATATGCAACCTCATTTTAGAGGTCAGTTTCTAAACTAGCTAGCTGTGCCGTGTTCCGAAATTTGCACAGAAATGGGGCATCACATATGTCCACTCTGTTACAAGTAACATACGAAACTAGGTTTAGTCAAGTCAAGTCAAGTCAAGTCAAAAATACTTTAATCATCCCTGAAGGGCAATTACAATACTGACAGGCATATTGCTACAAATTCATAATCAAACACACGAAGGAGCTACATTTCTTTTTTGTTCAAACTTTATATAACTTCAAATAAAATGTCACAAACACTCACACTCTACGCGCACGTGCTTGCACACACGCAAACGCATACACACACACCAATGTTTAGATACAATGTTCTTAAAAACCATTGACTAGAAAAGACATATGATCACCATTATTTACACATTATACGCACGCGTTCACACCCGCACATATACAAAGCCAAAAATAAGACATACTTATTTTATGGGTACATATGCATGTATGTGCACACCTGTATGCATTGGCTACATACATAACAGTGGCAGGTAAGTAATTCAGAGAAGCTTATACACACACACACACACAACACACACACAAGAGCAAACAAACAAACAAAAACAAACAACCTCAGTCAGTGTTATTATGAGTTTAGAACTCGGATAGCTACTGGCACAAAGGAATTCCTTTTTCTGTTTGTTTTGCTGTTGTGGCATTGAAAACGACGTCCTGAAGGCAACAATTGAAATTCTGAAAACAGAGCGTGGCAGGTATCGGCCAAAATGGCTCTTGCTTTACGTACAAGCTGCTGATTACAAAACGACCTGAGGTCTCTTTGTTCTTCTCCGATAATTTTAGAGCAGATTCTCACAATTCTCTGAAGACCATTCTTGTTCTTAATGCTAAGGTTATTGTACCAGCAAATGAAAGCAAAACTTAAAACGCTCTCTATTATAAGACTTGTAGAACAAAGAAAGAATCTTTTTGTCGACAAAAAATGAGTTAAGCTTCCTCAGAAAATACACACGTTGTTGCCCCTTTTTGACAATGGCGTCAGTGTTAGCATCCCTATTTAGCTTGTGGTCAAAAACAGTTCCCAGATATTTGTATTTCAAAACGTTTTCAACTTCTTCACTATGGATGATGGTATTCTCAGAAGTGTGCTCCGATCTTCTGAAATCAATAGGAAGGTCTTTAGTTTTAGAAACATTTAGCTCCAGATAGGCCTTATCACACCAATCTACGAACTCGGTAAGGGCTGGACCATGGTCTAGGACTGATCCAGATAAGAGAGACATGGTCTCATACAAAAACTAGTACCCATACCACCACTCATGGTCTAATAGATACTTGAAAAATGTTGGGCCTTGTGGTATTTGTCACGAAGTTTTGGTCCCTGTGGGGACATTTGTCATGTAGTTTTGGTGCCTGTGGGGACATTTGTCGTGTAGATTTGGTGCCTGTGGGGACATTTGTCATGTAGTTTTGGGCCCTGTGGGGACATTTGTCACGTAGTTTGGGGCCTTGGAGGGACATTTGTCACGTAGTTTGGGGCCTTGTGGGGACATTTGTCACATTTGTCACGTAGATTGGGGTCTGTGGGGACATTTGTCATGTAGATTGGGGCCTTGTGGGGACATTTGTCATGTAGATTGCTTACAAGGTACAGTCAGGTATGGTGAGAATCGTCTATTATAGATTGATGACAAGGTACAGTCAGGTATGGTGAGGGACGTCTATTATAGATTGATTACAAGGTACAGTCAGGTATGGTGAGCAACGTCTAGATCGGTGGTCTAGGAGCAAGGCACCTGCCTGGAAACTTCAAAGTCTGTGTCAGAATAGTGGAAACTTCAAAGTCTGTGTCAGAATAGTGGAAACTTCAAAGTCTGTGTCAGAATAGTGCGGTGGCTTGATACCCGTTTGGCAGAACACCCCCCCCCCCCTCTCTAAATCCATTAGACCATGAGTGGTGTGGTGGTGTACTTACATTAGGAGGATATTAGACTAAGCACTTAGATGCTGAACTTACATCCCGTCCCCGCCTGTATGCAGTTGTATAAATCTTGTTGTCTGTTCCCTCTGGCATACTCTTACGAAAAGCGGAACAGGATTTAACGTGTGGGCAAGATGTTCTGCAAAATGCACACGGCCTCTGTTTATAGTCTCACTGATGTTAACTCAAGGGGGAAAATCCCCTGAACAGGAATCGAACTTGGGTCCTCGAATTGCTGCGACACAACGTTTTGATCACTAGGCTATCATCAGTTTGTATACAGAACGATCTAAAGTACAATACTACAAGAAGCATAAATAAAAGGTAAAGGTGTCCCAGATACTACTATATGGTCGTAGAGCGAGGCATCAGAGACCTCAGCTTGCTGTTGTACCTTCCCTGACCCTAAAGTAGGCAGGTACCCATTGACAGCTGGGGGGAGGGAGGGGGACTGAAGCCAAGGCGGCAAACAGTCACCCATCTAACAGGTAACCAGCTCAATGTTGCTAAATGCGTGATTAACTTTGACTTGGGGAAAGCAAGCACTGGATCAACTAATCTATCCCGCCCCCTTAATGTTCAAAAGACCCCTTAGCCTTAATATCAACACATCAGTTTATATTCGTAATTGTATTCTGTCTGTCTGTCTGTCTGTCTGTTTGTCTGTGGACACTCACACTTTGTCACACTTCTCTCAAAGGGCTTTCATGATGAAGGCAATGAACTAAGTGTTTAGCATGATAAAGGCTTTATCTCTGAAGAGTTCTCTCCCTTGCTAATCAATACGTCATTTCCCATCTACTGTAGCTTTGTGAGCTGGTTTCCTTTATTGCAATTCTTTTCCCCAATGAATATTCCCAGAGGAAAGAAAGAAGAGAAAGGACAGCTGGGCTTTTGTAAAGGTTGAGGTGTGCACAGACCTCCCTCAATAGCATGGCATTTGTGTGTTTTTTTTCTGTTTTGTAAAGGTTGAAGTGTGCAGAGACCTCCCTGAATAGCATGGCATTAGTTTTTTTTTCTGTTTTGTAAAGGTTGAAGTGTGCAGAGACCTCCCTCAATAGCATGGCATTAGTTTTTTTTCTGTTTTGTAAAGGTTGAAGTGTGCAGAACTCCAATAGCATGGCATTAGTTTTTTTTCTGTTTTAAAGGTGAAGTGTCAAGACCTCCTCAATAGCATGGCATTAGTTTTTTTTCTGTTGTAAGGTTGAAGTGTGCAGAGACCTCCCTCAATAGCATGGCATTAGTTTTTTTTCTGTTTTGTAAAGGTTGAAGTGTGCAGAGACCTCCCTCAATAGCATGGCATCAGTGTTTTTTTCTGTTTTGTAAAGGTTGAAGTGTGCAGAGACCTCCCTCAATAGCATGGCATTAGTTTTTTTTTCTGTTTTGTAAAGGTTGAAGTGTGCAGAGACCTCCCTAATAGCATGGCATTAGTGTTTTTTTTCTGTTTTGTAAAGGTTGAAGTGTGCAGAGACCTCCCTAATAGCATGGCATTAGTTTTTTTTTCTGTTTTGTAAAGGTTGAAGTGTGCAGAGACTCTCATCATGGCATTAGTTTTTTTTGTTTGAAAAGTTGATGTGCAACTCCTCAAGCATGGCATTAGTTTTTTTTCTGTTTTGTAAAGGTTGAAGTGTGCAGAGACCTCCCTGAATAGCATGGCATTAGTGTTTTTTTCTGTTTTGTAAAGGTTGAAGTGTGCAGAGACCTCCCTGAATAGCATGGCATTAGTTTTTTTTCTGTTTTGTAAAGGTTGAAGTGTGCAGAGACCTCCCTGAATAGCATGGCATTAGTTTTTTTTCTGTTTTGTAAAGGTTGAAGTGTGCAGAGACCTCCCTGAATCATGGCATTAGTTTTTCTGTTTTAAGTTGAAGTGTGCAGAACTCTGAATAGCATGGCATTTTTTTTTCTGTTTTGTGGGATAGTGGAATGGGGATGTGTTTTCTGTGTTGTTTTTTTCTTTTTTCTTTTCTTTTTTTTCTTTCTTTTTTTTTCTTACTTTGTTTCTTTCTTTTTTTTCTTTTCCTTTTATCTTTCTTTTCTATCTTATGTTTCTTTCTCTCTTTCTATCTTTTTTATTTCTGTCTTTCTGTTCTTTCGTATGTTTCTTTTTTCTTTCTTTTCTTTCTGTCTGTCTCTGTATGTATGTATGTATGTATGTATGTATGTATGTATGTATGTATGTATGTATGTATGTATGTATGTATGTATGTATGTATGTAGTATGTATGTATGTATGTATGTATGTGTGGTTTTATGTACGTATGTATGTTTTCTT
>CM060339.1:41452696-41455196 GCA_030674155.1 Stramonita haemastoma | reverse complement strand
GAGACGGGAGAGGAGAATTGAATGGTCTATAGTGTCAAAGGCAGCAGATAAGTCAAGAAGAGTAAGAAGGGAGATTTTCCCCGAGTCAGAAGCATGGAGAAGCATGTTAAGAGTATGAACCAGGGTGGTTTCAGTGCTGTGGTTGGCGCGATAGGCAGACTAAAAAGGGGGAAAGAGATTATTGGAAAGAAGATGGCTATTGAGTTGTTTCAGAACGACTTTTTCAAGGACTTTAGAGATAAAAGGCAGATTAGAGACAGGTCTATAGTTCTTCAGGATGTTAGGATCGAGGTCGTGCTTTTTGAGCAGAGGTGTGACTATCGCAGTTTTGAGAGCTGATGGAAAATTTCCAGAAAGAAGAGATGAGTTTACTATTTTTGTGATGGTAGGTATAAGCTGTGGAATGCACTGAATGAAAAGAGAAGCAGGTACAGGATCGAGATCGCATAATTTTATTGTCATTTCTTTCAGAATATTCTTGATTTCTTTCTCGCTTGTTGGGTGAAAGACAAGGAGAGGGGTGCCAATAAATTGGGGATCAGGAGGTGCAGGTTGGAAAGAAGTCTGATCCAGTTTGGAGCGGATGTTGCGGACTTTGTCAGAGAAGAAAGAAGAAAATATAGCAGGAAGTTCAGAGTGGCTGTGGACAGTAGGAAGAGGCTTGCCTTTGCAGATCCGAGGAGAGTTGAGGTGAGGGAAAAAAGAGATTTCATGTACGTGGCATCAAGAACTTGAGCAGAATAATAGTTTGTTTTCACTGAGTGGATTAAGGTTTTGACTTTGTTGATTTGTTTGTGAAAGAGCTGTTTGTTTATTTCAGTTTTTGTTTTTCGCCATTTTCGCTCAAGTTGGCGTTTGCGCTTTGCGACCAGTATGTCATGAGTATACCATGGGGCACAGGGCCTATCAGGCAGAACAACATCAGTGGGAGGTGCGTGCTCATCGAGCAGTTGGCTTAAAACAGTGTTGTAATGTACGGAAGGGTCAGTATGTTCAGAGGGTTTAGATAGGCGTTGGGCAGCTTGAGAAGAGAAGGTTTTAATATCAATTGCCTTGAGATTGCGACGGGTGACGCGCTTTTTCTTTTTGATAGGCCTAGTGATGTTGAGAGAGAAGAGAATGGCAGAATGATCAGAAAGCAGTTCGTTAGTGACGGACACAGATGTGACGAGTTTAAGTGAAAGATCAGTAATGAGCCAGTCTAAGATGTGACCTGACCTGTGAGTTGGCTCGTTGACCAGCTGGGAAAGAGAGTGGTTGGACAGAGAAAGAGAAAGACGCTTGACATCAGGACAGGACTGGTTGTCGAAGTGGAAATTGAAGTCGCCAAGAATGACAAGTTTCTTGGGAGAGAGGCTGTAATGATCCAGGAGTGACTGAAATTCTTGATGAAAAAGGGAAGATGTCAGATTGTTTTTACGACTAGGAGGTGGACGGTACAGACAGCAGAAAGTGATAGAGTGACCAGGTAAGCTGAGGTTGAGTTCGAAGAAGGAGAAGAAGAAGGAGAAGAAGGAGAAGAAGAAGAAGAAGAAGAAGAAGAAGGAGAAGAAGGAGGAGAAGAAGAAGAAGAAGAAGAAGAAGAAGAAGAAGAAGAAGAAGAAGAAGAAGAAGAAGGAGGAAATAAAAGAGCGATGACAGCCATGACCAGTTGTAGCCTGCTGGTGTATAATTATGTTGACATCTGCACTCCCACAGCAGGGGAAGTCTCTACCTCTTCCCCCCTTTTTCCTTGTCTGTCGTTTTGTTTTCCTCATCTGCATGTCCTGTCTTGACAAGTTGCCCATAGGTCCAAAGTAGGGCTATGGTGTGCTGATGGTGTCAAAACTGCAATGATTGAAATCGAGGATAGATGACTGGGCCTAACAGAGGGTGCCGTGATCCTGTTTCCCTTCCTGGGAATGCTGGCTGTGGTTCACAGCATCACCGGGCAAGAGGAATGACTTCTAACCAAAACTCCACTCTTTTTCGCTGCCTCATTTCTGTGACTTCCCAGTCTTCTTGTTCCCACTCTGCTCACTTTAATCTCCCCGCCACAGCCACAGCCACATTCGTTAAGTCTCATCCTCAGGGTCGGGAGTCCAGGAGGATCCCATCAATATCAGGTCGTCGCAGGGCCACCAGCCAGAGGGGCCCTGCACTGCTGCTGGGTCACTTTGGTGGTGTTCAGTGGTGCCTGTTCTGAGCTAACATACGCAGGACACCACCTGCTAAGCCCCCTACTAACGACAGTATTAGCTCAGTCGCAGAGCCAGACTGAGTGAGTCACCCACCCGAGGGGGCGACCATCACAACGTCCCTTCGAAGACTCTCTCCCGCGAACCTCCAACTCCCAAAGGCTTTGACACAAAACTCATCACAAGCACAGAAGTGTATGGGGAAACCAAATCTGAGGTCACCATGAGACCAGAATAACGGGGGCCACCGAATCAGAGGCAATTTGTATTATTGCATGGTGACCAATGACAATGAGGATGATGCGATGCTGCTGCTATGGAAG
>CM060339.1:41440196-41442696 GCA_030674155.1 Stramonita haemastoma | reverse complement strand
ATATGCTAACTGACAATGCTTTTCAATTTTTATGATATTTTTTTTCAGTCATTAGGTAAAAGGTAACTGTGTTCCATAACCTAAATGGTCGTTGGGAAGCGAGGTGTCAGATATCTAAGAAAAAAAAGAATTGGAAAATAGGCAATGAAATGGGCTTTGATTGATGGCGGAAGTAGACAGACTTGTTCAAAAATCTTAGAATGTGTGGGTTTTTTTAAACATCCTAGTCATCAGGATTATTCATTACTGTTGTGAAATCTGTGCTACTATCGTATGGAGGCAGTTCAGAGTGTTTCGGCAGAATTGGCAACAAGTTTCCAGTATTGGGAGCACATCTGTGTAATGACTAATTTGCCAGGGGTAGACCATTCCTGTGTGGTGTCATGTGCACTAGTCAGATTTTATGGTAGTTTTAGGCTTTTTATTTTTTTAGAATTTAGTTCATAAAGCATTAGTGTTTGAGAGAAAAAGAGAGAGAAAGAGAAGAGAGAGGAGAGAGAGAGAGAGAGAGAGAGAGAGAGAGAGAGAGAGAGAGAGAGAGAGAGAGAGAGAGAGAGAGAGAGAGAGAGAGAGAGAGAGAGAGAGAGAGAGAGAGAGGTGTGTGTGTGTAAAGGGGGTAGTCATGGGGAGGAGATGGGAGTTGGGCAGGAAGGGGAGGGTGTGTAGCAGAGGTGCTGATACACCTGTACAGCAGTGGGGACACTTCAGAGGGCTGGCGAGTAGACTTTTTTCTTCCTTTTTTTTTTCTTTTTTTTTGGGAGGGGGGGGGAAGCTCTTTGTTTTGAATGGAATCGAAAATACCGAGGCCTGAAGTATTTCGACAGCTAAAGTGGAAATCTGTGGGCACCGATGTCCAATGGGTAGCTTGGCTTTTGATAGAAGTGGTGATGCTGTTTTAAAGCTTCCTGCTATTGCCAGCTGCAGACCGTTTATTTCTTATTATCTGAGCTTTGTTTCAAGGATAATCGAATCGGTGCGCGTGTGCTTTTTTACATCCAGTCCCAGTGTGTATGCGGTTATCGATTCCACTGGCACGCAGTGGCCTACTCGTCTGAAGCAGGGTCCAGGTCTGAATACGTGCGTAACCTTGTGTCTTTAGCCACATGCCAGTTGTCCACGTGCTATTGTGTCCACATGAATTCTAACATTCAGACAGACCAGCTGACAGACAACTCTTACGGACCTATTAACTTTTAACACTAACTCTAACACTAACCTCAACACTAACCCTGGCCCCACATGTGGACACAAAAGGCGGGTGGATAATGGTGTATGCTGACACAGTGGCTAAACATTTTTTCTTTGGGGTTGGTAGGAGGAGGGGCGCCAGAATTTTTCAAAAAAGGATGCTAGGAAGGGGGAGGGGTGTTGTAATGTTCTAATATATAGTGCTGGGGAAAGAGGTGTACAGACTGAGGATGGGGATAGGGGACAAGCAAACTTCTGATTAGCTTCAGGGCTGCGTGGAGGTGGGGAGCCCTTTAGAAAAGTGTACCTAAAAGCAGAAGTAGGAGGGTGTTGGGTTTAGAATATTATTATGATGAAATAATCAGTTGAAGCCACTGCATTTCATAATTATCTAAAACTATAAGTAGAAGGCGTTGGTTTTAGAATGCATTACTGAATAATGATTGGGGGAAGGTGGTGGGAAACTGGGATAATGCATTACTGAATAATCACTGGGGGAAGGTGGTGGGAAACTGGGATAATGCATTACTGAATAATCACTGGGGGAAGGTGGTGGGAAACTGGGATAATGCATTACTGAATAATCACTGGGGGAAGGTGGTGGGAAACTGGGATAATGCATTACTGAATAATCACTGGGGGAAGGTGGTGGGAAACTGGGATAATGCATTACTGAATAATGATTGGGGGAAGGTGGTGGGAAACTGGGATAATGCATTACTGAATAATCACTGGGGGAAGGTGGTGGGAAACTGGGATAATGCATTACTGAATGATTGGGGGAAGGTGGTGGGAAACTGGGATAATGCATTACTGAATAATCACTGGGGGAAGGTGGTGGGAAACTGGGATAATGCATTACTGAATAATCACTGGGGGAAGGTGGTGGGAAACTGGGATAATGCATTACTGAATAATCACTGGGGAAGGTGGTGGGAAACTGGGATAATGCATTACTGAATAATCACTGGGGGAAGGTGGTGGGAAACTGGGATAATGCATTACTGAATAATCACTTGGGGAAGGTGGTGGGAAACTGGGATAATGCATTACTGAATAATCACT
This sequence comes from Stramonita haemastoma, assembly GCA_030674155.1. Taxonomy (NCBI): domain Eukaryota; kingdom Metazoa; phylum Mollusca; class Gastropoda; order Neogastropoda; family Muricidae; genus Stramonita; species Stramonita haemastoma. Next base: position 41,440,443 of record CM060339.1, on the reverse strand, counting down.
GGGGGAAGGTGGTGGGAAACTGGGATAATGCATTACTGAATAATGATTGGGGGAAGGTGGTGGGAAACTGGGATAATGCATTACTGAATAATCACTGGGGGAAGGTGGTGGGAAACTGGGATAATGCATTACTGAATGATTGGGGGAAGGTGGTGGGAAACTGGGATAATGCATTACTGAATAATCACTGGGGGAAGGTGGTGGGAAACTGGGATAATGCATTACTGAATAATCACTGGGGGAAGGT
>CM060339.1:41430196-41435196 GCA_030674155.1 Stramonita haemastoma | reverse complement strand
ACACACCACACACACACACACACACACACACACACACACACGCACGCACGCACCACGCACACACACACACACACACACACACACACACACACACACACACACACACACACACACACGCACACACACATCGGTGTTCTAGTTGGTAACGCGCTCGCCTAGAAAGAAAAAAAGTCGGGTCAGAGCGTGCGGTAGTTTGGTCCGAATCCCTTTGGCCCCAAACTGTTCCCCCATCCATTAGACCTTGAGTGGTGGTCTGGGCGCTAGTCTTTCAGATGAAACGATAAACTGAAGTCCCGTGTGTTACCCATCATTATTTAGCGTACGTAAAAGAACCCACGGCAACAAGAGGGTTGTCCCTGGCAATATTCTATAGAAAAAAGCCACTCTGTTAGGGAAACAAAATATAGCTGCAGACAAGAAAAAAATATAATGGGTAGGTGCTGCACATGTGGCGATGCGCTCTCCCCTGGAGAGCAGCCCGAGTTTTACGCAGAGAAATCTTCTTCTTCTATCCCGTAGTCTCTTTAGACCGTAGGGGCGCCACGGAAGACCTCGCAACCAGCTCTCTCCATTTCCTCTGTCCTCGACCTTTCTCAGGGTGTCACTCAGCCTGAGGCCCGTCCACTCTCGGATGTTGTCCTCCCATCTCTTTCTCTGCCTGCCTCTCCTTCTCCCGCCTTGCACAGTTCCCTGCAGAATCGTCTTGGCAAGCCCTGTTGATCTTGCGACGTGCCCATACCCCTTCAGTTTCCGTTTTTTGACTGTGGTCAGGAGATCTTCAAAGGTCCCGATGGCTTGACCGATTCTGATTCTCACTTCCTCGTTATTAATGTGGTCTTTGTAAGAGATGCCAAGGAGTCTGCGAAAACAGAGAAAAATGTGCCGTGCCATAAAAGAGGTATTTATAACTACACAGTGTGCAGATGACACCGTGCCATAAAAGAGGTATTAATAACTGCACAGTGTGCAGATGACAGCCGTGCCATAAAGGAGGTAGTTATAACTACACAGTGTGCAGATGACAGCCGTGCCATAAAAGAGGTATTTATAACTACACAGTGTGCAGATGACAGCCGTGCCATAAAAGATTTAATTATAACTACACAGTGTGCAGATGACAGCCGTGCCATAAAAGATTTAATTATAACTACACAGTGTGCAGATGACAGCCGTGCCATAAAAGAGGTATTTATAACTACACAGTGTGCAGATGACAGCCGTGCCATAAATGAGTATTTATAACTACACACTGTGCAGATACAGCCGTGCCATAAATGAGTATTATAACACAGTGTGCAGATGACAGCCGCCCATAAATGAGGTATTATAACACACAGTGTGCAGATGACAGCCGAGAGAGCGGATACTCTCCCTGTGGGTCATTCTGTTCCCTGAACTCAACAATACTGCAAGCTGTCACACAGATCTGATAACAACTGGCTTACTTACTGAATTATGCATACACACACATATACGTGCGTACGCAAACTCGCACAAATACACAACACACAAACACACACACATGCACACACACACATGCAGACACACACACACACTCTCTCTTCTCTCTCTCCTCTCTCATCCTCTCTCTCTCTCTCCTCTCTCTCTCTCTCTCTCTCTCTCTCTCTCTCTCTCTCTCTCTCTCTCTCTCCCTCCCTCTCACTCTTGCCTCTCTCTACCCCTCTCTCTTCTCCCTCTCTCTCCCCTCCTCTCTCACCTCCCCTCGTCTGCTCTCTCCCTATCATCCTCTCTTCCCTACCCGCTCTCTCTCCTCTTCTCTTCCCTCCTCTTCCTCCTCTCTTCTCTCTCTCTATCTCTCTTCTCTCCCTCCTCTCCCTCTCTCATCCTCTCTCTCTCCCTCTCTCTTCATCTCCTCTCTCTCTCTCTCTCTCTCTCTCTCTCTCCTCTCTCTCTCTCTCTCTCTCTCTCTCTCTCTCTCTCTCTCTCTCTCTCTCTCTCTCTCTCTCTCTCTCTCTCTCTCTCCTCTCTCTCTCTCTCTCTCTCTCTCTCTCTCTCTCTCTCTCTCTCCTCTCTCTCTCTCTCTCTCTCTCTCTCCTCTCTCTCTCTCTCTCTCTCTCTCTCTTCTCTCTCTCTCTCTCTCTCCTCATCTCTCTCTCTCTCTCCTCTCTCTCTCTCTCTCTCCTCTCTCTCTCTCTCTCCTCTCTCTCTCCCTCTCTCTCTCTCTCTCTCTCTCTCTCTCTCCTCTCTCTCTCTCTCTCTCTCTCTCTCTTTGTTCTTTTTGTGAGGTTGTTTTTAAGATCACACTTCGTGCAGAGACTCAACATGAAATCACACACACACACACACACACACACACACACACACACACACACACACACACACACACCACCGCACACACACATACACACTCTCTCTCCCTCTTACACACACACACCACACACACACACACACACACACACACACACACACACACACACACACACACACACGCGCGCGCGTGCGCGCGCGCACACACACACAGATATACACTCTCTCTCTCCCTCTTACACACACCCACACTACCACACACACACACACACAACACACACGCGCGCGCGCGCCGCGCGCCGCACACACACACATATACACACATATAACTCTCTCTCTCCTCTTACACACACCCACACTACACACATGACACACACACACAACACACAGACACACACACACATACACACACACTACCATACACGCACACACACACGCACACACACACAAATACACACACACCACTCTCTCTCTCTCGCTCTCTCTCTCTCTTCACACACACACCCACACACACACACACACCACACACACCCACACACACACACACACACACACACACACATATACACGCGCGCGCGCGCGCTCGTACACACACACACAGAGTCAAGGCTATTCGCATCCCCCCCCCCGCCCCAAAACCCAGACTAAGCTAAGCTTACACCCACCAGTTTAATACCATCGTTACTGAGACAATGTGGGAAATCATAAACACTTTATGGTTTGCCCCATAAAACATAAAAGCGTCACTTGTCGCAACCAAGCTTTAGGGTATTACCCCCTCGTGGTGATTTAGACACTGTCAAATTCTCTTCTCCTCAGGGGGGTTGGGAGGGGGGGGGGGGGGGGGGGCAAGTGGGGACTTTGCGAATAAAATTTGACAAAGCAAGACAGAGGGGATGGAATTGGGGGAGGGGGGGGGGGGTTTTGAGTATTCTTTTGTTGAATACTCTGAAACCGTGAACATCATCTTGCACTTTTGTTGTTGTTGTTGTTTGTTGTTGTTGTTGTTGTTGTTGTTGTTTTCTTCTTCTTCTTCTTCTTCTTCTTCTTCTTCTTCTTCTTCTTCTTCTTCTTCTTCTCTTCTTCTTCTTCTTCTTCTCAATTCTTATTCGCAATTTTTATTCGCAATTTTTATTCGCAATTATTATTCGCAATTCTTCGCAATTCTTCTTCGCAATTCTGTTTCTTCTCCAGGCATTTTTATTCTTCGCATTCTTTTTTTTTCTTCCTCTTTTGAAGTCCTTCCCTGACTGAGATTAGGGTACACTCCATTCCGGTTGTTTCTCTTTCTGACAAAAGCAGCAACTCTGCCGTAATCGGTAAAGGCTTTGGATGCTAAGAAACTCTGGCATTGTTAACTCTGAGGATATCAGGAGTTGTGTCACAACGTGTAAACATGCTTCGTCACTGTCCATAGGCAAAGGTAAAGGTGTCCCATAACCTGCGTGGTCGTAGGGGAGCGAGGAATCAGAGACGTCAGCTTCTCTAGGGGCCAGCATGTTGAGGGCGGCGCCCATCTCCTCTCCCTCGCTGCTTTACCTTCCCTGACCCTAAAGAGGGCAGGTACCCATTGACAGCTGGGTGAACTACACAAAAGACAAAAAAAAGAAAGAGAGAAAGAGAGAGAGGAGAGAGAGAGAGAGAGAGAGAGAGAGAGAGGAGAGAGAGAGAGAGAGAGAGAGAGAGAGAGGGGAGAGAAGAGAGAAGAGAGAGAGACAGAGAGAGCAGAGAGACGAGAGAGAGAGGAGAGAGAGAGAGAGAGAGAGAGAGAGAGAGAGCGCACACACACAAGACATCATACAATTTCAGTAATTACAATCATCGCATGTCTTTATTTCAGAACATCGTCATGATTACGAAGACAAAGCTACAAAACAGGCATGGCTCCCCTACACTACACATAACACATATACTACACTACACATACACTACACTACCACCTACACTACACTACACTACACTACACTACACTACACTACACTACACTGCGCTACGCTACACTACACTACGCTACACTACACTACACTATACTAAACTACAGTACGCTTCACTACACCACACTACACTACACTACGCTACACTACGCTACACTACGCTACACTACGTTACACTACGCTACACTACACTACTCTACGCTAAGCTACGCTACACTACACTACGCTATGCTATGTTACACTACACTTCACTACACTGTATTATACTACACTACTCTTCACTACACTACACTACAGTACACTACACTACGTTACACTACACTACACTACACTACGCAACACTATACTACACTACGCTACGCTATGCTACAATGTGCTACGTTACACTACACTGTGGTATGCTACGTTACACTAGACTTCACTACACTGCATTATACTACACAACACTGCACTGCAGTACACTACACTATAATGCATGCAGTACACTACATTACACTACACTACACTACACTGCGCTACACTACAACAGACTGCATTACATTACACTACACTACACTACACTACACTACACTACACTGCATTACACTACACTACACTGCACTGCACTGCACTGCACTGCACTGCACTGCACCGAACCGCACTACACTACACTACACACTACACTACACTACACTACACTACACTACGCAACGCTACACTACACTACACTACACTACACTACACTACACTACACTACACTACACTACACTACACTACACTACACTACACATGCACTGCACTGCACTGCACCGAACCGCA
>CM060339.1:41417696-41420196 GCA_030674155.1 Stramonita haemastoma | reverse complement strand
TGCTGATTGTGTGTCCTGTAGGTCGAATGCAAGCGCTTTGATTTGTTTTGCAGATATAGCGCTATACAAATTCCAGTTTTTATTATTATTTATTTTATTATTTTCATTATTTTATTATTATTATTATTATTATTTTTATTATATTATTATATTAAACATTTCTCGCCCTCCCTCCGCTCGGCAGATACTTTGTCCTTAAGAATACCCAGATTCACCCTATCTGCCATTGACCGCCGCTCTTTCTCTGTTTCTGGTCCATCGATCTGGAATGAGCTCCCTCTCTCCCTCCGGCAAAAGCCTACTAATGACACTTTTAAATCTAACCTAAAGACACACTTATTTCAAACCTAAGATTTTTCTCCTTCTGTTTCCATCTCGTATCTGTCCCTGCCTTCAACATCTACCTGCCAAAGTGTATAACCTTTATATTTGTGCTGTGCCGTTTGTGTGGTGTGTGGTGTGTAAGTATTGTGTGGTGTGCTGTTGGTGTGTGTGTCTGTGTGTACATTCGATTTTCTTCTTCTTCTATCCCATAGTCTGTTCAGACCGTAGGGGCGCCACGGAAGACCTCGCAACCAGCTCTCTCCATTTCCCTCTGTCTCGACCTTTCTCAGGGTGTCACTCAGCCTGAGGCCCGTCCACTCTCGGATGTTGTCCTCCCATCTCTTTCTCTGCCTGCCTCTCCTTCTCCCGCCTTGCACAGTTCCCTGCAGAATCGTCTTGGCAAGCACTGTTGATCTTGCGACGTGCCCATACCACTTCAGTTTGCGTTTTTTGACATTGGTCAGGAGATCTAACCACAGTCATTCGAATTTGCTAAAGCTATAAATGGTTTTTGATTGATTGTGTGTTGTAAGGTCGAATGCAAGCGCTTTGATTTGTTTTTACAAGATACTGCGCTATATAAATTCCATGTATTATTATTATTTATGTATTTATTTTATTATTATTATTATTATTATTATTATTATTATTATTATTATCATTATTATCATTATCATTATAATAATAATATTATGTGTTGTTGTTATATTATTATTATTTACTTTTTAAAAGTAGAATACTTCAAAATCATCCATAGGGATATGTCTGTCATTGTGATCAACGCTTTACATAAAACCCCAAGATTTTGGGAAAACTAGAAAACCGCAGCCGTTTTGCCTATAACTTAAGAGAAGATAAACACTGGGGACCCCCTCCCTTGAAAAACTGTAGCACAATGTTACATCTCTGCAAGTGCTCAATGTAAAAAAAAAAAAGGAAATGAAATGTCCCTCATAAAAAAATGCTGTTTTGTTGTTGTTGGGTTTTTTCCACTAAGGTAAAGGTGTCCCATGACCTAGGTGGTCGTAGGGAGCGAGGCATCAGAGACCTCAGCTTCTCCAAGGGCCAGCGTGTTGAGGGCGGCGCCCATCTCCTCTCCCTCGCTGCTTTACCTTCCCTGACCCTAAAGAGGGCAGGTACCCATTTAACAGCTGAGTGAACTGGGGGACTGTACTGAAGCCAAGGCGCACAAACGGTTACCCATCCAACCGGTAACCACGCTCGACACTGCTTAACCTTGACTGGCGGAAAGCGAGGCTCTGACCACTGAGCTGTCCCGCCCCTTGCCTATTACTGAACGAACACCATCAATCATTGGAGGCTGATTGCCATGGGAGCTAATTTCTCTCTCGCTTCAGGTTATCTCCCATGGTGTACTAAACGCACTTTACTGCAGTCCTCACTGTAATTCACCTAGCGTCCTTCACATAGCTGTTTCGTTTTCTCACACGACTTGGTAATACAAATGATATACAAGTACAATGTGTTTCAACTTTAATAACACATGATTAATGCTCAGTTAGAGAAAACCTGTTTAAAACTGCGTTTTGCTGTGAAATTAAAACAAAACCGATGACAACAAGTAGATCATGTTGGCACTGGAGGGACTTCAGTGGAGTGACACGCTTTTGTAAACTATAACAGCAAAATGTGTGTGTGTGTAGGGGGGGGTTCTTTTTTGAGAGAAAGAGACTTGTCATTTTTTTTCTCAACTAAACTTTTATTTTCCATTCCTCATCCAAAGTGAGGGATTTTGTTGCAGGCTACAGCATGGACAGCCAGCAGAGGACACCCCCACTGCCACCATGGTCATACCGCCACCGCCATCAGAAGCATCTCTCTTTCTCCATGGTGTCACTGTCTTCGTACATTACCCACCATCTCATCATCATTTTACCACCATCATCGTCATCACTATCATCATCGTCATTATCACCATCATCAACATCACCATCTTCATCCCCATTCAAATAGATACATTTTCCTTTTACTTGTCGTCACAATCAAATCCATCATCATCATCACCACCACCACTATCATCCTCGTCATCATCATCATCATCATCATCATCATCATCACTTCATCATCATCATCATCATCATCATTCGTCGTCGTCGTCGTCGTCATCGTCGTCGTCGTCATCATCATCGTCATAATCCCCGTCATCGTTGCCGTC
>CM060339.1:41405196-41412696 GCA_030674155.1 Stramonita haemastoma | reverse complement strand
CTACAACATCAGTGCTGACTCCACTCTCCCCAAAAGTCCTTCGGATGAGACTTTAAACCGAGGCCCCGTGTGCGAACGCACGCAGAACATCTTGCGCACACGTTAAATCCTGTTCCGCTTTTCGTAAAAGTAGGCCATCGTGTGCCGGTGGGAACAGATGACAATATTTACAAAACTGCATACACCGGGACCGATGAAAAAAAGCACATGATTGCTTATTCTGTTATCCTCGATATAAAAAAAAATAAATAAATAAAATAAATAAATAAATAAATAAATAAATAAATAAATAACCACACAGGTTATGGACACCTTGACCTTTACCCTTCAGCAGGGTTGAATGAGGTTACTAAGTGGAAGAGTGACCGTTTGCTGCCTTGGCTTCAGTACAGCCCCCCCCCCCCCCCCCCCCCCATTTCCCCCAGCTGTACATGGGTACCTGCCTTTATTAGGGATAGGAAAGGTAAAGCAGCGAGGGAGAGATGGGCCCTGACCTCAAAATGGTGGCCTCTAGAGAAGCTGAGATCTCTGATGCTTCGATCCCCTACAACCGCATAGGTTTTTGGGACGCCTTTACCATTACCTTTTTCCTAGAAAAAAACACAACAAATTCAAAAGCCACAACCCATTAACAAAATTAAAAGAAAATAAAAACTGAGGGCACGTCACAAGAACATCTGGACTGGCCCAGACTGTCCTACAGGGAGCAGTAAAAGGAGGCAGACGAAGAGGCAGACAGAGGAAAACGATGGGAAGACAACATCAGAGAGTGGACAGGCCTTGGGTGGAGAGATCTGCTATTGAGGGCGGAGGACCGTGGGGAGGGGAGGAAGCTGGTTTCAAAATCCTCAGTGGTGCCCCCACTGTCCGCGGGACTACGGGACAGGTGAAGGTGAAGAAGAGAAAGAGAAGAGTGACAGGAAGCTAAATGACTAGCTGTAGGCTTGAACCCGTGTCATGAATTCAACAAGGAAGACTGCCGGTTGACAATGTCATTGAAAACTGTGATAAGACACGTGTCCTTGTATTGACACAGGTCAATTCAGTGCGCTGACCTCTGTACTGAGGTCACTTCAGTGCGCTGACCTCTGTACTGAGAGGTTACTTGAGAGCGCTGACCATAGTATTCATAATCCACTTCCGCACTGATTGAAAACTCTGTACTGTGTTTGTCTGTCTGTTTGTGTGTGTGTCCTTCTGTCTGTCTGTTTGTCTATCTTTGTTCACTGCAATAACTATCATCAGTGCATGTCTACAATGACAGTTCTGTGTTGTAATAATTATTAGAAAGAAGGAGGAAATATTGAGAGAGAGAGAGAGAGAGAGAGAGAGAGAGAGAGAGAGAGAGAGAGAGAGAGAGAGAGAGAGAGAGAGAGAGAGAGAGAGAGAGAGAGAGAGAGAGAGAGAGAGAGAGCACTATTGATTTCAAAAGGCTGTAGACAGGCAATCACATACGTGTCAGTTCTTTTCAACCCAGCCCTGCCCTGAATGGGGACGACAACAATACAATACAAACCAGGATTTAATCACAGCGGAAAGCCCAATTAATATTAGCGCCAAAAATGGATGTTCTGTACTCGTGGCATATTGCTTGTATTCTGATTATTTCAGATAACTAAAATGTGTGATGCAACAGAAGGCTCCCTGACACAGCACACACACACATAACTATTCAGCAAACAGCAGACACAGGCCATACAAATGTCCTTCCATTCACAAGGAAATAGAGACAGATGGACAGACAGACAGGCAGATAGATTGACAGACACATGGAAGGACAGACAGACAGACGGACACACAGAGAGATAGACAGACAACCAGACAGACAGGCATACTTACAAATAGACACACAGACAGACATATTGACCGTTATACAGACGAACATAACCTCCACAAACATCTTTCAGTTCACACAGACACAGACACAGACACAGACACAGACACAACCACACACACACACACACACACCACCACACACACACACACACTAAATCGCAATATTGATGGCCCTAAATTTTCTCGTTAGTTTTCCTAAAATAATCTTTCAGATTCTTTTTTGTGTAGATTCTAAACCTGTAATTCATGCCATTAGTTCCTTGCAAACAAAAGTTAGATCTGAAGTCGTTATTGAAATCTGTCATTTAATTCATCTTTCCTCTTTAAAGGGCTCGGAACTAACCTTCTGTTGGATTCCATCCCACAGTGGTTTTTACTACAATGAAAAAGTGGACATCCTAGCAAAAAAAGGAGCAAAGGGTTCATTGGAGGTGTCACATTTAGTACTCCCATTTTCACTACAAGAGTGTTATCATATTGTAATAAAATCACAAGAAAAGTTATTTCAGTGCGAGGAAATGAGGCTCGGGTGTCTAGGTGCCCCACAAAGAACTACGTAAATTGGAGTCTTTTGTTAAAACACAAGAACGTGATGTATATTATTCATAGCAGATTGTTTACTTAGCCTGTAGAGGAAATTGAATTGCTTTAAGACAAATTATGCTGGAAATGTTTCTTGCATGTGTGGTAATAATATAACAGTAGATAATATACTAACATACAGCAGCTTAAAAGGGCACATTCCCGTTTTGATGGTACATTCTCCATCAGCTTTCTTTAAAAACTGTCACTTATGTATGACCTTTTTAGATCGCTGATTCATAGTCCAGTTGGTTTGTTATTATAATTGCTTTGGACTGTAAAGATGCTCTTATCGGATATATATATATATATATATATATATATATATATATATATATATATATACATATATAACACGTTTGTAAGGTTTTTTGTTTTTGTTGTTGTTGTTGTTGTTTTTTGGGGGGCAGGGGGAGGCAGTATTTTTCCTGTACTGGGTATTTGTATTCCTATTGCTGTTTATTTTTGTTTGGTTTTGGGGGGTGAGGGCTAGGAGATGTTGCTGATTTTAGCAGATTTTTCACAGTTGGTGGTTCCCGTTCTTTTTTGGGAGGGGTATTTTGTGTTTTCTTATGTGAAATTAAGTAACTATTTAGTTATATTTTTCATTGGAACTACTGATTTTGTTAGAGATTATGAGAACTGCATTTCCCGTTTTTTGTTGATTGTAGTTAAATAGGTTAGTAACAAAAAGGTTGGTTTTTTTTGTTTGTTTGTTTTTTAATTTACTTAGCAAGTATTTACCCCCTGAAATTCTGTATCCCATACATTGCCAACTACACCCTATTTTCCTGACACTCATACACTCACCTTCCCCCCCTCCCGTCTAATATCACAATTTGTGAATAGACTTTAAATGAATTTGAACACACACACACACACAACACACACACACACACACACACACCACACACACCACACACACACAAAACACGCACACACACACACACACACACACACACACACACACACACACACACACACACACACACAACACTGACCATCATACAGACGAACATAATCCCCACAGACATCTTTCAGTTCACACAGCTCCGCCTCGATGTTGACAGTCACGTGATCAGCCTCGTTCTGACCGCTTATGACGTAGCGACACCATGCCTTCTGAAACCCAGAGACTGAAAACTGCTTCAATGAACTCCACGAAAAAAGGAACTGTTCAGCAAACAGGAAACAGATGAATAAAGACATCAACAATCATTTCTCAAACTGATTAATGTTTTTGCTGCTGCTGCTCTGCTACTGCTATTGCTGCTGCGGCTATTCTTGTTGCTGCATATAATAATAATATATAATATAAGAAAAAAGAAGAAGAAGAAGAAGAAAAGAAGAAGAAGAAGAAGAAGAAGAATACACATGAATTTGTATAGCGCTATACCTTGTAAAAATAAATTAAGCGCTTGCACTCGACCTATACAACCACAAGCAATCAATAACAATTAAAGTTTCAGCAAATTCGAATGCACATACACACGCACGCACGCCACGCGCGCGCACACACAGCACAGACACAGACACAGACACAGACACAGACACAACACAACACACACAACACACACACACACACACACACACAACACACACACACACAACACACACACCAACACTGCTGCTGTTGCTGCTGTTGTTGTTCATTACGCTGCTTCCTTTCTGACGATGACTGGAAAACAAACAGTCAAAACAGAACAGACCAAAACAAAACAAAACTAGACCAAAAAAAAAGACCAAAAAAAACAAACAGACCAAAAACAAAACAGACCAAACAAAAACAAAACAGACCATAAACAAAACAAAACAGACCAAAACAAAACAAAACAACCAAAACAAAAAGAGCAAATCAAACACACAAACACGACCAAAACAAACACAGACCAACAACAACAACAAAACAGACCAAACAAACAAAACAACCAAACAAACACAACACAGACCAAAACAAACACACAAACAGACCAAACAAAACAAAACAACCAACAAAACAGACCAAAACAAAACAAAACAGACCAAAACAAAACAGACCAAAACAAAACAAAACAGACCAAAACAAAACAGACCAAAACAAAACAAAACAGACCAAAACAAAACAGACCCAAAACAAACCAAAACAAAAAACAAAACAGACCAAAACAAAACAAAACAAAACAAAACAGACCAAAACAAAACAGACCAAAACAAAACAAAACAGACCAAAACAAAACAGACCAAAACAAAACAAACCAAAACAAAACAAAACAGACCAAAACAAAACAGACCAAAACAAAACAAAACAAACAAAACAAAACAGACCAAAACAAAACAGACCAAAACAAAACAGACCAAAACACAGACCAAAACAAAACAGACCAAAACAAAACAACCAAAACAAAACAAAACAGACCAAAACAAAACAGAAAAACAGACAACAAAACAAACAGACCAAAACAAAACAGACCAAAACAAAACAAAACAGACCAAAACAAAACAGACCAAACAAAAAGACCCAAACAAAACAGACAAAACAAAGAAACAAAACTGTAACAGATGTTCCTGTACAAATACCTTTCAATACAACACAGAGGAGACAGTGATTTGGAAACTGTGCGCCCCCCCTCTCCTCTCTCTCTCTCTGCCTCTGTCTCTGTCTCTGTCTCTTCTCTGCTCTCTCTCTCTCTCTCTCTCTCAAAATGCATGCTTATCACTACCAGACAAAAGCGACAAAATTTACTACATAAACTATTTCCAATTCACATAAAAAAGGAAGCAATCGAACAGACCTCTCACCACAAAGTTCTAGGAGTGACAATTGATGAAAATCTTAGCTGGTTCTACCACATATCTCACCTATGCAAATACTTGTCCAAAAAAGTCTACCAGTTGATTAGAATTAAACACTTTCTCGATTTTCATTCAAGTAAACTGTTTTTTCAAGCTTATATACAATCCTCAATAGACTATGCTGCAACCCTGTGGGACTCTGCCAGTGCTAATATCATGAAACCATTACTAAGTCTGTATAAACGTGGTCTCAAACTGGTCCTTCTGAAGAAAACAACCTTGCTAGAAGGGGATTATACTCAGTTAAATATCCTTCCCCTACACCAAAGACTAAAATATAACAAAGGCATCATGATGTTTAAGATACTGACAGGAAATGTCCCCACATCCTTAAAAGACAAATTCCCAATGAATCATTCCAGAAATACGGTAAAGCCAAGTGTCCCAATCCCAAGAATAGACTTGTTCAAAACTAGCTTACTATATTCAGGCCCTACGCTATGGAACTCCCTCCCTGACTCAATTAAACAGCATCAATCATTAACAACCTTAAAAAATCACCTTCTAATCTACTTGATGAATCAAAAATAACAAACCACACTTCTCCCGTCTCAAACTATCTGCCCTCTCCCTCCTCACTTCTCTCAGATTATGATGATCTTATGACTATAATCATAAGACTAAGTGAGTGTGTGTGTGTGTGTGTGTGTGTGTGTGTGTGTGTGTGTGTGGTTGTGTGTGTGTGTGTGTGTGTGTGTGTGTGTGTGTGTGTGTGGTGTGTGAGTGTGTGAGTTGGGGATTTTTTTTTGTTCAAAAACTGTGCTTTATGGGACTTATTTTGATAATAGATGGCGGGATTGATGTTTTCAGTCATTTAACCTCATCATATTCTCATGCTTGCTCTTTAATTATTGCGCCTTTTTTTTTTTTTTTTTTTTTTTTTTTTGCTTTGATTGGTTTTTGTTTGTTTTTTTTGTACTCAAATCAAATTCTTCATTGATTTTTTTTTTTTGCTTTGATTGGTTTTTGTTTGTTTTTTTGTACTCAAATCAAATTCTTCATTGATTTTTACTTCATATTTTCGTTTCTGGATGAGTGCCTTTTTATAACATTACCTTAATATTGTATCTCTGTCTTATTTCTTACCTGTTGTTGTTGCCTTTTCTCACCCTTTATCAAAATCTTATGTTTTATGGGACATAGTTTGATGATAGATGGTGGTGGATTGATGTTTTCAGTCATCTAACCTCATCATATTCTCATGTTTGATCTATAATCATTGCGCCTTTTTGTTTTTGTTTTTTTGTTTGTTTGTTTTTTTGTTTGTTTATGTTTTGTTTTGTTGTTGTTGTTTTTTGTGTGTTTTTTTGTTGTTTTTTATGGTTTTGTTTCTTTGTTTCTTTGTTTGCTTGTTTATTATTCAAATCAAAATCATCATTGATTCTTCCTTCTTATTTTCGTTTTTTGAATGAGTGCCTTTTTTATAACATTACCTTAATATTGTATCTATGTCTTATTTCTTACCTGTTGTTTGATACTTGGTGTGGTTTGCTCTTGGTAATTGGATCATTATAATTGTTCTTGTTTTAGTTGAGGCTGTCTTTTTATCTTGATGTTATCCCTGAAAGGGGCGGGGACTGGATGTAAAAAAGCACATGAGTGCTTATCTATTATCCTCGAATAAAAGAATTTTGCCTTGCCTTGCCTTGCCTTGCCTTGCCTTGCCTTGCTTCTCTCTCTCTCTCTCTCTCTCTCTCTCTCTCTCCTCTCTCTCTCTCTCTCTCCTCTCTCTCTCTCTCTCTCTCTCTCTCTCTCTCTCTCTCTCCTCTCCTCCTCCTCTCTCTCTCTCTCTCTCTCTCTCCCCCCCCCCCTCTCTCTCTCTCTCTCTGTCTCTGTCTCTGTCTCTCTCTCTCTCTCTCTCTCCTCTCTCTCTCTCTCTCTCTCTCTCTCTCTCTCTCTCTATCTCATCTCTCTCTCATTCTCTACTCCCTGACAGGGCAAGGCCGGATAAAAAAAGTATGTAATGATTACTTACTCTGTTACCCTTGAAAAATAAAGATTATTCATTCATTCATTCTCTTCTCTCTCTCTCTCTCTCTCTCTCTCTCTCTCTCTCTCTCTCTCTCTCTCTCTCTCTCTCTCCTCTCTCTCTCTCTCTCCTCTTCTCTCTCTCTCTCTCTCTCTCTCTCTCTCTCTCTCTCTCGTGTGTGTGTATGTGTGTGTGTGTGCGTGGTGTGTGTGCGCGCGCGCGCGCATGTGTGTGTGCGTGCATGCGTACACGTATAGCTAAGTATCTATGTAAATGTCTGT
>CM060339.1:41392696-41395196 GCA_030674155.1 Stramonita haemastoma | reverse complement strand
GACGAGCTCATCATCTGATGACTCTGGGTTCGAATCCCGTTCAAGGGGAGTTTTTCCTATGGAGTTAACATCAGTGCCGACTCCACTCCCCCCAAAAGTCAATCGAATGAGACTATAAACCGCGGTCCCGTGTGCGAACAAGCGCAGACCATCTTGCGCACACGTTTAAACCTGTTCCGCTTTTCAGAAGAGTAGGCCATTGTGTGCCTGTAGGAACGGATGACAAAATTTACAAACCCGCGTACACACGAAGACTAGATGTAAAAAAGCACATAAGTGCTTATTCCATTATCCTCGAAATCAACGAAAAAAGAAGAACAATAATAATCTTAATAATAATAATAATAATAATAATAATAATAATAATAATAATAATAATAATAATAATAATAATAACAACAATAATAATAATGATGATAATCATAATCATAATCATAATCATCATAATCATAATCATCATAATCATAATCATCATAATCATAATCATAATCATCATAATCATAATCATAATCATAATAATAATAATAATAATAATAATAATAATAATAATAATAATAATAATAATAATAATAATAATAATAATAATAATAATAATAACAACAACAACAACAACAACAATAATATAATAATAATAATAATAATAATAATAATAATAATAATAATAATAATAATAATAATAATAATAATAATAATAATAATAATAATAGCAACAAGCAACAAACAGTTGTTAAGATTTTTTGGCACCGTTGAATTCATAAACTTCGGTAAACAACTTGTCATTTTTTGTTCAAGAGATAACACTACATTGACAAGTCTCTGGACGTTTGAAAAAAATGCAGAGTTTTAAAAATTAGCCCTTACAACACACACACACACACACACACACACACACACACACACACACACACACCCCACACACACACACACACACACACACACACACACACACACACACACAGAAGCAAACAACCAGACACACAGCCAGCCAGCCAGCCAGCCAGCCAAACAGACAGACAGACAGACAGGCAGACAGGCAGACAGGCAGACAGGCAGACAGGCAGACAGACAGTCATCCAATCAACCAACCAGACAGACAGACAGACAGGCAGAAAGACAGAAAGACAGACAGAAAGACAAACAGAAGACCTGACAGGCCATCAAAGACAGACAGACAGACAGACCATCAAAGGCAGACAGACAGACAGACAGACAGACCATCAAAGACAAACAGCCAGATCATCAAAGACAGACAGCCAGACAGCCAGACAGCCAGACAGACAGACAGCCAGACAGCCAGACAGCCAGACAGGCAGACAGACAGACAGCCAGACAGGCAGACAGACAGAGAGACAGACAAATAGCCAGCCAGCCAGCCAGACAGATAGACAGACAGCCAGACAGATAGATAGACAGCCAGACAGAAGACCTGACAGATCATCAAAGACAAACAGACAGACAGACCATCAAATACAGACAGTCAGACCATCAAAGACAGACATACAGACAGCCAGCCAGCAAGGCAGACAGACAGCCAGCCAGCCAGACAGACACACAGACAGACAGACAGACAGCCAGCCAGACACACAGCCAGACAGCCAGACAGCCAGACAGCCAGACAGACCATCGTAGACAGACAGGGAGCCGTCCAGGCAGTCGGGGCCTTGCTGATAGCGCTGCAGATCCACTGCCACCTGCCTCCCCCTGGCGTCCGCCACCAGCCGCCAGCTGCACACACTGAGGAAACACACACCACTTGCTGCACACACTGAGGAAACACACACCACTTGCTGCACACACTGAGGAAACACACACCACTTGCTGCACACACTGAGGAAACACACACCACTTGCTGCACACACTGAGGAAACACAAACCACTTGCACACGGTAAGGAGCCCAGGCACACCAGAGAGAGAGAGAGAGAGAGACAAGGCAAGGCAAGGCAAAATTCTTTTATTCGAGGATAATAGATAAGCACTCATGTGCTTTTTTACATCCAGTCCCCGCCCTTTTCAGGGAAAACATCAAGATAAAAAGATACTAAACAGTAAAACTATATGCAGTACAAAACAACATAAAGGAATAAGGACATTACACATAATAAGATAATAAAAATGCACACTTTCAGAAGACGAAAATCAGAAGCCACAATAAAATGATTTTGATTATAAAAGAAAAGAGAAGCGTTAATAGATAAAGAGCAACCAAAGAAACATAATGAAATAAACAACTTAGCAACCAAAAGAAGTCCACCCAAAAATACTTAGCTACAACATTGTTACAACTCATAACAACAAAATGAACTCAGAAGGAACTAAAGATAATACAATGATTATAATGATGACAATAAGAATAATATCAACAATAGTGATAATAGTATGATAATAATACAAGAGAGAGAGAGAGAGGAGAGAGAGAGAGAGAGAGAGAGAGAGAGAGAGAGAGAGAGAGAGAGAGAGAGAGAGAGAGAGAGAGAGAGAGAGAGAGAGAGAGAGAGAGAG
>CM060339.1:41385196-41390196 GCA_030674155.1 Stramonita haemastoma | reverse complement strand
AGAGACGGACAGACAGACAGACAGACAGACAGACAGACAGACTGACAGACAGACAGATAGAGACATAGAGACAGAGACAGATTAAATGTATATATGGACAATGAAAAACACACACACACACACACACACACACACACACACACACACACACACACACACACACACACACACACACACACACACACAACACACACCACACACACACACAAAACAAAACAAAAAAACCAGAAATGCATAACAACAGAAACTAACTGTACTATCCGAGGAAAAAATTCATGTAATTGAGACTTCTAGTGGTTTGATCAAAACATTTGTGGTTAAAGCAGAGTGACATTTTCATGAGTCATCAGAAAATCATACAACAAAAACTGAAATCTTGAAAACTTTGATTCATATTTTAGAAAGGTTGGGAGTCTATTCCAAAACCAGCTCCCAGAATATATTAGACTTGATTTAAACAGAGTAATGGTTGGTAAAGGGAGGTTGATTTTATGTGAATGTCGAGAGTCGTTTACACTGAACATGCTGCTTAAGGAAGATGGGGCATTACCATGAAGGATTTTATGCATTGATACACCTTTATTGAACAACAATCTTGTTTTGAGAGGCAGAATATTTACATTTTTGTAATCTGAAAATGTCAGTGAAGATGACTTATCGATTACTATTTTGACAGCTCGTTTATGAATACTGATTAATGGTTTGAATAGGTTATTACTGGCTAGGTCCCATAGTGTAGATGCATAATCCACACTAGACTGAATAAATGAATGAAAAAATATTTTTCTTGCATTCAGATTAAGACAGTGTTTGATCTTATTTAACTGGTATGTTTTGGAGGCAATTTTCTTTGTTAAGTTACGTATATGTACAGACCAAGACAAATTATTATCAATCGTTACTCCCAAAATTTTGTGATTAGAAACTTCTTCAATTCTGACATTGTTGATATAAATAGGAGGTAAGTTTATGTTAAGATTTTGACGTTTTTGTCTTGTTAATAAGAGCATGAATTTCGTTTTACCTGGATGAAGGGCCAAATGGTTAATTTGTGTCCATTCGACAATAATATCTATGTTCTCTTGTAAACTTTGGCATACATGGAGAGGGTTTTTGTGGCTAGTATGAAGAGTTGTATCATCTGCAAATAGTTCATTTTGTACTTTAATACTTAATGGCAGGTCATTTATATATAAAAGAAACAACAAGGGACCAAGCACTGATCCTTGCGGTACACCAAAGTTATTTAGAAGAAAACTTGAAGAAGTGTTGTTTAGATATACTTCTTGCTGTCTCTCAGATAGGAAAGATGAAATCAGTTCGAGGATACTAGGAGATAGTTTGTAGACTGCAAGCTTCCGTAGTAGTAGCTTGTGGTCAATAACATCGAAAGCTTTAGCAAAATCAATAAAGAGTATACCTGTGAATTCTTTTTTATTCATATTAAGCAGCAATTTATCTGTCAGTTTAACAAGAGTGGTGTGGCATGAATGGTTTGCTCTGAAACCAGATTGATTTGGGTGTAATAGATTATGTTTGTTTAAGTGGGTAAATAAACATTTGTAAATGTGCTGTTCTAATGGTTTTGAAAGAGTGGATAATATTGCTATTGGTCTGTAGTTTGATGGTTCTGAGGTATTGCCAGATTTGTGTAAAGGAATAATTTTTGCCTGTTTTAAGAGTTTAGGGAAGGTGTTTTTGCTTATGCAAAGATTGTAGACATATGTAAGTGTTTCTGCTATAATTGATGCGGATAGTTTAAGAATTTTTCCCATCTAGTCCATTGAGCCCACGTGTTGAGGATTGTTTCAGATGATTTAAAGCAGTGAATACTTCATTGACTGTAATAGGTTTTATTTCAATTTTAGATTGAATATTCTTACTGTCGCAGAAAGCTTTCAATTTTTTCAAGTCATTTTCTTTTGATTTGTCCTTAAAGATTAGTTGGTCAACAACAGATGTGAAATGAAGATTTAATTTATCAGCAGATATATCACAGCGAATGTTTTTATTAAAACTTTTTTTGGTGAGCTGGTTAATAGTTTTCCAAATACATCTATTGTCCCTGTTGTTTTTAAGAAGCTCTTCAAAATACTTTTTTTTCTCAATCCGTAAAAGTGAAGTTACATAATTTTTTTGTTTCTTATAATCGTCTCGGAAACCTTTCTTTAATAGATAATCCCTATGATATATATGTTTCTGTATTTTGTCAGTAAGCCAAGGTGGTTTTGTTTTGTATTTAACTCTTTTTGTTTGTAATGGAGCATGTTTATTGTAAACATTATAAAAAATAGAATACCAATATTCAATGGCTAGATTGGGATCAGTAATTTGATAAACATTGCTTAGATGTGAATTAAGAAGATCCTGTAGAAAGACGTTACTGTTAAAGTGTGAGAAATTTCTGTAAGTTATAGTTTTGTGGCTAACTTTTGGAATTTTTACTCCTTTCTTGGACCATGTAATGCATATAGGGAAGTGATCACTGCAGCCAGAAAGTGGAACATTTACCTCTACAATAGTTTCTTTATTTACAACATATATATGGTCAATCAAAGTTTTTGAAATATCTGTGACACGAGTTGGCATAGTTATCAATTGTTTTAAGTTGAAAGATCCGAATGTCTGTATCCAATGGTTATTTGGTTTTAATAAATCAATATTGAAATCACCTAATATAATAATATCATCATAATCTTTATCTATACTATCCAACATTGAAGCATAGTGATCAATCCATTCTGCTTTTTCTTTGGGATTTCTATAAAGAAAACATAAAAGAAATCCCAAAGAAAAAACAGAATGGATTGATCACTATGCTTCAATGTTGGATAGTATAGATAAAGATTATGATGATATTATTATATTAGAGAGAGAGAGAGAGAGAGAGAGAGAGAGAGAGAGAGAGAGAGAGAGAGAGAGAGAGAGAGAGAGAGAGAGAGAGAGAGAGAGAGAGAGAGAGAGAGAGAGAGAGAGAGACAGACAGACAGACAGAGAGAGAGACAGACAGACAGACAGACAGACAGACAGACAGAGGCAGAATGATCAGAGAGAGAGAGAGAGAGAGAGAGAGAGAGAGAGAGAGAGAGAGAGAGAGAGAGAGAGAGAGAGAGAGAGAGAGAGAGAGAGAGAGAGAGAGAGAGAGAGAGAGAGAGAAGAGAGAGGAGAGAGAGAGGAGAGAGAGAGAGAGAGAGAGAGAGAGAGAGAGAGAGAGAGAGAGAGAGAGAGAGAGAGAGAGAGAGAGAGAGAGAAATGAAATGAAATGAAAATGTTTTTATTGAACATCAGCATTGGGCCACAATTCAAAACGAAGTGGGAGATGGGGGAGTGGATGTATGTGCATATAACGAATTTGTTCAAAGTCTCATCATAAAGCAACGGTACACACTTGATACAACGCATCTTTTTCACTATTAGATCTAGATCTATTTACTTTACATAAGTTCTGCCACTGTCTGTCTTCTTCGAATAGCACGGAATAAAAATGTTGCTAGCTGCACTGAACGACATCTACTACGTGCCTGAAGAAGAAAAGGCATAGGCACATGAAGAAGATCTCTCAGGTAACTGGTTCGTAAATCTGTATATAATGGACAAATATATATTAGATGGTATTCATCTTCAATAACGTTTTTGCACAAAGAACAGTTTTTATCTTGATTGTTGTTGCTGTATCGGTTGAGATTATTATTTAAAGGAAGAACATTCATTCTGGCCTGTGACAGTGCAACTCGGAAACAATAAATATCAATACTATGAAGATACAATTCTTTTTCAAAAACAGTCTTAAAAGATCTATATGCTGCATACCTATTACTCTCTCTCATGACACCTGACCACTCCTGGATAAACATATCAATTAATCTTTGCTTGAATGCACTAAGGAATCCCTGAATATCACCAACACCCTGTTGTAGCCAAACAATATTAAACCCTGAATTGCACAATTCCCTTACACTTGCTACCCAACATTTTTTACCTTTCTGATCTAGAATTAATTGCATTTCGTAGGCCTGTCTTGGCAACCTCTGATTACTCATTTGTAGTAATTTTAAACCAATATCTAACTGCACAAATATATGAGTTTATGAATAAAGGATATCTGGCAACTTCCCCATAAACCATTTTATTTGGTGTTTTAACAGGAACTCCCAGAAAACGTTTACAAGCCATCAAATGTATTTTTTCTACATGTTCTAAGCGATTTACTCCCCATACTTCAGATGCATGTAGCAATATTGGCTTAATTTTTACATCAAAAACTTTAAAATAAACTGGTAAGAAATATCTTTGTTTTTTTGAAATGCTCTAATTAAACTTATTAGTGCTTTTTTCCCTTTTACACACAAATGTTCTGTACCCAGCCTATGACAAAGTTTTGAAGAGAGGAGAGAGAGAGAGAGAGAGGAGGAGAGAGAGAGAGAGAGAGGAGAGAAGAGAGGAGAGAGAGAGAGATATTGACAATAAAGGGAGGAATATTGTTCGATGAGAAACTGCTATGTGCGTTTATAAGGAGATATTTTGTATGACGAACTCTGGTGCTCTCACAGAGTACAGGCCCTTACTATCACCGGTGCTGAATGTCGTCTAGAGGTAAGGCAAGGCAAGGCAAAGTATTTTATTCGAGGATAATAGATAAGCACTCGTTTGCGTTTTTACATCCAGTCCCCGCCCTTTTCAGGGATACGTCAAGTTGAAAAGATACTAAACAATAAAACTTTACTCAATACCAAATAACACCCAAGAATAAGGACACTATATATGATAAGGTAATGAAAATGCACACGATCAGAAGAAAAAATCTGAAGTCACAATAAAAGATTTTGATTATGGAAGAAAAGAAAAGCGTTAATAGATAAGGAGCAAACAAGGCAACAAAATGAAATAAACAACTCAAAAAAACATCAATCCACCACCATCTGTCAAAAGTTATACATGTGATATAAATCATACATTTGGATAAAAGGGGAAATTTTAAAAATTAATATCCTTATTGGAGG